>LPNX010422317.1:49366-137046 GCA_001517045.1 Pseudotsuga menziesii | reverse complement strand
CTCTCTCTCTCTCTCTCTCTCTCTCTCTCTCTCTCTCTCTCTCTCTCTCTCTCTCTCTCTCTCTCTCTATTTCTATATCACAAACACAGTCACTTCCCTACTCCCACCCCAACCACTAACCTCCCTCTTCCAATTTTCTATCACTCCCCTCTACCCTAACCCTTTTCTAACCCCCTCCCTCTCTCTCTCCCCTACTGCCCCACCTACCAATAACCCCCACCCATATCTCTTTCCTAAAAGCACCTAAAACCCATTCTCTCTCTATCTCAATCTGTCCCTACCCCTATCCCCTCTCTCCCCTAAATTATTCCTAAACCCCCCATGTTTCCCCTAATACCCCTCCCCCACACCACAAACCATGACCCCACCATCTATATATATCCATATATCTATCTACCTACCTATTTATGTATCTTCCTACACCCACCCTATATCCCTCCATACTCACCTCTTGTCTTTAATTTACCTTCTACTTAAACCCATAATCCTCCAATCTCTCTCTCTCTCTCTCTCTCTCTCTCTCCCCCCAATCATACCAATATCACTACCCTATATCATTCTCTATTTTCCCTACTCCACCTACCCTTAACACTCACCAATTAATTTCTTCCCCAACCCACTAGAACCCATGCTCTCTTCCCCTCTCTCTATCAATGCTCAATTCTGCGCTATTTCCTTAAACTCCTCTCTATATCTCTCTCCTAATTCTACCACAAACCATCCCCCCTCTCTCTCTTTACCTACCCTCTCTCTCTCTACCCACCATCTATATCCCTATATACTTGAACCTCCTTTCCCACCTCTCTCTCTCTCTCTTAATCTATACTCATCCCCTTCTCTTTAACTACCCTCCTCCTCAAACCCATAATCCCCCCAATATATATTTATATATATCACTCTCTAACCCCCCACTTGTACCCATATCCTTACCCTATAACATAATCTCTTTTCCTTAATCCACCTACCCATAACCCTCACCACTTTCTCTCTTCCCCAACCAACTACCACCCATACTCTCTCCCTCTCTCTTTATCTACACTCAACTCCTCTCTCTCTCCTTGAAATCCCCTTTATCTATTTTTCCTAATCCTACCACTAACCACTCCCCCCCTCTATGTCCCCCATACTCATATAAATAACCACCACCTCATGGTATGTCTCTCTCTCCCACTATCCATTATCCAACACTTTATCTATGTTTCTTCTATTCCCCCTCCCCCTATCATTAACCTACCATGCCACTATCTATCTCAATATATATGTGAACCTCTTTTCTCACCTCTATTAACCTCTCTTACTCTATACTCCTCTCCTTCTCTTTAACTACCCTCCTCCTCATACCCATAATCCTCCCAATCTATCTCTCTCTCTCTAACCCCCAATCATACACATATCCCTACCCTTTATCATTCTCTCTTTTCCCTACTCCACCTACCACTAACCCTCAATAATATCTCTCTTCCTTGAGCCACTAGAACCCGCGCTCTCTCCCTCTCTCTCTCTATACACCCAAGTCCTCTTTCTCTCCTTAAAATCCCCTATATCTCTCTCTCTCCTAATCCTTCCACTAACCACCCCCTATCTCTCTCTCTCTCTACCCACCCCCCTCTCTCTCTCTCAATATCCCTCTCCCTACTACAAACCCTGAGACTCCTCAAATATCCCACACATATCTATAACTGCACTACTCCTCCTCAAACCCATAACCACTTCCACTTACCCTCACCACTTTCTTTCTTCCCCAACCCACTAGCACCCATGCTTCATTCCTCTCTCTTTATCTACACCAAATTCCTCTTTCTCTCATTCTTTAAACTCCTCTCTATCTCTCTCTATCCTTCTCTCTACAAACCCCCACTCTCTCTCAATCTCCATCTCCCTACTCCATATCTAGATACTCCTTAAATATACCTCACTTCTCTATAACTACTCTACTCATCCTCAAACCCACAACACTCTTAATCTCTATCTCTTTATCTACTCCATGTCTCTCCTTCCCCATAACCTTTGATCACCCCACCTCTTCTCTCTTTGTCTCTCTCTCAACTTCCTACTAATCCACCTAGCTCTAACCATCACCCCTTGCTCTCATCCCCCTACTCCATAACCCACCCAGTCCCTCTCTATCAATCTTCCTCTCCCTACTCCACACCTAGAGACTCCTTAAATATACCCCACTTCTCTATAACTACTCTATGCCTCCTCAAACCCATAACACTCTTAATCTCTATCTCTTTATCTCCTCCAACCATCTCCTTCTTGCTATCTCTAATCACCCCACCTCTTCTCTCTCTCTCTCACAAACCCCTACTAATCAACCTATCCCTAACCATCACCCCTTTCTCTCTCCCTCTACTCATTAACCCCCCCAAGTATCTCTCAAGAACACATAAACTCACACCCATTATCACACCTCTACAACTAACTCCCCTCTTCCCTCTCCTCAAACCCATAACCCCTACCACTTACCATCAACACTTTCTCTCTTCCCCAACCCACTAGAACCTAACCTTTGTCTCACTCTCTTTATCCACACCAAATTCCTCTTTATCTCTCTCTTTAAACCCCACTCTATCTCTCTCTCCTAATCCTACCACTAATCACCCCTCCTCTCCCTCTCTCTACCAACCCCTTCTCTATAACTACTCTACTTGTCCTCGAACCCACAAAACTCTTAATCTCTATCTCTGAATCTCCTCCATCCCTCTCCTTCCCCCTAACCTCTGATCACCCCACCTATTCTCTCTCTCTCTCTCTCTACCCCATACTAATCCACCTAGCCCTAACCATCACCCCCTACTCCATAACTTGCCCCAGTCCCTCTCTCTCAATATTCCTCTCCCTACTCCACACCTATAGACTCCTTAAATATACCCCACTTCTCTATAACTACTCTATGCCTCCTCAAACCCATAAAACTCTTAATTTCTATCTCTTTATCCTCCAACCATCTCCTTCTCCCTACCTCTAATTACCCCACCTCTTCTCTCTCTCTCTAAACCCCTAATAATCAAGCTAGCCCTAACCATCACCCCTTCCTCTTTGCCCCTACTCCATAACCCCCCAAGTATCTCTTGAGAACACATAAAATCACACCCATTCTCACACCTCTACAACTGACTTCCCTCTTCCCTCTCCTCAAACCCATAACGCTACCACTTACCATCACCACTTTCTCTCTTCCCCATCCCACTTGAACCTATGCTTTGTCTCACTCTCTTTATCTACACCAAATTCCTCTTTCTCACTCTCTTTAAACTTCACTCTATCTCTCTCTCCTAATCCTACCACTAACCACCCCTCCTCTCCCTCTCTCTACCAACCCCCCCTCTCTCTCTCAATATCCCTCTCCCTACTCCACACCTAAATACTACTTAAATATAGCCCACTTCTCTATAGCTACTCTACTCTTCCTCAAACTCATAACACTCTTAATATTTATCCCTTTATATCCTCCAACCCTCTCCTTCCCCCCATCTCTGGTCACCCCACCTCTTCTCTCTCTCTCTCTCTCTCTCTCTTGACCCCTACTAATCCACCTAGCCCTAGCCATCACCCTTTCCTCTCTCCCCAGACTCTCTCTCTAGCACACACTCAAACACAACCATTCTCCCACCCCTACAAATAACCTCCCTCTTTCCTCTCTATCCCCCTTCCTCCCCCTAATCATTACTATACCTCTCTCTTCTTCTCTCTCTCTCTCTCTCTATATATATATATATCTCCACTACTCCACCTACCACTAACCTTTAACCCTTTATAACTAACTCAAACCCTTAACACCTATCCTCTCTCCTTGTTTGTGTCTCTCTACCCCTAACCCCAATATTTATATGTCTCTCTCATCCTTTCACTGTAGCCCCTCTCTATATCTTTACCTCTTTCTATCTCTCTCTAATCCTAACACCAACCATCTCTCTCTCTCTTGCTCTCCCTCTCTCTCTCTCTCTCTCTATATATATATATATACCACCCCTACATGCTCTCTCTCACTCCCACTATCCATAAGCCCACCCTCTCTCTATTATTCTTCTAATCCCTCTCCCCTATAACTCATCACTACCACACCATATCTCCCTAAATTCCTAAACCTCCTTTCCCACCTTTCTCTCTCTCTTACTCTGGACTCCTCTCCTTCTCTTTAAATACCCTCCTTCTCTTGAAACCCATAATCCACCCAATCTCTCTCTCTCTCTCTCTCTCTCTCTCTCTCTCTCTCTCTCTCTCTAACACCTGACTCATACCCCTCGATGTCTCTCTCTCTCTCTAACCCCTTACTCATACCCCCCAATATCTCTCTCTCTCACTCTCTAACCCCTGACTCATAACCATATACCTACCCTATTAACCCGAAAAATATCTCACTCAGCTCTACATGAGCTACACTACCCAAGGACACCCATACACGATCCTCGTAACACCCCATTAGACCCCCACACCCTCAAAAAGGCTTAAGAATGAAGAAAATGGCTTAAAAACCCCAAAAAGGAGCCTAAATAACTCTCCTAGGGGCTAAAGCCTCCAAACAGGGGCTAAAACCCCTCAAAGGAGCCTAAAACCCTAAGAGGAGCTAAAGTTAGGGAAGAATGTTAGGGTACACATGGTACTCCCAAAGGACCAAACACTAAGAACAATCGCTTCACACAAATAGATCACAGATCAATACACCAATGTTTGTCACGTGGTTAAAGCCCTCGAGAGGGAAATAGTCCACGGCCCTATCCAAATAGCTACTTGGAGCAATTTATTATGCAAAAGAAAGAAAGTTACATGAGCTTCTCATAATCGATCAACTAGCCAAGGACCCTCTATGCTCTTTAAATAGAGATCATAGACCAATTGGGTGTTAAGCCATGGATCAATGGTAGGTATGATCTAAGAGAAGTTGAACCGTCGGAACACTCTATGTCTAAAACATATCGTGACCGTCAGATTAGAATATTTACAAATGCATACTAATGCATACTAAAGAAACACACTTTTACCTAACAGATATATTACACAAGTTGATCTTAACTAACTCCTAAGTGTCTAAATATCCTAACATCCCCCCTTAAGAACAACTTGGGATAGGATTGAAGGATTTACAAAAGCGACACTATTAGGATAAGGAAGGAGGCATTAGAGTTTATCCCCCCTTAAGGACACATTCCCGAACTCCTAACATAGACCAAAGTTTAGAAAACTTCACTTCTATAAGAGACTTGGTGAAGATGTCTGCAACTTGATCATCTGTAGGACAATAGAGCAGTTCAATAACATGATCATGAACAAGATTTCTGATGAAGTGCATGTGTAGCTCAATGTGTTTGCTGCGCTGATGTAGAACTGGATCTTTGGAAAGCTTGATGGCACTTTGATTGTTGCACCAAAGTGGAGTAGGATGCTGCTGCTCAAATCCAAAATCTGAAAGGATCTGTCGAAGCCATAAATATTCCTGACTGGCATTAACTGCGGCTCGATATTCTGTTTCTGCTGAAGAAAGAGCGAGAGCTTGTTGTTTCTTACAAGCCAAAGTGACAGGTCCAGATCCCAGACTGAAAACATAACCTGTAGTAGACTTCCGATCATCAGGATCACCGGCCCAATCTGAATCAATGAAACCAACCAACAAAGGTTTCCCCCTGTACTTTAATGAATCCCAAACTGAATTGTACCTCAAATATATCAAAGTATTCTTTTTTCTCCTTTCCAGTGACTTTCATGAGGAGTTTGCATATAATGGGCAACACGACCAATGGCAAAGCAAAGGTCAGGATGGGAATGAGTCAAGTATAAAAGACTACCAACAAGCTGATGATACAAGGTGGCATCTACTTCAGGGGAAGTACAAGTGGTAGAAAGCTTGACTCCAGAATAGAAGGGAGAAGGGGATGGTTTACAATCTTCCATGTGGAAGCGACGAAGAAGGTCACAAGCATACTTATACTGGGAAAGAAAGATTCCCTCTTTGGTTTGCAAGACTTGGAGAACAAGAAAATAATGAAAATGTCCTAAGTCTGACATTTCAAAATTTTGCTTAAGACTGGATTTCACATGGGTTATAAGGTTAGGGTCACTACCAGTAAGGATACGATCATCAACATAAAGAACAAGTATGATGAGATGGTTTTCTACTTTCTTGGTATAGACATTGGGGTCAGAATGGCATCTAGAAAAACCAGTGTCAAGGAGAAAGCTATCCATTTTGGCATACCAAGCTCTAGGAGCTTGCTTAAGGCCATATAAGGAGTTTTTAAGGAGATAGACAAGGCTAGAGTTATTCTAAACATATCTAGGAGGTTGTTCCATGTAAATTTCCTCATGTAAATCACCATGTAAGAAGGAAGACTTGACATCCATTTGATAGACTTCCCAGTTATGTAAGGCTGCAAGGGAAAGAACAAGGCGGATGGAGTTCATTTTTGCTACAGGGGAAAAGGTTTCATTGTAGTCAATCCATTCAACCTGGGAAAAACCTTTGGCAACTAACCTTGCCTTAAGTCTTTCAACACTTCCATTTGATGCATACTTATTTCTGTAGACCCATTTACATCTGACAAGTTTTTTTCCTTTTGGAAGAGGAACAAGATCCCAAGTATCGTTCGCCATTAAGGAATGATATTCTTCATCCATAGGTGCATCCCAATCTGGATTTCCTGAAGCTTCTACAAAAGTTTCTGGATCATGATTCTTAGAAACTTAAGCCAAAAGAGAAGAGGCTCGCTAAAACTGAGAACGTGTTCGACGTTGATCTATAGGATCACCGACAAGATCACCAGCTGCTTCACATGTTGAACGGACCCATCGAGGAAGTATTGGTGCTGGTACAATTGGAGGAACATGAGCAGGCGGAGGTGGATTTTCATCCTCACTGTCATCATTAGAAACTGGAGTTGGAAACCTATCAAGGAAGCTAGAAGAATAAGAAGAAGGCACAATCATCGAATCAGGATCGCAGGCCAAAGATGGAACACTCGCCATGTTAGGCTCGCAGGCCAAGATATTTTCATCAAATTTAACATCTCTTCTAATGATTATATCATGAGAATGTGGCTGAAGAAGTCTATAACCTTTTGCATCTTCATAATATCCAACAAATATGCACTTTTCACTTTTAGGCTGCAATGCGTTCTGTTTTTCATCCGGAATGTGAGCCCATGCTTCACAACCAAACACACGAAAGTGACTTACATCTAGTTTAATTTTACTCCATGATTCTTTCGGTGTTATACCCTGTAAAACTTTAGTGGGTGTGCGATTAACTATGTAATTTGCACAATTTATGGCCTCAGCCCAATATTGAAGACTGAGTCCCTTAGATTGGATCATACAATTAGCCATTTCTTTTAAAGTGTGGTTCTTCCTTTCAGCTACACCATTTTGTTGTGGTGTATATGGAACAGTGTGCTATTGTTGGATTCCTTGTTCAGTACAAAAAGTAGTGAACTTGTTGTTAACATATTCTCCTCCATTGTCAGATCTTAACTTCATAATTTGATGACCAGATTATTTTTCAACAAGGGCCTTATAGGCCAAGAACATGTTAAATACTTCGCTCTTAAGTTTTAGGAAGTAAACCCAAGTGCGTCTGGAGTAGTCATTAATGAAAGTTAAGAAATATTTGAAACCAGAAAATGAAGCAGATGGAAGAGGACCACACAAGTCACTATGTACAAGCTCCAAGGGAACCGAGACGTGCCAAGAGGCACGTTTGTCAAAATTGTCCCGATGATGTTTTCCGAGTACACAACCGGAACAAACACCATCCTTGCAAGATACCAGTGGAAGACCAGTCACCATATTGTCTTTACATAGTTGTTGCAATGAGAAATAATTTAAGTGACCAAATTTCTCATGCCAAAGTTTGCTCAAGTTATCACTATGAGCAACAAAAACTGAAGGAAAAGGTGATGACCCAAAGTTGTTAAATTTGTACAAACTGGTAATATCATCAACAGTTCCAGTAGCAAGGATATTTTGAGGATTTTTAAAATCCTTGATTACAACTTGGTGAGGTGTAAACGTCACAATTTTACCTTCACCTGAATGAGTAATTTGATAGACTGATAACAAATTTCAGGAAATTTTTGGAATACATAATAGATCAATGAAATGACCATTTTCTACTAGAACTGTTCCAGATCCTACAAGACTTAGAGATCTATCATCACCAACAAATATTTGTTTGGTGTTACATTCATGCATAGTAGAAAAGATGTCTTTATCCTTAGCCATATGATAAGATGCTCCAGAATCAATGAGCCATTCATTTGAGGTAGAAGAAGAAGATGCAGTATAAGAGTAACCAGAAGCACAAAGTGCATGTCCATGAGTGTTAGATTCTGAAGACGAATCTAGGCTGATGTGGTGCTTCTTCATTGTTGCTTCCAAGGCTGCCATCTTCTTAAAACATTTAGATTCATCATGATTATCTTTCCCACAAAAATTGCAATGACGCTCAGTCTTCTTTATTTTTTTCTTGGATCCTTTGTCATTTTTTAAAGGAGGAGATGACTGAGAGGGTTTGGGACCCTTGTTGTTTGGCTTATTATTGCGAGAATTTTGTTTCTTGGGAGGCTTGGACTTTTCTTTCTGTTGGGACAATAAAGCTTTCCCACATGTATCTGCATTGTTAATTATTCCAAGATGAATAAGTTTATCTTGCTTTCTAATTAAGGAATCACAAAAGGATTCAAGGATAGGCTCTTGATAGCTAGCTGTAGGAAAGGATTCTTTCATGGAGTAGAATGTAGATACAAAAACAGAATATGCAAGTCCAAGTTTTGAAAGAATATGATAAATACATTGTTTGTCTTCTTTCTTAATCTTGCATTTGGAATATAATAGTCTAAGAGTTTTATACTTAGATAAATAGTCTTGAATGCATGAAAAATCATTTGGATTCAAGGAAAGAAACTCATTCTCAAGTTGATGACTCTGAATTTCATTGTGTTTACCAAACACAGATTCCAACTTTTCCCAAGCTTGATTAGGTTCATCAATTCCAGATATGTGGAATCACAAATCAGTAGAGATTGACATCCCAATCAATCCATGAGCTTCATCACATATATTTTCCCATTTAATTTTCTTATCATCATCAGTGGGTTCTGTTTCTTTCCCTGAGGTTATCCTGAAAAGTCCCCTACTTCACAGAACATCCTCCATACGAGATTTCCATGAGAAATAGTTAGAACTTGTAAGTATAATATCACAAGGGGCGGCCATACTGTAAAATAATGGCTGAAAGAACATAAACTAACTATTTGGATGCAAAGAGCTCAAAAAATATGCGGTTTTAAAAAAAATGGCACTTAAAACTGATTCTAGATGATGAAGTTATGCTTAATCAAAGGAAATGTTGAAGATGTCCCCAATAGTGATGTGGTAGATATTAACTTGACCAACAAAAAAAGAGAACCCCCCTCTTCCAAAGATCAACCTTTGACAATCACTTTACAATAAAGTTGCTTTGAAGTGAATCACTTTTGTAGAATAAGTGAGGTTCACTTTTACAATAATGTACTTTTAAATAGTGCGGCAATAAATTAAAAGACTTAAGTGACTCACTTTTATTTTATTTTATTAATGTGAGATGCAATTTTACAATAAAGTAACTTGAAAATAGAAATTGCATGCACTAAATAGTAGCTTGATAATATTTGAACTTAAGACTTATCAAGGTGTAAAGCAACTTTGGACCAAGTGAGCTAAGTTTAAAAGGTACGTAAAACTATGGAAAGAGGAAGGGGGCTCTCTTTTTTTTTGTACTCTTATCTCTCGTTTTCTGTGCTTGCTTTCTTTTCCTACAAATCACAAAAAAAAACAAAAAAAAAAACAAATTTTTTTTTCCACACAATGGGGTTAGATCTTGTTTAGCTTACCAGGAAATTCTACATTTTTAAGTTTTCTTGTTGTTTCTGATTTGCTGTGATCATACAAGGTGCACGTCAAAGAGCATACGTAGCTGAGAAGACAAGAAAAAAAAACTTTCCCTCATTGTTTCCGATTAGCCACGATCACGCAAGGTGCACGGCAAAGAGCATATGCAGCCAGGGAAGGCAACAGTCTGAGACTAAAAAAAAAGGATATAATAATAACACTGATAAAATATGAGTGATTTAAAAAAAAAAAAAAACAAATCCATCACTGTAACATTATACCTTTAGATTTGCCGAAATGGGTGTTTCTGGAGCAAACAAAAATGGTTTTCGGTGAAACAAAAACTATTTCCAAATGGAAATGATTCTCCGGGAACAATGGAATAGCTCCCATAGGCCACAAATGCACAACAAATCCATAACCATAAATCCTTTCAAATTTTTGGCAACACCGGTTCCAAATCTTGATCAAAACCAAAAGCGGCTCTTCATAAAAGCTCTGATACCATGTAAGGTTTGTCATTACACCAAAACCTATAGATGTTAATGAACATTTGAAACCTAGCACAAGGCCCAATCACCAAGAGTGGTGGCTAAACCACTTGTTTTATATTCCTAGAGGTACGGTGGTTATACCATGTGGAGGTACTCGATACTCCAACACGGAAGGGGATAAAACCCCTCAAAGGAGCCTAAAACCGTAAAAGGAGCTAAAGTTAGGGAGAAAGGGGATAAAAGCCCAAAAAAGGGGCTAAATCTCTGACTAAGGGCTTAAAACCCTAAAAGTCCCCCAAAAAGCTATAAAAGGAGGGTGGGGGGTTACTCTCAAACAACACCTCTCTTGCATACTATTATGCCACCCCTGGATGCCTTGAGACACCTTTGCCTCTCAAGCCACCCACATCCCTCTCTCCTCCAACCATTCTCCCCATTGAGCCATATCTCCTCATCCATTATTGAGTGATATAGGGAAGTGCTTCCTTCTAGCCAGGGCATGAAGGCCCATTTCACCAGAGAAGAGGTATACTTGTGTGTTTTATTTCATTTCTTTGTTTTTGTTTAACCCATATCTTGTTTACAAGTTTTCATATTTCTTCTTACAGGTTTATTTCTAACATGTTTTGTAGGATTACTGTAGCTTAATGATTGTTTGCAGGTAGCCAAGGCGAAGCCCTAACATTGTTTGCAAAGGGGCTCACGACCACTATTTTTTGTCTGTCTTTGATTTCTATCCATTTCTCTTTCTTTTCAGCATTTTCACACGTGGGAACCTACCCTTATGTGCTATAGACAGAAGGGAGCCATTCCTGTCCCTATAGCAAGGAAAAATCCCTGCTACAGAACTAGCGACCATATTAGATCGATCCCATAGGATCCCTGGTCCAATTTTTTTCAAATTTCAAGTTTTTCAGTTTATGCCCTAGTTTTAGAAATTTCTTGTCAAATCTATCTTAGATCTAGTTTATTTCTAGTTTTGAGTATTTTTTAAGCCTCTGCAAGGAAAATTCGAGTCAGTTTGGCCATAGTATAGGTTACTGTCGGCCAGATTTGACTCAGGATCAGAAAAACCCCAAATCTGGGGTAGGTCGCACTTATCAGCCCTGAACAGGGGATGAGGTCACTCTTTTTGTCCTAACAGGAGTGACCAGGTCATCCTTAAACCCCTGAAAGGTGCGACTTCACTCAGAAACATAGACCACTTATGTCTGTGAAATCTGGGCAACCCCCTCACCCATTTCTGGAAAAAAATCATGACCCCTTTGCCGAAATTGACCTGAAACATGCAGTCTATCAATTAGAGTTTGAATTTTAGTTTAATAGGGACTATCAATGTGGCTTAGCTGCATCTGTCTATCACAGTAGATTAATTTAAGTTTCTATTACAATTTACTGCAATTTCCTATGCAAACAATGTGTAAATTCCAAAAAAAATTTAATGGCTTAATGAATGTAGCTTAACTAAAATCGACAATAAAATTAACAATATTTCTTACCCTTCCTCCTCTACCCAGTCATCACCCTCTAGAGTATTCTGGGATACGACGAAGGAAAAGCTCAGATAGTCCTAGGCCCTTCATTGAATATTGTTCTAAACCATTAAAACCAAATGATATGTAAGGTAGATGGGGTAGAGAAGGAGTGCTTCTCACGGTGCTAAGCGTCCTCCCTGTTGACCAACCTTGCATCCGAGAGATGACCTATGGATCTATGGATGGGCTTAGTCCCATTGTGTTGAGAGCCCAACACCTTCTCTTGGTTGAATAGGAATATCAATGTAAGGTAGTCATCTAGTTAGGCCATAAACATTCAGGGTTAAAAACTGTATTTGTTTACAAATTTATAATTATTCACTGCATGCACAACAATGATATGAACTCTGCCATAAAATGATGAATTCATAAACCATTTGTAGCCACCTAATACCATAAATATAGAAAAACAAATACACCATACCATGTAATCAACCCAACTCAGTTCATGACGCTGAGAGAGCCTTAAAATTTATCAATTTACACTAAGTTCAAACAAATATGTAGTCTTTGAGGACATAAGTCCCTGACTACTTCAACCATGGGAAGTACTTGGGCTCAGACCAGAAACTCATCGCGAGGAGTACCATGGGAACCCAAAAGTAGCTGGCCGCTGAGAGGAATTACCAAGTGAAACAGGAAATGACCCCCACTGATTGAGTAGAAACACCCGTGAGGAAAAAGCCAAGCGCTATCTTCTGGTAGTCTTGGTGGCTGAGTGACCACCTACAGCCAATAGGAAGCCATTGAAACCAAGGTCCAAACATCATTCCCATTAGTTTGATAAACATCTAACACAATTGATCCTCCACACTCTTCCTCATGCCTAAGAGGCGAACCACCATCATTCGGGACATTAAACCGACATTGTCGAAACCATTCTTAATGATCTCCTACACCATCAGAAGGCCACACAGCCTCTGATTCAGATTCAGACCCATACCAGTCTGAACCAGACCTCCATACTGCACCATCAAGCCCCATGGTCGGTGCAAATTTAGATCCATTTTTTGGCATAACCATAGCAAGTGGACCCATATACACATCACAACCTATCACCAATACCATGCAGGTGGCCCAAGCAAAGTCATGCAAACTATCATTAGTTAGCTACCACCACCCATAGTGACCAGCCAAGCTGGCCCACTTACAACACACGAGGGCAGTGCCCCTTCCACACACACTGCCACTACTATCATACATGGGGGAAATGCCCCCTCCACATACACTGCCCCTCCTTCCACATAGGAGGGTAGTGGACCATCCACTTACATTGCCACTACTGTCATACATGGGGGAAATGTCCCCTCCACCCACACTATCCCTCCCACCACAATTCGGTGCATTGGCCCATCTACAATTGCACAACCCATACCCCCAGTTATGAAGGTACATTATGCACCGAAAAACCCCACCACCATCCATTCCCCATATCACATCAACCTGGGGTCCAATCTGCCTTTCATGGCTCATCTTAACTTGCCTAATTTGGCTCGATTGAAAAATGACCCCATTCCCTATCAAGCTTTTTGGCCTCCCATGCCAACCAAGCTGCCTTCAGACACTCCCAAGTTTGAAGGAAAGGCAGGGGAATGTCCCCAAAACCACATCATGACATTCCATCTATGGTTCTTTTCAAACAACATCATAGACGATTCCATCAGGCTGAGGCTATTCCAATGCACCCTTATAGGTGCCACAGCCAAATGGTACATTGAGCTACTGCAGGCCAAATATCCATATTTCAACTCCTTAGCTTTCATGTTCCTACAATATTTCCAACTCCCCGTCAGATATGACGAAGGGGTGGAGATCCTGTTATCCTCTCACCAGAGCACTGCGACACATATAATTGACCACATCCATGAGTGGCGGCGACGTCACAGCTTATGTAAAATCCAACTTGATGATAGGATCTTCTTGGATTGGTTCCTTAAGACCTTGCTCCCACCCATAGCAAAGGACACTGCATTCGAACATCCCCAATCCGAAGAAGAGGCCATACTGAAAGCCCAATAGTTTAACTTGATCTACGCTCAGTCTAGATATCTATACACCGTCATTTCAGATTCCCCTTATCCAAACACCTCCTACTGGGATGCAACGAAGGCATCTCATGTTGCAGATGGCATCATAGGATCGGTCTCCCAACAACCACAACACCGTCTGACACCACAACCAAACAACACTGCTAATGTTGCTTTCCAGAACCAAAAAACACTTCTAGTGTTGCTTTCCAGAACCAAACTCCGGACTATGCCCAAATGATGTCCCAGTCTGGAGAAATAGCTTCCTACACACAACTTGTGCCACCGTAGCAAGCCCAGGCCATGGCTTAGCCAACACAGCAGTATGTGGGGAAAATTCCCACATTTGTGGCACCACCACCACCACAAATATACTATGCACCACCAGTGCAACCAGTTCAAGCCCCCACCCCTACCCCACCAGCTCTGTTGGGACAAGTATTTTCACAACAAAACTGTCCCAACTAGCCCACCCCTAATAATCAACAAGGGCAAGCTATAAATAATTGACCCTGGAACCAAACCAATAACCAACCATAAGGAGTTGGTCAACAACCAAATCCTCCCAACAATGTTGTAGTGAACCAACCCGTCCAAAATCCGCCATGAAAAAATGCACCAAGATGCAACGCCCCATTGCACACAAACCAACCATGCACACTATGTGATGTTTATGGGCACTACACATTTGAGTGTCCCCTCATAGGTCTAGCTAAGTAGGCCATTCAGAATGAGGTTCAATAGGATGCCAACACTGCAAATCAATCCCAACCCAACCCAGCACCACAAGGACCTCCTCCTATAGTGCTTCAAAACCCGCTACCAGTCCAAGGGTTGGTGAAAACTGCACCCCCTCCCCAACCCAATCCCAATGCTCTGGGGGCACCTCCCATGGCTGAAACAGGTGTTCACCACCTGCTAGCCATGACGACTGAAGAGGTCAACATGCAAAACAGACAGAATTAGTATGGTACCACCACCAAACCCGCTGACACATCAACGACATCAACGTCCAAAATAGTCAACCTACCTCTTTAGTTACCTCCATTCCCATGCCCCCACATACGCAGGATTGCCAATAATTCCACAGCTAGAGCTGTAGTCAGCTATAGCGTTGTGGATGATTTGGCCCAAACGCCAACCGCCATGCCTACTCTTGAGGTACTTAAAATGTGCCCAATGCAGCAGAAAGCCTTACTAGCTTCCCTTGGGGCAGTAGACCCCTCTAACTTCAAGTTGATCACATTCGACATAGAGAATGGAGAACCACACATGCCATCGACCATCACCTTCCAAATCCTAGTATCCATCTGAAACTTGGTTGTGCACTGGTGCATAGTAGATGAGGGGGCATCTATGTGCATTATGTCTACCCTGGTTTGGAAGAAACTAGGGTCACCAATTCTGCAACCATCCTCCACAACTCTGTGGGCTTATGATGGCCATCCCACTAAAGCCCAAGGAATCCTCCCCCATGTCCCCATCACATTAGTCGGGAAGACAGTCTTGATTGACATAGAATTCGTCAATGCTCAAATAGACTATAACCTTCTCCTCGAGAGAAGTTATATGTATGCCATGAGATCATTCGCATCAACTGTCATCTGTCTCATGATGTTCCCCCATGAAGGGAAGATCATGACGGTTTATTAACTCACTTATCATGATTTGCAAGGGTTAACGGCACCCACCAACATTATGCTTACCATCACCACCATTGAGCCACAAGGGACGACCACCCACGCCGATGTTGTCCCTGCAATCAACACCATGGTTAACAACACACCAGCCTCCCCATTGTTGAATGTGGTCCCTAGGTTTTTTGCCGATACCACCATGACGAATCATTTCCCCTTAGTGTCACCACCACTGACACAAAATGAGACTGTGGACTTGTGCATGGTCTCATCAAGCATCGCTGCACCTAAACAACAACCACAGCCACAACCCCAACCACAACCCTAACATCGTCCGTAGCCGCAACACCAACAACAACCACAACATCATCGATAGTAGCAGCATTATGCATAGCCACAACCACAACTACATCCCCACATGAAACCAGCAGGGAGTTATCTGGGCTCATCTCCAGTCCATACAATTCCCTTCCTTTTTCCCCCACCTGGTGTCATGAACAAGCTGGTAATGGCCACCTTAAGCCTACCCAACTTTACATTAGGAATTCTGGTATGGTATCTTGATCCACCAGCTGAACCAGTAATGCCCCAGGTTGTTTTAACCTCAGTGCAACCCATCGCGGTTGAGTTTCACCCGCCACCCGGTCCGCAAAATCCAACCGCCGCACCAACACCTACACCACCCCACCCAAAAAGGGATAGGGGCAAGAATTCCAAAGCCACCATAGAGCCACGACAAGTTCCACCTTGTGCTGTCTACGAGCAATAGGGCCATCCAACCTAGAATTGCCCTGAAATCCCCATGATTTGTGTGCATTTGGATGCCATGGATACAGATGAAAACATTCCTATGGTTGAACTCCCAACCACACAAATAGTTAGGAACAAGGCATTGAGAACAAACCATGCTTGCACCCATTGTGATTTGTATGGACATTACTCTCATCATTGCTAAGAGTTACCCAAATTTCAAATGGCTCTAGCTGACCTCCGTCAACATTCCCTTGAGTTTGAAATCACCTTGATCGAAGAAGTGCACCCCCCACTGCCTTCTTCAGACACCATGTCCATCTACATTATGTCCATTTCAACTGACCTACTTATCTCCACCTCCAACGATGGTCCATCAGACCTATCTCTTCGTTGCTTCAGCAATGATGAGGAGATACTTGAAGCTTCGACTGCCCTGGAATACCCATGGGACAACATGCACCATCTCTCATTCTTCCTCCACTGAGAACTTGTGTCACAGTCTGACCAGTTATCCATGGAGACCAAAGATATCATCCATGGGAAATTCGAATGGTTCAAGAACCCCATCCCAGCACCAGATGCCTTTGAAGAAGGGAACATGGCCAACATTTCACCCACCATCAAAATTGACATCTCAACCAATTATGAGATTGTTGAATAAGTCATGCTGGGGGCATCTTGCTCCCCAGAAGAGGTCACTGCCTACAAAGCTCTTTTCCAAAACTTTCGCAACATCTTCACCCGGTCATACATTGAAATGCTGGGCTTAGATCCATCCATCGTGGAACACCACATCAACACATGGCCCGATGTGGCACCCATACACCAAAAGCAATGGCCCATTCACCCTTCCAAAGTGGCCACGGTTAAAGCCGAGATAGAGAAGCTACACACTACCAGCTTCATTTACCCCATTATGTACACCACTTGGGTTTCTAATCCTGTTCCCATGAATCAAAAATAGGGTACCATTCATGTTTGCACAAACTTCCATGACCTAAATGGGGCGTGTCCTAAAGACAACTTCCCCACACCTTTCATCGATCAGATTATCGATGCATGCGCCAGACATGAAGCATTTTCCTTCATGGACAATTTTTTCGGATATAACCAAATCCAAATCTAGAAAGAAGACCATTATAAGACGACATTCAAAACCCCATGGGGCACCTTCACATACCGAGTCATGCCCTTTGGCCTAAAAAATGCTGGAGCCACCTTCCAACATGCCATGACACACTGTTTCCGTGGCCTTGTTCACATTATGTTGGTTTGTCTCAACAATCTCATTACGCAGTCGCAGAAGAAAACAAAGAACATAGACGACCTGCGACAAGTATTCCTATGATGTCACAAGTACGAAATCCACTTGAACCCTTTCAAGTGTTTTTTCTATGTCCCAATGGGCTATCCACAAGGATTCATCATGTCACACAAAGGAATGATCACTGATCCCTAGAAATTCCAAATGACTTTCCCTCTAACATCACCCCTTTGAGTGACAACATTACAACTTGTATTATAGTCTTTCTCCTTTTTTGTTTTACACATTTTTTAAAAGTGAGTCTTATGTATTGTTTCCTCTCATTGCTCCAGATGGATTACACCTCAAACCGGTATATGGGATTCACTAATGGAGCAAGCAGATGATCTCTGAACTAGGCATCATGGGTCATCTACTCCCCATCGTACGAGTTGATCCACATCAACAGAATATGCGTGGGCACCGCGACCAAGACCCAGGCAGAATACGATGGTGTCAATGGCCTCTTGGCTACCACTCTCCAGTTAGGCATTCACCATATTAATGTCTTCTTAGACTCCCAACTGCTTGTTTCTCATTTGAAAAACTAATATCACATATGTGATCCCTGCCTCTTTAGAAAATTCCTGTGCACTAAACAGATGGTTAGAGCATTTGAATCCATCACATTCACACATGTTCCCAGAAACCTCAATATAAGTGTCGTAGATCAAATGGCTAATGATATTCTAAATTGGCACATTCATAATAGCATATAGGAAACATACAACCACAACATCATGCATAATCATATTAAAAAGTACACACACAGTGTAATAATACATCACATAGGCATTTGCATTCCATAGCATCATAAAAAGACTCACATAATAAAACCATAAAAGTGCATCCATGTGTGTCAAAAATATATATAGATAAATAGAGAAGTCACATGTCCAAAACATGTCCAATACAAAATGAGAAGCCACATATGCTTTCTCAACAGGATATACATAGTGACACAAAAACGCCTAAGTGCACCAATGCACTAGGGATAGCCCCACTAGGCTACTAATCCAACTTATACTCATCGTCTTACTTGGTGTCATCATCTACCTCAGAGGACTCATCCTCTGCAGAAAGATCACCTCTCGCCGCCCAGCAAAAGTGCTCACAATCCATAGCCATCTTCCTCATCACACCAGTCCACTCTGGAGGAAGATTGTGAATAGCGACAATCATGTCACTACTCAGATGCTGCCAGCCATCATCTAAGACCCCAGTAGCAAGCCACTCTAGATACGGCATCACTCCATCCATCTCCTGCCGTCCCTTCCGAGAGCTCCCAGCAGGAACCACCGTAGGAGCTATGGTAAGGACCCACCTCCGATGCCTGGGCGACAGGGAGAGGGCCAATATCTGCATATACAAACAAGGACACCATCAGTTCACATATATCAATATACAAACTACCAACCAGCTCAACTACACTATGTATAAAGATGAACATAAAAACATCACGTATACATGCCAGTTGGTCCCCACACCTGGCTAGGAGGACGTGGCATCTCACGGTCTCCCTAGTAGTCCATACCTATATACGGGTACTCCTCAATCACTACAGGAAGCTGGTGCCACTACTCCAATAGCTCCTTAGTAAAAAAAGAGGCCCACTCTACCTCCACCCTCTCGGATCATCATCTGACACCATTGGTACATACGTGGCTCCCATGGACCACTATCCTGCACAACCCAATGAGGATAAAGTGTAGGTACTTTCTCAAAAAATAAATCACATATGAAGGAGCCAAAAAAAAAACCCATGCCAGAAGTCTTTGACTTGTTCAGCTGACACTGAACAACCTGCAGATACATCTGGCCGCATGCATAGAATGTGCCACCTATAGCACGCTCTACTAGCTAAAGCTTCATGCCAAATATCTTGTGGCTCCCTGTGGAACCCAAGATACACAAAAATAAGGTCACCACCGCTTGTGCTGACAAATCCTTGATGTCACACATCAGGATATAGGAGCCGCGCACATACGCTATAACGTAACAATGCCGATAACACAACTCCTCCAATGTCTCCCCCCGAGACAACACAGGTGCCAAGTCACCAACCACTCCCAACATAGGTAGCCTAGTAAGAAAGTATACATCTGCTAGCATAATCTCGATATGCTAGCCCTGAAAGAGGAACACCTCCTCATCAGCATCCCAGAAACTCACCAGTGTTTGCATCAGCAAATGCAAGCTCCTCATGAGGGGTATCCTCATGAACTTCAGCAATCAACAATGGGCTAATGTATCTCTCACATTCTCATCTCGTAATGATGCATCCCTGAGACTTTTGAAGTTTCTATCTTGCCACTTGATCTCAGCCATCCTACATGAGCAAAAACCTTGATGTGAGCCACTGCCATCATCAAAAAACACCCAAAAGAGGCCAAGTCACACCTGTTTGGGCCAAATGAGCAACCAGGTTGCTAAAACAGGCCCCACAGATGCGACCATGTTGCACCTTTTCCTTTGAAAAGTGTGACTTAGCTCGATGAAACCCCAAACTACTCATGGAGGTCCTCTAGGTGACCAAATCCAGAAAATAAATCACCAAAAAGATGAGATTCAGTGAGAAATCCTACCTGCAAGTCGCGGCACTCAAAATCATCGGTTGGATCAAGAGAAATCAACAAATGAATATTTATGGCCCACCTCTCCAACTCCACAATGAACAGTGACAATGAAACCTCATCAAGTGGACCCCACCCTTACATAGGCCCCATTTGACCTAATTTCTTTTGATCGACATAACAGGACCATACGGACTCTGTTTGAGACACTGTTTGCACCACTGGTTTCACAATTCCACCCTCTATCTCTTTATGAGACCATAGTATCATGTTTAATAAATTAATTTCAGGACCATTTCCCACAAGTCACCTTGATTCACGAGCCATGACATGATGATGCAAGCGTCTATGGACCTGTGCTTGTATCACAGTTTCCTACTGCTACTCATGCGAGTTTTCAGGCCACCACCCGTTAAGGGGTACCATTTTTTAATTTTGTTTTGTATTTTAACACGTAGTTGTCTTCTCCATTTATCACACCTTATGCGGATCTCTGGACCATTGTCCACAAAAGGATTTATTTTTCTTGCATGTATTTGGCATAGAACTTCCTTCGGATTTGCACTCACATCACATGTAGTAAAGTCCATCCACTGCAACACACACACATGCTCTCCTGACCTCTGTCTGAGAGCCACCTCGATTTGCATGCCTCTATCGCATCGACTCATGATCCTCTACTGTGATCTATCCCATGCATGTATTGGTATGTTTAAGATCCTTCTGCTCTATCCATATTATGTGGATGACCTTTGGACCACTGTTCACCGTCCCGACATGGGGCACAGCCTGTGCCACCACAACCAGTTGACTGTACTGGATTTTTGTTTAAGCTCTTTTCTAACTCCTTAAAACAATGAAAAGATAGCTGAGCATAGCTGATTCCTTTCCCACTCGCTAAAGTATAGGAAAGGGAATCTACATTGTCTCATTTACCTCCTTTTGTGGACCATGTAGACCATTAAATGAAAAGGACCACCTTGGCATATTCACGCCAAGACCATTCCCCTCTACACACTTTTATGGTTTCTCGGGTAGAGGGGCCGTACTTTATGAAAAATCTCACCACGGGTTGTCGTTAAGCTCTTTTCCATCCTTCTCATCAAAAAAATATTGCTGAGCAAACTTGGTTTCATTCATGCTCGTAAAAGTATCTGAATGACCATCCAGTCAGTATAGGTTTAACCTTTTTCGACCTGGTTGGACTACCAACGGTAAAGAAGTCTCTCATCCTCTACAGGATGGGTGAGCTCTCCTTTTTATACTTTTATCCTTTTTCGGGCACAGGAGACTACCAATGAAAAAAGAGCCCCCACTGGATTCTTCTTTGTGCTTTCAGTCTCTCTAAACTTGAAAGCACCATCGATCATTCAATTTCTCGGGCTCGCCAAAAATCAACGAGATCGTACCATAACAGTGTCCCTAAAAATGACCCCATAGAAACCAGTTTGGTAGCTTTCCCCCTTTGGGTCACCTTTTTTCAGAGTACTCTGTAATGTGTCTTCCTTGGATCCCATCAATATCAAAAGTTTCCACCTCCTCCAAGTATTTCCCATCTGTAGTGACATTCTCGGTATTACAGCTATGATCCCATTCCCATGAGTCAATTTCATTTGCTGCTTGGTCTGCCTTTCCATCATACTCTAAACAAAGGAATTCTAAGTCTACCACACTCCCCCTTCCCCTGTTCAATTCTTTCCCTCCCCCTTTCCCCCCCCATTCAATGGGTCAGTTCGTAGATTGTCTCACACCTTTGGGTTATCTCCCTCGTGCTCTTGGTTAAGGAAACATCATTACCTTGACCAGGGGAAGGTCTCCCTCTGTTGACAACAACACACACATTCCAGAGGGTAGACCTAAAGGTTCTTGTACCTTGGTTTCATTAACATCATTGATGAGTTCCTTGGACCACTTCAGAAGAGTCGTTAGTGCCTTTCAGGATGGTCATTTCTCACGTGCTTAACTCCAACTACATCATCACACCGTTGAGATTCATACAAGGTTTGGTTTGCACAGTACTTGGTCGAAGACCTCTGATGTCACTTGACTCTAGCACATTGATGAGTCTATTCAAGGGACCTAAATAGGTTATGTCGCTTGTGATTTCCAGGTTGCATTGGAGACAATGTTCAAAATCCCCAATAGTGCTTCTATATAGATTTATGATTGTTGCAGCATACTTGTACCACAGAGACTCTGACTCTCAATTAGTGAGTCCATAAAGTTATGTACCATCCAAGATCCAATAGGCCATCACTCATGAAGATATAACATTCCATGAGAATGCCATGGGTCCAATGTACCAGTTCTTCAGATCACTATTGTATTTAGCCTCACATTAAGGAAACCATTATTGTATCATCAGTTGTATATGATTGACTCTTGTATGTTAGAGCATAGATCAAATTATTCTTTTGACATTGTCATGAGCATGGGTATTCCCACCTCGTCCATATACATGTCACACATTATTTGTATCTCACCCATTAATGGGAACCATATTAATATAAAAACCAAAAGCCACCATGCCCAAGCCCCAGAAGCACCACCTCTACACAGCAAATCCTATGATGTATATCGGCCATACGATGAGCTCCTACCCTCACACATAAGGGGGAAATATGTTAACCTGAAAAATCCCTCACTCATCTCTACATGGCTTACACCACCCAAGGACACCCATACACGGTCCTTGTAACACCCCATTAGACCCCAACACCCTCAAAAAGGCTTAAGAATGAATAAAAGGGCTTAAAAACCCCAAAAAGGAGCCTAAATAACTCTCCTAGGGGCTAAATCCTCCAAAAAGTGACTAAAACCCCTCAAAGGAGCCTAAAACCCTAAAAGAAGCTAAAGTTAGGGAGGAAGGGGCTAAAAGCCCAAAAAAGGGGCTAAAGCCTTGACCAAGGGCTTAAAACCCTAAAAGTCCCCAAAATGGCTATAAAAGGAGGGTGGGGGATCACTCTCAAGCAACACCTCTGTTGCATACTGTTATGCTACCCGTGGATGCCTTGAGACACCTTTGCCTCTCAAGCCACCCACATCCCTCTCTCTTCCATCCATTCTCCCCATTGAGCCATAGCTCCTCATCCATTATTGAGTGAGATAGGGAAGTGCTTCCTTCCAGCTAGGGCATGGTGTCCCATTTCACCAAAGAAGAGGTATACTTATGTGTTTTATTTCATTTCTTTTCTTTTGTTTAACCCATATCGTGTTTGCAGGTTTTCATATTTCTTCTTGCAAGTTTATTTCTAACATGTTTTGTAGGCTTACTGTAGCTTAATGATTGTTTGCAAGTAGCCAAGGCGAAGCCCTAACATTGTTTGTAGAGGGGCTCACGGCCACTATTTTTTGTCTGTCTTTTCTTTCTGTCCATTCTGCTTTCTTTTTAGCATTTTCACACACATGAACCTACCCTTCTATCTTATAGACAAAAAGGAGCCATTCTTGCCCCTGTAGCAAGGAGAAATCCTTGCTACATACCCTATATCATTATCTTCTCTACTTACTCCATATACCCCTAGCCCTCACCACTTTCTCTCATCCCCAACCGACTAGTACCCATGCTCTCTCCCTTTCTCTATATATGCACCCAAATCCTCTCTCTCTTTCTCCTTAAAATACCCTTTATCTCTCTATCTTAATCCTACCACTTACAACCCTCCTCTCTCTCTATCTACCTACCAACTTTGTCCCTCTCTCTCTCCCTCTCCCTCTCCCTACTCCACACCCTGATATTCCTTGAATATACCCCACTTCTCTATAACTACACTACTCCTCATCAAACACATAACCTCCACCCCTAATCCTCAACACTTTTTCTCTTCCACAATCCACTAACACCCTTCTCTTTCCCTCTATCTCTATCTAAACCCAACTTATCTTCTCTCCTGAAACTCCCCTTGTAGTAGGGATTTCACCCTAGCTACAGGCAGGAACAACTACCTTCCATCAATAGGATAGAAGGATAGGGTTCCTGTTGGTTGAAATAAAACCTGCAAAACAATGTCAGAAACTAAGCTATGAAACCCTACATGAAATGGTCAGGAAACAAAATATGGTTGCAAGAAATCAAAGGGAAAACCTGTAGCAAACCATTAGACAACAAACCTGCAAATAAAATAGTCTAGCAAACTAAAATAACAATGAAAACAAATGGTTATGCCTTCTGTTTGGGTGGAAATGGGCCACCATGCCCTCAATTTGGAAGTACCTCTCTCTATGGGATGGGAGCTTGGATTATGGAGCAATGGAGAAGAGGGAGGGTGAATGGCTTGAGAGGAAAAGGGTCTCAAGGCACTCACACATTCAGCATAACGATAGGGAGAGAAGGAATGTTTTGAGAGTCACCCCCACCTCTCTATTTATAGCTTTTTTCTAGAGATTTAGGGTTTTAAGCCCCTGGTTAGGGCTTTAGCTGCTTTTTTGTGCTTTTAGTCCCTTTCACCCAATTATTAGCTCCTTTGGGGGTTTTAAGATCCTTTGAGGGGTTTTAGCCCCTTTTTGGAGGTTTTAGCCCATATGAAAGCTACTTTGGATCTTTTTAGGGGGTTTTAAGCCCTTTTTCATATTTTTGAGCCTTTCTAAGGGTATGGGGGTCAAATGAGTGTCGTGCATGGATTTCTTTACGTGGTGTAGGTCATGTAGAGATCATTAGGGGATTTTTTGGGTTAAAAAATTTCCTCGTGATGTGTGAGGGCAGGACCTCATCCTATAGCTGGCGGACATCATAGGATTTTCTAGGGAGAGGTAGTTCTTCCTGGGCTAGGGAATAGTGGCTTTTGGTTTTTGTATTAATATGGTTCCCATCAATAGGTGAGATACAAATAATGTGTGGCATTTATATGGACGAGGAGAGAATCCCCATGCTCGTAATGATGTTAAAATAATAATGTGATCTAAGCTCTACAATGCAAGAGCCAATAATGTACAACTAATGATCCATAGTAGTTGCCTCAAGAAGAGGCTAAATACAATAGTGATATGAAGAACTGCTACATTGGACCCATGGAATTCTCATGGAATGATATATCTTCATGATTGATGGCCTTCTGAATGGTACATAGTTGTAGGGACTTACTGACAGAAAGTCAGAGTCTATGTGGTACAATATGCTGCATCAATCATAAATCTATATAGAAGCACTGCTAGAGCTTCTGAACACTGTCTCCAATGCAACCCAGAAATCACAAGGGGCATGAACATGTTGGGGTTCCTCAATAGACTCATCAATGTGCTAGATTTAGGTGAAATCCAGGGTATTTGACCAAATACTGCATGGACCAATACCCTATATGAATCTTAACGGTGTGATGATGTAGTTGGAGAGGCCCTAAGGGCTCCTCTCGAGTGGTCCAAGGAACTAATCAATGAGATTAATGCAACCAGGATACAAGGACCTTTGGGTCTATCTTCTGGAATATGTTTTTTTTTGTCAATAAAAGGAGACCTACAACTGTCCAAGGAAATGGTGTTTCCTTAACCAGAAGCATGAGGGAGATAACCAAAATATGTGAGACAATATGAGGATGTTGGAGCAGGGTCCCGTAGCTATAGAAGAAGCTTCCTGTTTATCGGATAGATGGTTTTGGTGGAGAGGAGATAAGGTAGAGCTACGACATTGTAGCATGTTTCCAACTGCAGATCGGAGCCAGAAACCATGACTGTTGGGAAAGAAAAGTCAAAGGAGATGACGGTACCTAAGCGGCCAAGAAGAGAGAGCTTACCCACTGCATTGAAGGCAGCGGCGGAAGACAGGAGGGCTCAGCTAACCTCATAAAGGGAAAGAAGCAATGAGGCCAAGGTATTGAAGACGAAGGATAGAAGCAGGGAAGTGGTGCACAGTACCCATGATCAGCACCGGGAAGCATGGAAGACCACAGAGAGCTATGGTGTGATAGAAAGAGGCTACCTCAAGTACAGGAATGCTGACTATCACTAGTTAGGGTTTTGGGTTACTGTTGGGACAGGCCCATAGTGTTGTAATGGAGAGACCTTCAGGACCCATATAAAGGGATGTATTTTTGTATTGTAAAGGGTTGGTCATTTTCTTGTTTGATTGGACAATTGTATAAGGTTAGGAAATAGTTGGTCAGTTGTATAGGAGCGAAGCTCTGGTTGTATTATTAGCTGTAGTTATCTTACTGTAACCAGTAGCTGGATCATTGAGCATGCATGTAACGATCCGCAGGGATCGACAGAGAGGGAAGAGTATATTTTAAGAGGTGCAATATAGAGAAGAGAAGAGATATAAGAGAGAAAGGCTCCAGGCTGTGTGCGGAGTTACCCAGAAGATCTCGAGCTGCATATGTGGTAGAACTGTGTTGACCTTCCCCTAAGCTATAATAGAAACACAGTCCTATGGACGTAACTTTCGTCCTGGAGGTGAACCATGTTAAAATCGAGTGTTATGTGATTGATTTATGTGTTGTGTTTATTGGTTGCATGTATCAGTTATTTCATGAACCTTGCTTACAATTATTGTATGTATTCGTTATTCAGTTTACAACACTATTGAAATAATTGCAAGTTGAAATCCTTACGAACTTTGTATAAGAGTCTACCTATGTTTGAGTTCTTATAATCAAGAGTCGCAGAGGTAAGCAGCCTTGTATGTTGAGTCCCGTAAGTTAGAGAAAGTATCACTAAGTACACGGAGCCGCGGTGATAGGATATCGCAGGGAGGCGATATCGCACCGGCAGAGAAGCTATGGTGCGCTGCGGTTGAGGATCTAGCGTAGGAGGGAGTTACATGCGGACCGAGGCGTGGCAATGTGATAAGGGTTGGAGTCATCATGAGTAAGTGGAAGTGTGCATCGTGCAGAGAGAAACCTCATAGGATAGAAGAGCTACGATACGCCCAGGCTGCCACAGAACCTAGTCGAAGACACTTGAGTCTTTGGCCAACCCATTAGGATCACTTCGGGTGAGACTTCAGACTGCTCTGCGGTCTGTCGCCAAAAGGGCCAGTGAGATAGGGGTGTTGTTGGTTAAATATAGTAAACCTGGGTCTGCCTAGCGACCAACAAAGGACTGACCCATTGAATGGGGGAAGGAGTTGAACAGGGGAAAGGAATCATAGTGGACTCAAACTTCCTTTGCTCAGAGTATGAAGGCAGGGTGGACTAAGAAGCAAATGAAACTAACTCATGGGAAAGGGATCATAGCTGTAATACCACAAATGTCACTACATATAGGAAATACTCGGGGGAGGTAGATACTGATGGTATTGATGGGATCCAAGGAATACACATCATAGATTACTCTTGAGAAAAGGTGAAACAAGGTGGGAGTGTTGTTGAACTGTTACATGTGGGGTGGTGTCTAAGGACACTGCTTTAGTACGATCTTGTGGATTTTTCGTGAGCCCAAGAAAGTGAATGCTAGATGGTGCTTTCAATTTTAGAGAGTCTGAAAGCATGAAGAAGACTCTGGTGGGGTCTCTTTTTCGTTGATAGCCTCTTGTGCCTGAAAAAGGTTAAAGGTATACATAGGAGAGCTCACCCATCCTTTGTGGGATGGGAGACTTCTTTACCTTTGGTAGTGCATTCAGGCTGGAAAAGGTTAAAACTATACTAACTAGATAGTCATTCAGATACTTTTACGAGCATGACTGGAACCAAGTTTGCTCGGAAATATTTTCTTGATGAGAATCCTAGAAAAGAGCTTAACAACAACCCATGGTGAGCTCTTTCGTAGAGTTCAGCCCCTATGCCCGAGAAAGCATAAAAGGATGCAGAGGGGAATGGTCTTGGCTTGAATGTGCCAAGGTGGTCCTTTTCATATGGTATTCCACATAGTCTACAAAAGGAGATAAATGATACTATGTAGATTCCCTTTCTTATACTTTAACGAGTGCAAAAGGAAGCAACTATGCTTGGAAATATTTTCATTCTTTTAGGAGTCAAAAATACCTTAAAAGAAACTCCAATGTGGTCAACTGATAGGGGGGGTACTGATGGTTCCCCCCTTTTCGAGACAATTGTCAGAGGTCCAAATGTCATCTGGGTGGTATGGATGGAGCAAGTGGCTCTTTAACATACATGTAGTAGGGCTTTCACCCTAGCTACAAGCAGGAACAACTCCCTTCCGTCTATAGGATGGAAGGGTAGGGTTCCTGTGAGGTATGGAAGAAAAACCTGCAAACAAAATTAGGGCCTAGCTGTAGAAACCCTGCAAGAAACTATTAGCAAACAAAAGAGCTAGAATAAATTGAAGGAAACCTGCAACAAGATATAAGCAATAAACCTACAAATAAAACAAGCTAGTAAACAAAAATAATAATGGAAAACTAATTGTTACACCTTCTGTTTAAGTGGAAATGGGACACCATGCTGTAGATTTGGGAGCACCTCTCAATGGAATGGGAGCTTTGGCTCAATGAAGAAATAGAAGAGAGGGAGGGTGAATGGCTTGAAAGGATAATGGTATCAAGGCACTCGCACGAGCAACATAACGATAGGGAGAGAAGGAGTGATTTTAGAGTGACCCCCACCCCTCTATATATACGTTTTCTCAAGATTTTTAGGGTTTTAAGACCCTGGTTAGGGCTTTAGCCCCTTTTTTGGGATTTTATCCCCTTACACCCAAGTCTTAGCTACTTTAGGGGTTTTAAGCTCCTTTGAGGGGTTTTAGCTCCCTTTTGGAGGTTTTGGCCCCTATGAGAGCTATTTTGGCTGTTTTTAGGGGTTTTAAGTCGTTTTTCATATTTTTGAGCCTTTTTGAGGGTGTGGGGGTCAAATGAGGGTCATACATAGATGTCTTTAGGTGGTGTAGGTCATGTAGAGCTTAGTGAGGGATTTTTTGGGTTAACAGATTTCCCCCTGATGTGTGAGGGTAGGAGCTCATCATATGGCCAACGGACATCATAGGATTTTCTTGGGGATAGGTGGTGCTTCCTGGGCTAGGGCATGGTGGATTTTGGTGTTTGTATTAATATGGTTCCCATCAATGGGTGAGATACAAATAATGTGTAACATGTATATGGACAAGGAAGGCATCCCCATGCTCGTAACGATGTCAAAAGAATAATGTGATCTAAGCTCTATAATGCAAAAGCTGATCATGTACAACTGTTATTACAATAATGGTTTCCTCAATGAGAGGATGAATACAATAATGATCTGAAGGACTGTTACATTAAACGCGTGACATTCTCATGGAATTCTATATCTTCATGACTAATGGCCTAATGGATCTGGAATGGTACATAGCTGTAGGTAATCACTTCCAGAGAGTCAGAGTCTCTGTGGTACAAATATGCTACATCAATCATAAATCTATATAGAAGCACTAGTGGGGCTTCTAAACACTGTCTCCAACACAACCTAGAAATCACAAGGGACATGAACCTGTTGGGATCCCTCAAATAGGCTCATCAATGTGCTAGAGTCAAGTAGCATCTATGGTCTTTGACCAAATACTACACGAACCAATACCCTGTATGAGTCTCGATAGTGTGATGATGTAGCTGGATTCGAGCACATGAGAAACAACCATCTTGAGAGGAACTAAGGACTCCTCTTAAGTGTTCCAAGGAACTCATCAATGAGGTTAATGAAACCAAGATATAGGGACCTCTAGGTATATCCTTTGGAATACATGTGTTGTTGTCGATAGAGGGAGACCTGCCCCTGGTTAAGGCAATGGTGTTTCCTTAACTAGAAGCGCGAGGGAGATAACTAAAAGATGTGAGAAAATCTAAGGACTGAACCACTGAATGGGAGGGGGGAAGGAAGGAGTTGAACAGGAGTAGAGGGAGTGTAGTGGACTCAAAATTCCTTTATTCAGAGTATGACGGTACGGTGAACTAGGAAGCAAATGAAACTGACTCATGGGAAAGGGATCATAGCTGTAATACTGGGGATGTAATTGCAAATGGGAAATACTTGGGGGAGGTATACACTTTTGGTATTTATGGGATCCAAGGAAGAAACATTATAGAGTACTCTGAATAGAGGAGACCCAAAGTGGGAATGCTACCAAACTATTATCTATGGGGTGGTGTCTAAAGACACCATTGTGGTACGATCTCATGGACTTTTGGTGAGCCTAAGAAAGTAAATGATCGATGGTGCTTTCAATTTTAGGGAGTCTAAAATCATGAAGAAGACTCTAGTGGGGGATATTTTTCATTGGTAGTCTCCTGTGCCCGAAAAAGGATAAAAGTATACATTGGAGAGCTTTCCCATCCTTTAGGGGATGAGAGACTTCTTTATCGTTGGTAATCCAGTCAGGCCAAAAACAGTTAAACTTGTACTAACTGGATGATCATTCAGATACTTTTATGAGAATGAACTAAACCAAGTTTTCCTAGTAATGTTTTCTTGATGAGAAGGCTGGAAAAAAGCTTAACGACAACCCATGGTCAGATTTTCTGTAAGGTTCGGCCCCTCTGCCCGAGAAAGCATAAAAGGATGTAGAGGGGAATAGTCTTGGCTTGAATGTGCCAAGGTGGTCCTTTTCATTTGATGGTCTACATAGTCCAAAAAAGGAGATAATCAATATGATATAGACGCCCTTTCATATTTTCATTCTTTTAGGAGTCAGAAAAGAGCTTAAAAGAAACTCCAGTATGGTCAACTGATCGAGGAGACACTGATGGTGCCCCTATGTTGGGATAGTGGATAGTGGTCCAATAGTCATCTGTGTAGTATGGATGGAGTAGGTGTCTCTTAAACATGCCACTACATGCATGGGATAGATCGCGGCAGAGGCACGTGAGTTGGTGCGGCAGTGGCATGCAAACCGAGGTGGATCTCAAACAAAGGTCAGGAGAGCTGTGTGTGAGTTGTGGCAGACACACTTGAATACATATGGTGTGAGTGCAATTCCAAAGGTAGTTATATGCCAAATGCATGCAAAACAAATGATCCATCCTCTAGGTGGTGCTCCAGAAACCTGCGTAAGGTGTGGTAGGTGGATTAGACAGCTATATGTTGAAATGAAATGACGCGCCTTCTGGGAGGTGGCCTAAAAACCCACATGAGTGGCGGTAGGCAAATGTGATGCGAGTACAGGTCTGGAGACACTTACATCACCATGTGGTACATAGACTAAGGTAAATTCTGGGAAGTGGTCTTGAAAATTACTTGTTAAACATGAGACGATGGTCTCATTATAAAATAAAATATGGAAATTTGAGCCCGAAGGTGCAAGGGGTGTCTTGAACAGGCTCTGGGTGACTCTGAATTAGAAACTAATGGTGCTACCCCTGAATGTGGGTCTTTGATTTGTGGTAAAAACATTGCAAAACAAAAAGGAAAAAAACTATGCTATAAGGGACTCATAGTGGTTATATCAGGCATAGACTCTCTTGAGGTGGAGCCCGATGTGTGGCTTCTTCAAGTTTCGACTGTCTGAGTCAGCGAAGAGGTATGCCCCCTTGTTGAGACGAAGGTAATTGGCAAGGTGGGATGACAAAATCTAGTCTTTTATGGGAAGAACCGATTACACACTATGGTTTAAAGGGAATGGGGTAAAACCAAAGGGGGTATTACATATCTCTCTGTCATCATGTAAGTGGTGCCAAGATAGATCAGGTGGATCTTCCATAGCCAATGAGATGGAAGGGAAACTGGTGCTAGAGATCATGTAAATGGTATTGGTTGTGGTTTTGGTGGCCTTGCCCCCAGTCTCTGTTGGAGGAAGGGGGGCAGGCTTGGAGATGAGAGGAGTCTATGGAACTGGACATCATGTAAATGGACATGGTGTCTAAAGAAGGAGGTGGGCGATGGACTTCTTCAATCAGAGTGATCTCAGATTCAATGGAATGTTGTCTAAGGTTGGCTAGAGCTATTCAAAACTTAGACAAGTCTTGGCAATGGTGAGAATAGTGTCCATACAATCTGTAGAGGGAAAAAGAATGGTTTTCTCTCAATGACTTGTTTCTCACTATTGGCCTGCTTAGGATTTCAACCACGGGGAGGTTTTTCGTTGTATCCATGGCATCCAAATGCACGTAGATTATGGGAATATTAGGACAGTTCTGAGTTGGATGGACCTATTCTTCCCAGATGACGCAAGGCGAGATCTATCATGGTTCAACGATAGATTTCGTGTTTTTCCCTTGGCCCTTTTTCGGTGGGGCGGTGTAGGTGCGAGTGTGGTGGTTGTTTTTTGTGGGCTAGGTGGAGGATGAGATTTGACCGCAATGGGTTGCATGGGGGTTAAGACTACCTGGGGCACTGGCGCTTGGGTGGGTGGATCTAGGCACCACACAATAATCCCCAATATGAAATTGGGTAAGCTTAAAGTTGCCATTATTGGCTTACTCATGACAATAGGAGTGGGAAAGAGGAAGGGAATTATGTGGACTGGGGAGGAGCCTAGATAACTCCCTGATGGTTGCATGTGGGGATGAGGTTGTGGTGGAAGCTGCACATAATGTTGTGGCCACAGATGATGTTGCGGATACTAATGATGCTGCAGCTACTAATGATGTTGCTACTGTTGATGGTGTTGGGGCTGTAGATGGTGTTGTGGTTGCAGTTGGGGCTATGGTTGCGGTTGATGTTTGCATGCAATAGTGCTATATGAGAGCATGCACAACTCCTCCATCTCATTTGGTGTTGGCAGTGGTGACACTAAGGAAGCCATCATGGTGGTATCAGAAAATAACCTAGGGCCCACATTCAACAATGGGGAGGCTAGTATGTTGTCAACCATGGTGTTGATTGCAGGGATAACACTAGTGGGTGTGGTTAACCCTTACAGATCAACGGTGTTGATCGTAGGGATAATGTTGGCGGGTGCCATTAGCCCTTATGGATTGTGATAAGTCATTTGGTCAACCGTCATGATTTCCCCTTTGTGGTGGAACATCATTAAAAGAAAAATAGTTGATGCTACGACTCTCATACCATCCATATAACTTCTTCCGAGGAGAAGGTTATAGTCCAACTAAGCATTGACAACCTCTATGTCAATCAATACTATTTTCCCAGCTAATGTGATGGGGACATAAGGGAGGATTCCTTGGGCTTTAGTGGGATGGTCATCATAAGCCCACAGAGTAGTAGAGGATGGTTGCAGAATTGGGGATCCAAGCTTTTCCAAACTAAGGTAGACATAACGCACGTGAATTCCCCCTCATCCACTATACATCAGTGCACAACTAAATTCTGTATGGAGATAAGGATTTGGAAGTCAACAGTTGATGGAATCCATGGTTCTTTGTTCTTTATGTCGAATGTGATCAACTTGGAGTTAGAGGGGTCTATGGCACCAAGGGCGACTAGTAAGGATTTTCGCTGTGTTGGGCAAGTTTTGAGTACCTCAAGAGAGGACATGGCCATAGGTGTTTGGGCCAAATCATCCATGATGTTGTAGCTTACAGCAGCTCTAGCCGTGACATTGTTGGAAACCTGCCGTATGGGGTGGTATAGAGGAAAAGGGGGTAGATGAAGAGGTGCATTGGTTGTTTTGGACATAGATTCCGCTGATGTGTTAGCGGGTTTGGTGTTGGTTCCATACTAATTTCATCTGGTCTGTAAATTGACCTTTTTAGTTGTCATGGATAGCAGGTGGTGAACACCTATTTCTGTTGTCGGAGGTGCCCACAAGAAGTTGGGATTGGGATGGGGAGTGGGTTTAATTGCTACCAGTCCTTGGACTAGTAGTAGGTTTTGGAGGACCATGGGTGGAGGCCTTGGTGGTACCGGGTTGGGTTGAGCTTCGGCTGCCGTATTGGTAGCATGTTGAATATCATTGTGGATGGCTTGCTTGGTGTGACTCATAAAGGGACATCGTGTGTATAGTTCCCATAGACCTCACACAACTTTCATGGCTGATTTGAGAACAACAGAGCATTGAGCCTTGGTGCATTTGGTTGCTGAGGATTTTGGGCTGGTCGGTTTTCCTTGCCATTGTTGGGAGGATTTGATTGTTGAATGCATCCCTACAGTTGATTGTTGCCTTGGTTTCAGGATCGATTATTTTTGGCTTTCCCTTGTTGATTATTGGGGGATAACTAGTTAGGATGGTTTTGCTATGAAAACACCTATCCTAAAGGTGCTGGCAGAGTAGGGGTGTGGTCATGAATGGCTTGCACTGGTGGTGCATAGTAAACTTGGATGGGTGCAAGTGCCACAAACATGGGAATTTCTCACGCATATTTTTATGTTGGCCAAGCTACAGTGGCACAGGTTGTGCATAAGAAGTTGTGGCTCCATACTAGGACATCGTTCTTCCATAGTCTAGAGTTTGGTTTTGGTAGGAAACACTAGGGGTGTTGCTTGGTTGTGGTGGTATTGCAGGTGGTGTTGGATGGTGTTGTGGTTGGTGGGAGACAGAACCTATGATGCCATCTGTGGCATGGGATGCCCCCAATGCATCCTAGTAGGAGATTCCTACACAAGGAGAATCTAGAATAACAGTGTAAAGGTATCTAGACTATGCATAGATTAGATCAAACTATTGGGCTTTCAAGATGTCCTCCTCTTCAAATTGGAGACTTTTAGATGTGACGTCCTTTTCTATAGGTGGAAGCAAAGTTTTTAGGAACCAATCCAGGAAGATCTTGTCATCAAGTTGAATCTTGTAGAAACTATGGTGTCACCACCACTCATGGATGTGGTTAGCTATGTGGGTCATAGTATTTTGACGGCAAGATAGCAAGATCTCAAACCCTTCATCATATCGAATGGGGAGTTGGAAATACAGCAGGAACATGAAAGCCAAGGAGTTGAAATCCGGGTACTTGGCTTGTGGTATCTCAATGTACCACTTGGCTACAGCACATGTGAGGGTGCATTGGAATAGTCTGTGTTGGAGCAGAGTCCCACAGCTACAGGAGAAGCTGCCATTTTGGCGGATAGATAGTTTGGGCGAAGAAGAGGAGATAAGGTAAAGCTACGATGCTGTAGCATGTTTCTAGCTGCAGAGCAGAGCTGGAAACCATGATTGTTGGGACAGAGAAGTCAAGAAAGATGATAGTACCTGAGCAGCCAAGAAGAGAGAGCTTAAACACTGCATTGAAGGCAGCGGCGAAGACAGGAGAGCTCAACTACCCTCATAAAGGAAAAGGAGCAATGAGGCCGAGGTANCCAGGCTGTGTGTGGAGTTACCCAGAAGATCTCTAGCTGCATATGCGGTGCAGCAGAACTGTGTACCTCTCTCAAGTTATAATATAGAAACACAGTTCTATGGACATAGCTTCTACCCTGGAAGTGAACCACGTAAAATTAGAGCGTTATGTGATTGATTCATGTGATTGTATTTACTTGTTATATCTGTCAATCATTACATGAACTTTTCTTACAGTAAATGTATGTATGTTTTATTCAGTTCACAGCATATTAAAAGGATAAATGCAAGTTGAGTCTTTAAGTATTCTATATAAGAGTTTGTCTATGTTTTGCTTAAGACAGTTAAGAATCGCAGTGTAAAGTAGTCTTGTATGTTGAGTCCTGTAAGTTGAACTCAAGTAATGCTAGGTATGTCGAGTCATAGCGGTAGGATATCATAGGGAGGTGATATCGCAGAACCAGAGGAGCTGTGGTGCGTGGTACCACAGGTTGAGGATTGAGCATAGAAGAGAGTTACGTGTTGCCCAGGACGTGGCAACGCGATAAGGACTACAATCATAGTGAGTAAGAGGAAACTGTGCATCGTGTAATAGATACATCTCATGGGCTAAGAAGAGCTGTGAGATGCACACAAGACGCTATACAGAACCTGGTCGAGACACTTGAGTCCTTGGCCAACCCATTAGGATCACTTCGAGTGAGACTTAAGGCCACTCCGTGGTCTGTTTCCGAAAGGGCCAGTGAGGTAGGGGTGTTGTTGGTACATTATAGTAAACCCGGTGTTGGCTTCCATGGGTAGACCTGGGTTTACTATATTTAACCAACAACACCCCTAGCTCACTAGCCCTTTCAGCGACAGACTATATAACGACCTGAAGTCTCACCCAAAGTGATTCTAATGGGTTGGCCAAGGACTCAAGTGTCTTGGACCAGGTTTTGTGGCAGCCTGGGTGTCTCGCAGCTCTTCTAGCCTGTAGGATCTCTCTCTGTCTGTGATGCGCAACTTCCTCTTACTTGCGACGACTCTAGTCCTTATTGCATCGACATGCCTCAGGCAACGCGTAACTCCTTCCTATGCTAATTCTCAACCGCAGTGCACCATAGCCCCTCTGCTGGTGTGATATCGCCTCCTTGCGATATCCTACCGCTGCGGCTCAGCGTACTCAGTGATACTCATTCCGACTTATGGGACTCAATACAAGGTTGCTTAACTCTATGACACTTAACTATATGGGATGAAATTTAGATAAAATATTACTCAAAATACTTATGGACTTCAACTTGCATTTATCTTCTATAGTGCGGTAAACTGAATAACGCATACATACATTAAACTGTAAACAAGGCCCATGTGATAACTGATAGATGCAACAAATAAACACAACACATAAATCAATCACATAACACATGATTTTAACGTGGTTCACCTCCAGGATTGAAGATACGTCCACAGAACTGTGTTTCTATTATAGCTCAGGGTAAGGTAAACACAGTTCTACTGCACCGCATATGCAGCTTGAGATCTTCTAGGTAACTCCGCACACAGCCTGGAGCCCTTCTCTCTTAGATCTCTTTTCTACTCTATATTACACCTCTTACAATATACTCTTCCCTCTCTGTTGATCCCTGCGGATCATTACATGCATGATCTATGAGCCAGCTACTAGTTACAGTAATATAAATACAGTTAATAATAGAACCAGATCTCAGCTTCTACAACTATCTAATAATATACCAAAACAACTAACAACTGAACGAACCGTTTTACAATACAAAATATATCGCTTTAGAGGCGGCCCGAAGGTCTTGCCATTACAACACTGTGGGCTTGTCCCAACAGTAACCCAAAACCCTAACTAGTGACAGTCGGCATATCTGTACTTGAGGTAGCCACTTTCCATCACACCACAGCTCTCTGCAGTCTTCCATGCTTCCCGGCACTGACCATGGGTACTGTGCACTGCTTCCCTGCTTCTGTCCTTCGTCTTCAATACCTCGGCCTCGTTGCTCCTTTTCCTTTATGAGGGGAGCTGAGCCCTCCTATCTTTGCCGCTCCCTTCAATGCAGTGGGTGAGCTCTCTCTTCTCAGCTGCTCAGGTACTTTCATCTTCCTTGACTTCTCTGCCCTAAAAGTCACGGTTTCTAGCTCTGCTCTGCAGCTAGAAACATGCTACGGCATCGTAGCTCTATCTTATCTCCTCTCCACCAAAACTGTCTATCCGCTAAATTGGCAGCTTCTTCTGTATCTGCGGGACCCTGCTCCAATAGTCCCATAACACTTACTTGTGGCTCATCCCTGAGCCACTACCAATGGGATTCTCCTGCTGTAGCTTCTCCTCGGCTTCCTATGAAGTCCGTTGAAACTTATCCCGAAGTCCTGCGACTTCGTCCTGCATCGCTGTGACACGCTCTTGTGCCAAGTCAAGCATAGCTTGACTAATACTGGACTCCTTTGTTTACTCAATTTCATTTCTGGTGGTCGTGAACTCCCTAACTTTCTGCTCGACCGTATCGACTATCAAACCATTTGTTGGCTTGCATGGGCAGACCCGCGTTTACTGTATTTAACCAACAACACCCCTAGCTCACTGGCCCTTTTAGTGATAGACCATAGAATGGCCTGACGTCTCACCTGAAGTGATTCTAATGGGTTGGCCAAGGACTCAAGTGTCTTGGACCAGGTTCTATGGTAGCCTGGGTGTCTCACAGCTCTTCTAGCCTATGGGATCTCTCTCTGTCTGTGACGTGCAACATCCTCTTACTTGCGACCACTCTAGTCCTTATCGCATCGCTGCGCCTTAGGAAATGCGTAACTCCTTCCTGTGCTGATTCTCAACCGCAGCACACCACAGTCCCTCTGCTAGTGCGATATCACCTCCTTGAAATATCCTACTGCTGCGGCTGAGCGTACTCAGTACTACTCGTTCCGACTTACGGGACTCAATATACAATGTTGCTTAACTCTGCGACACTTAACTATCTGGGATGAAATGTAGATAAACTCTTACTCAATATACAATGTTTCTTAACTCTGTGACACTTAACTATCTAGGATGAAATGTAGATAAACTCTTACTCAAAATACTTATGGACTTCAACTTGCATTTATCTTCTATAGTGCTATAAACTGAATAACGCATACATACATTAAACTGTAAACAAGGGCCATCTGATAACTGATAGATGCAACAAATAAACACAACACATAAATCAATCACATAACACACGATTTTAGTGTGGTTCACCTCTAGGATGGAAGTTACGTCCACAGAATTGTGTTTCTATTATAGCTCAGGGGAAGGTAAACATAGTTCTACTGCACCTCATATGTAGCTCGAGATATTCTGGGTAACTCCGCACACAACATGGAGCCCTTCTCTCTTAGATATCTTTTCTACTCTATATTGCACCTCTTACAATATACTCTTCCCTCTCAGTTGATCCCTACGGATCATTACATCCATGCTCTATGAGCCAGCTACTGGTTATAGTAAGATAACTACAGTTAATAACAGAACTAGAGCTCGGCTTCTACAACTATCTAATAATATACCAGAACAACTAACAACTGAATGAACCCTTTTACAATACAAAATATATCCCTTTATAGGCGGCCCAAAGGTCTCACCATTACAACATTGTGGGCCTGTCCCAACAGTAACCCAAAACCCTAACTAGTGACAGTCGGCATATCTATACTTGAGGTAGCCGCTTTCCGTCACACCATAGCTCTCTGCAGTCTTCCATGCTTCCCGACGCTAACCATGGGTACTATGCACCACTTCCCTGCTTCTGTCCTTCATCTTCAATACCTCGGCCTCGTTGCTCCTTATCCTTTATGAGGGTAGCTGAGCCCTCCTATCTTCACCACTTCCTTCAATGCAGTGGGTGAGCTCTCTCTTCTTGGTCGCTCAAGTACTGTCGTCTTCCTTGAATTCTCTGCCCTAAAAGTCACTGTTTCCAGCTCTGCTCTGCAGCTAGAAACATGCTACGGCGTCGTAGCTCTATCTTATCTCCTCTCCGCTAAAACTATCTATCCACTAAAATGGAAGCTTCTTCTGTAGCTGCGGGACCCTGCTCCAACAATCCCCTAACACTTACTTGTGGCTCATCCCCGAGCCACTACTAGTGGGCTTCTCCTGCTGTAGCTTCTCCTTCGCTTCCTGTGAAGTCCGTTGAAAATTATCCCAAAGTCCTGCGACTTCGTCCTGCATCACTGCGACACGCTCTTGTACCGATTCAAGCATAGCTTAACTAATACTGGAGTCCTCTGTTAACTCAATTTCATTTCTGGTGGCCGTGAACTCTGTAACTTTTTGCTCGACTGTATCGACTATCGAACCATTTGTTGGCTTGCATGGGTAGACCCGTGTTTACTATATTTAACCAACAACACCCCTAGCTCATTGGCCCTTTCAGTGATAGACCGTAGAACATCCTGAAGTATCACCTAAAGTGATTCTAATGGGTTGGCCAAGGACTCAAGTGTCTTGGACCAGGTTCTGCGGCAGCCTGGGTGTCTCACAGCTCTTCTAGCCTGCGGGATCTCTCTCTATCTGTGATGCGCAACTTCCTCTTACTTGCGATGACTCTAGTCCTTATCGCATCGCCGTGCCTCAGGAAATGCGTAACTCCTTCCTACACTGATTCTCAACCGCAACGCACCATAGCCCCTCTGTTGGTGCGATATCCTACCGCTGCGGCTCAGCATACTCAGTGCTACTCGTTCCAACTTACGGGACTCAATATACAAGGTTTCTTAACTCTGCGATACTTAACTATCTGGGATGAAATGTAGATAAACTCTTACTCAAAATACTTATGGACTTCAACTTGCATTTATCTTCTATAGTGCTGTAAACTGAATAACGCATACATACATTAAACTGTAAACAAGGCCCATGTGATAACTGATAGATGCAACAAATAAACACAACACATAAATCAATCACATAACACACAATTTTAACGTGGTTCACCTCCAGGATGGAAGTTACGTCCATAGAACCTGTGCTTCTATTATAGCTCAAGGGAAGGTAAACACAGTTCTGCTGCACCGCATATGCAGCTCGAGATCTTCTGGGTAACTCCGCACACAGCCTGGAGCCCTTCTCTCTTAGATATCTTTTATACTCTATATTGCACCTCTTACAATATACTCTTCCCTCTTTTTTGATCCCTATGGATCATTACATGCATGCTCTATGAGCAAGCTACTGGTTACAGTAAGATAACTACAGTTAATAACAGAACCAGAGCTCGGCTTCTACAACTATCTAATAATATACCAAAACAACTAACAACTGAATGAACCCTTTTACAATACAAAATATATCCCTTTATATGCGGCATGAAGGTCTCGCCATTACAACACTGTGGGCCTATCCCAACAGTAACCCAAAACCCTAACTAGTGACAGTCGGCATATCTGTACTTGAGGTAGCCTCTTTTCATCACACCATAGCTCTCTGCAGTCTTCCATGCTTCCCAGTGCTGACCATGGGTACTGTGCACCGCTTCCCTGCTTCTGTCCTTCGTCTTCAATAACTCGGCCTCATTGCTCCTTTTCCTTTATGAGGGTAGCTGAGCCCTCCTATCTTTGCTACTGCCTTAAATGCAGTGGGTGAGCTCTCTCTTCTCAGCCGCTCAGGTACTGTCGTCTTCCTTGACTTCTCTGCCCTAAAAGTCATGGTTTCCATCTCTGCTCTGCATCTAGAAACATGTTACGGCATCGTAGCTCTATCTTATCTCCTCTCCGCCAAAACTATCTATCCGCTAAACTGGAAACTTCTTCTGTAGCTGCGGGACCCTGCTCCAACACTCGGGTCTGCCTAGTGACCAACAAATGGTTTCGTTGCCAGTTTTGAACAAACTGAGCACTGATGTTCTGGTGGCATCCTACTAGAGATGAACTCAACGAGTGGGTTGGGTCTAAGGAGAAAGAGTTTTCCGAACATGAGAACAAGAGTCCTAGACTGATTACAGAGGACTGGTTACAAAAACATATCATTACAGGCCTGCATGCGATATTTTTTGCGACCTTTGGAAATGAGCTTTACGACTGGTTATCAAAGTTGACTGATACGAGCATATTCAAGAAGAAAAGAAACATTGTCTAGACACCGGAGCTGATTCAGACTGTGAAGAACCTTGATAATCCCATTACGAGGAAAATAGACTTCTGGCTTGTGAGTGTGCTAGAAGGCTTCATCAGAGAGTTTGCAGTTGAATAGAAAAAAAGCTTCAGCGAGGCTGAATGGTACTTCTTCAAAGGATATCGCGGTAAGTACCTAAAATGTTTAAACTTGTCCATTAACATGTTATTACATGAAAAAGGAACAATGGATCTAGTTTCAGATGAATAAGTAAAGATAGTAATGTCGCAAGAGTTCGAAAGTGATTTTGATGACATTGGACATACACGTAGTGGAAAGAAATACAAGGTAGATTTCAGCTCTCCCATACTTGAAGACAGTTCAGATAATACTAGACAACAGAGTCACAGTACCACAGAAAGAATAGAAGGGGGTATCCCTTACTACCCTTATACCCCACAGAAATAGATTGGGACTCAGAACAATCCCGTAGGAACTCCATCTAGTAGCTCCCAGATAGTACATACTACCGCTACATCACCTCCACCTACACCACCGAGTGGTAGTAACACAGCAAATCAACATCCACCATGTAGAAATAGAATGGGGGATGATATGAAGCTACCTATCTTTAAGGGTACTAGGGCAGAGGACCCAGAGCAGCATTGGTTTCTATGTGAAGCCGTGTGGACCAATAAAGCAATCAATGATGATAATAGTAAACTTGTACAGTTGGTCACCGCACTGAGAGAACGAGCCTTAACATGGTATATGAAGTACACCACAGTGGTACCCAGAACACTTGTTCAGGTCAGGACCACCATGATTAAAGAGTTTAAGAAACCTAAGTCTGAGTCAAAGTGCATTACAGAGCTCAAAGACATCAAACAGTTACCTATAGAGTCAGTGTGGGACTTCGATCAGAAATTTAAATCCCTTATAGACCAAGTAAGCTTTGAGTTTGCACCAGAGCAGCATAAGGAATGGTTTATTGCAGCACTTCTCCCTCACATCAGACTACCATTAATGCAATAGAAACTCCATATGTAGGACTATGTGTTGGAGATGGCGATGAAACTAGAGGCTTCACCTCTAGCTCAAACCAGCACAGGTATGACAAATATGCAAAACCAGTTGGAAAATCTCACGATACAGATGCATGAGCTTAAGAAAGGGAAAGAGGTTGCACAAGACATATGGTGCGTAAAGTGTAAAGCACAAGGCCATACTAAAGATAATTTTCCAGTCTTTGTAGAATATATAGAAACTAGGGCTCCTAACCCCTTACCACAGACCCATGGGCCATGGTGTGAAATATGCAAAACAATAGGACACCTACCTCATTAGTGCCCTCTACTTCAGAAGTACGTGCAGACACCTAAGAACTTATACTGTGTCTTCTGCAAGTTTGTAGGCCATGATGAACACGATTGCCGAGCCTATGATCTCATGGTCAGGAGCAAGCAAGACTTGTACAGAGTCCAATCAGAAACATAGGGTCCAGCAGCAGGACCACAGTATGATCAGGCTCATGTTGGCCATGGAGGAGGATTCATAGGACGAGGAGGATTCAGAGGCTTTGTCCGGGGAGAAGGCTTTGGCCGTGGTTGTGGACCAGTCACTTGTTACAACTGTGGAGTTCTAGGACATTATGCTAGGGATTGTCAGAGTCCTACCACCACATGCAACTACTGCAAATCTTACGATCATGCTATAGAATACTATCCTACCTTGATAGCTAAGATCAGAGAACCTAAGCCAGCAGTACACCAGAACATCCAGCTTATTTCTGCTGAGCAGGAGAACCAGAACCAAGAGTCAACATTGTGACTCACAGTGGTGCTTCCACCAATGGGACATCGCAGGTTACTGAAAATACCATAGGTCAGGAGTGGGTGCACAAAGCTACTAACAAAGCAACACCACTTGACCTACAGAATAATAAACAGACATTTTAGGAAGCTAAGACTTTCTTTGATGACCCTATGCAATCAGGATCGCAGGTACTGCCGTCTAGGGGCTTACTGTAGCAAGCACCTTGTGGCGTTAGCCCTGTACAGATATCACAGGATACCACATCGGGCACATGCGACGAGGATGAGTTGACAGGAAGTGTACAATCCTTCCTGCGAAGTTGTTTAAAACTCGTGAGAAATGAGCAAGCTATCGGAGAAATTCAACGCATCATAGATCAGTTTCAACCATCTTCTTCCGTGAGCAGTGCACAGCGTGCTGTTCTTAATATTATGGGACATACAAGAACAGGAAGAGAGATGCGACTCACAGCACAGGTTGGAGAATTTGAAATGGATGAGGTGATCCTAGATTTAGGATCAGAGGTAAATGTTCTGACTAAGCAGACATGGGAACAAATGGGTAGCCCTAAGTTAGTCAAATTGCCTATCCATCTCAGATTAGCTAATCAACAGTGGGTATCACCCCTAGGTCGATTATCGCAGGTGCCAGTTGACATTGATGGAGTTCACAGCTCTGCAGACTTTGAAGTTATAGAAATCATTGGCGATAGTTGACCATATCCAGAACTACTAGGCATTGATTGGGAAATCAGTAACATGGCCATTATCGACTTAAAGAGAATACAAATGACCTTTGAAGACGTGAATATTCTGGTCATCGCACCGTTAGATCCTCTTCAGGGTCCTAGATACATTGAACCTATCCGAGCAGAGGAAGAGGCACGTAACATGGACAGTCTCTATCATATGACTACGAACCAGAGCGACTACATCAATCCAACTGTAGAAGGGAACATTAGTTGGCGATGCGACAGTTCATGCGCATCGGATTCAGATGTTGGTCTAGAGAACTGGCAGAACAAACTTTACGAAGTCTTAGCGCATAGATGTGCGTACATGACTAACTCACTGCGATGGATTGGCGTAAATATCAATGATATTCCATCATTTCATGGTCTAACAGATATCTAGGACTTTCTCACGCAATTTGAACAACTAATTCCTCACGAGCAGAGGATCACAGCTATGGACCTTGCAGTACAAGCCACACCTGCAAGATGGCGGTATGCACATAAAGAGAATATCGCATCATGGGATGATCTTAAGAGATTGATGGCGATCATATTCTCTACCAATAGAGAGTATGTCCAGCAGAGATACACAGGAGAAAGTGACCCGAGGTCACATATTCAGATGTGTGAACAGAATTGGTCGGACATTCCCGAGGATGATTGGGTTCATCGATTCATTCACACTTTGGATACAGTTCCACGGAACTGGTACACAGAGACTGAATTGCGTAAGGGAATGAATACATGGCCACTTCTAATAGACAGCTTTCTACTTTCCTTCACTTTTGAATCTGAGTATCCAAATGTTGATCATGCCCTAGATGTAATAAAGATTAAGATATTTGAGGATTGTACCCTATCAGTGTCAGCTCAACCTGAGTGGGCCATCCAGTTAGAAGAGGCGCTCGAGTGCTATAACTTCGAAGCAGAACCAGAGGCTAAGGATGAGGATCCTCACAACATCAACATTACGGAGTCAGAAGGGAATCGCGATGTTGATGGACCGAAGCTATAGATTCCAGCAATCACAGAGCTGATCCAGATTAAACAGATCAACATTGGCACAGACACAGAACCAAAGTTTGCCTCTATTGGAGATTATTGGAACGATGAAACAGTCGGACAGATTGCAGACTTGTTACATGAGTACCAGGACCTATTTCCCACCAAGTTCACAGAGATGAATGGAATAGTCAGAGACCTGGGAGTAATGAGGATACCATTGAAAGAGGATGATAGACTAGTCAAGCAGTGTCCATATAGATTAAATCCTCTCTACAAAGAAAAAGTTAAGGATGAGATCGATAAGATGCTAGCAATAGGCATCATTGAGCCCATAGAAGAGAGCAAATGGGTTAGTCCCATGGTCGTGCAAGAAAAGAAAACTAAAGGAGACATCAGGATCTGTGTCGACTTACGTAAACTCAACGACACATCGCTTCATGATCCATTTCCGACACCTTTCACTGATGAAGTACTAGACAATGTGGGAGGACAAGAGGTCTACTCCTTCACTGATGGCTTTTCAGGCTATCACCAGATCAGAATCCACCCAGAAGATCGACATAAGACCACTTTTTCAATATAATGGGGCTCATTCCGGTATACGGTAATTCCCTTTGGTATTAAGAATGCACCAGCTATCTTTTCTAGAGTAGTAGTTGCCGTATTTAAAGAATACATCCATAAATTCCTAGAATTTTATTTTGATGATTGGACTGTATTTGGATTAATTGACAAGCACATAGGATATTTAAGACTGATGTTAGAGAAATGTAGGCAATACCATATTTCTCTGAACTTGAAAAAATGTATATTCTGTGCGCCATTTGGTATTTTGTTGGGTCACATTGTCTGTAAGCAAGGATTGATGGTAGATCCCACAAAAATTGCCATCATTGTAAATCTTCCAGCACCCAACTCAGTCAAACAATTGAGGACAGTACTTGGTCATACCAGGTACTACAGAAAATTCATCAAGGGATATGCAAAGATTACAGCACCGATGGAAAAACTGTTAAAGAAAGATGTAAAATTCCTATGGAATGAGGAATGTCAGTAGAGTCTAGACACACTTAAAGAGAGGATGGTTACAGCACCTATCTTAGTATTCCTAGACTGTACTAAGCCATTTCATGTACATGTGAATGCATCTGGCATCGCGCTAGGGGTTGTTTTAATGCAACCAGGAGAAGGAGGTATCGATCTTCCTATTGCATACTCCAGCAGAAAGCTATTGACAAAAGAAAATAACTACACCACGACAGAAAGAGAAGGCTTAGCTATGGTGTACATGCTATAGAAGTTCAGGCACTACCTGTTGGGTGCCTCGTTCAAGATGTTTACTGACCATTCCACATTGAAGTATCTAGTCAATAAGCCAGTGTTAGGGGGAATAATCCGCAGATGGTTACTCCTCTTTGAGGAGTATGATTTTGAAATCATTGTCAAACTAGGAAGATTGAATTCCGAACCTGATCATTTGTCATGAATAGACTCAAGAGAAGAGACAAGTAATCTAGGGGACAGATTTCCACATGCGCAGTTGTTCTCTATCCAGATCAGAGATGAGTACTATGCTGATATCATTCACTTTCTCACTACAGGAAGGGCACCTGAGGAGTTCACCAAGCATCAAAAGAGGTAGTTGGTTGTTAAAGTAGCAGACTTCACCCTGATCGTAGGACCGTTATACAATTTAGGTCCATATGAAGTCCTGTGTAGATGTGTGATGCCGCATGAAAAAGAGGCTATTATTAGAGAAGCACATTCAGGTACCGTAGGAGGTCATTTCGCAGGAAAGCCGACTGCGGAGAAAATCCTAGTTGCAGGATTATGGTGGCCTACATTACACAAAGACACTAAGGAATTTTTTAGATGCTGTGATATCTACCAGAGGGTAGGAAAACCTTCACAACGAGATGAAATGCTGTTGCAACCACAGGTTACACTGCGCACATTTGACAATTGGGCTATAGAATTTGTGGGTCCTATCAACCCACCAGGAAAACGAACTAGTGTGAGATATATCATCACTGGAACATAGTACCTCACCAGGTGGGCAGAGGCCAAAGCAGTAAGAAATTGTGATGCTGCTACAGCCGCACAGTTCATTTTTGAAAACATCATCACTAGATTTGGATGCCCCAGTAATTTTAATGAGCGATCAAGGCACACACTTCTTGAATCGCACCATTGAGGCCTTGACGGAAGAATTTCAAACACAACACCATAAGAGCACTCCCTACCACCCACAAGCTAATGGTACGGTGGAGGCCTTTAACAAGATTTTAGAAAACACTCTTACTAAGATCTGCAACAGCCAAAGGAGTGATTGGGACCTTAGAGTTAACGCTGTAATATGGACGTATAGGACTACATGCAAGAAACTGACAGGACACACACCTTTCAGCTTGGTGTATGGACAGGAGGCTGTTATACCTATGGAATATATTCTTCCCAGTTTAAGAATTGCTCAGATCACTCGATTGGCTGATACAGACAGAGTGCAGGAAAGGCTAGCACAGCTGCTTGCCTTAGAGGAAGATAGATTCATCGTTGGATTCCATCAGAGAGTGAAGAAGGCACGAGAAAAAGCTTGGCATGACAGACACATTAAGAGTAAGACTCTTCAGATCAGATACCTAGTACTCCTCTATGACAATAAATTTATTAAGTTTCCAGGGAAGTTCAAGACGCATTGGTTGGGGCTGTATCAGATACAGCAAATCACAGAGGGAGGAGCCGTTTAGCTCAGCAAACTAAATGGGAAGCTTCTTCCCATGATGATCAATGGCAGTAGGCTTAAGCTCTATAGTGACAGTCACTCCACCTCTCAGCCCTAACTCAGAGTCGCGAGGCATGCAGATGTCCAGTGTAGTTGAAAGGAGGCATCGCACTAGGAATTAGTCTACACCGACAGGTATTCTAAGTATTAGGAATCGCATAAGGACGGTTCATTTTGCAACAAAAAAAAAAGGCTTAAGTTTGTTTTGAGCAAGTGATGCGGTGTGGCATCGCAGCAGCGCGATGTTTCTCCGTGCCATGTACCTAGTTTGCAACGAGAGAGAGGGCTAGTCAAGTTTCCTTCTGACAGGCAGTTAATGAAGAAAGGACCGGTATACCTTACCGTAGATCTGGGTATAGCATAATCAATTATCTAGATTTGGCAAATCTTCGACGAGATCGGTGCCTGCATACACACGCTTCGAGGGAAATTGATCAGATTTCAACATTTATTAAGGATTGAGATGACGGGTGTGGTATCGTCCAAGCAATTAATACAACCAACGGGTTCATCCTAGATGACCATTGCATCTGGGATTATCTCCTTCAGCATAAAAGTAGAAATTATTCATTCGGGAGGGTTACATTTGCAAAGATTCGAGAGCTATAGAGTGCATTGTTAAGTTTTCCCTGTGCAGAGCTAATTCTGTTACAGAGTGTTGTGATTTCCATAGTTTTCAGCCATTGGCCATCCAAAGTATCACACCGAGTGGGTTCTGTTTGAGGAGGAACCTATAGAAGACATTTTGGAAAGGTTCGAGCGTGGTGGCCGTATGTCCGCTATGACGCCGTCGCCCAGGGTTGTGAAATTAGGAACATCATAGGTCAGAGAACTGCCAAGGATGAGGAGTCAAGCACAGAATGTAGAAGATGTCATCAAAGTCTCTGTTGAAGGGGAGAAGAAATATGAGCCGATCACTGAAGATAAGAAAGCAGAGCGGCGGAATGATGAGAAGAAATCTCCCACCAGGAAGAAAGTAAAAATGAGAAAAAGAAAGAAACGGGAGAAGGCAGCGGACCTATCTGATCAGCTAAGAGAAGAACAAGGGATTGTTGAGGCAAAGAAATGAAAATCTAGAGATCAGAGGCAGCATGAATTCCTGTAGTGATTCGCTGAGAAGCAAAGTGAAAGGGAAAACAAACCGAACAAGCAGAACTCCAGCATGCAGACAAAGGCTTGTTCTCAGCATGGAATTCAAGGCCTGTGTAGTTCTCGTAAGGACGGATCCAGACTGAATGAAATATTTGAGAAGGCTAAAAGATACATATTTCTACTTTCCTTGTGATAAAATTTCTAACCCAGATAAAGAGGAAAGGATATCTGTGGAAGACGTCTCAAGACCTGAAAAGCCTTAAAAGGTCTCGCAAGCGACGAGAGCGAGAGGATGACAATGAGGGAAGGAAAGATAAGAGAACCCAATGAACTAAGTTAGTAGAAGACTCCAGTATTATTCAAGCTATGCTTGACTTGGCACAAGAGTGTGTCGCAGCTATGCAGAACGAAGTTGCAGGACTTCGGGACAAGCTTCAACGCACTTCGCAGGAAGCCAAGGAGAAGCTACAGCAGGAGAAGCCCGTTGGTAGTGGCTCAGGGAAGAGCCATAGGTAAGTGTTAGGGGACTCTTGGAGCAGAGTCCTGTAGCTACAGAAGAAGCTGCCATTTTGGTAGATAGACAATTTGGGCGAAGACAAGGAGATAAGGTAAAGCTATGACGCCGTAGCATGTTTCTAGCTGCAGAGAAGAACCGGAAACCATGATTGTTGGGATAGAGAAGTCAAGAAAGACGACAGTACCTGAGCGACTGAGAAGAGAGAGCTCAACCACTGCATTGAAGTTAGCAGCGAAGACAGGAGAGCTCAGCTACCCTCATAAAGGAAAAGGAGTGACGAGGCCGAGGTATTGAAGACGAAGGACAGAAGACGGGAAGCGGTGCATAGTACCCATGGTCAGTGCTGGGAAGCATGGAAGACTGCAGAGAGCAGTGGTGTGATGGAAAGAGGCTACCCCAAGTACAAATATGCTGACTGTCACTAGTTAGGGATTTGGGTTACTGTTGGGATAGGCCCACAGTGTTGTAATGGCGAGAGCTTCGGGCCGCCTATAAAGGGATATATTTTGTATTGTAAAAGGTTAGCTAGTCAGATTATCGGTAGCTATTCATACATTAGCGAGTCTGAGAGTCCAGTAGTCTGTTAGCTCACTATTATTTTGTATTGTAACAATCCGCAGGGATTGACAGAGAGAGAGAGAGAGAGAGAGAGTATATTGTAAGAAGGAAATATAGAGAAGAGATCTAAGAGAGAAGGGCTCCATGTTGTGTGTGGAGTTACCCAGAAGATCTCTAGCTGCATATGTGGTGCAGCAGAACTTTGTACCTCTCTCAAGTTATAATATAGAAACACAGTTCTGTGGACCTAGCTTCTACCCTGGAAGTGAACCACATTAAATCATAGCATTATGTGATTGATTCATGTGATTGTATTTACTTGTTATATCTGTCATTCATTATGCGAACTTTGCTTACAGTAAATGCATGTATGTATTATTTAGTTCATAGCATATTAAAAGGATAAATGCAAGTTGAGTCTTTAAGTATTCTATATAAGAGTTTGTCTATGTTTTGCTTAAGACAGTTAAGAATCGCAGTGTAAAGCATTCTTGTATGTTGAGTCCTATAAGTTGAACTCAAGTAATGCTAGCTACGGTGAGTCGCAGCAGTAGGATATCATAGGGAGGTGATATCACAGAACTAGAGGAGCTATGGTGCGTGGTACCGCAGGTTGAGGATTGAGCGTAGAAGAGAGTTACGTGTTGCCCAGGATGTGGCGATGTGATAAGGACTAGAATCATAGCGAGTAAGAGGAAACTGCACATCGTGTAATAGAGACATCTCATGGGCTAAGAAGAGCTGCGAGACGCACACAGGACGCTATACAGAACCTAGTCGAGACACTTGAGTCCTTGGCCAACCCATTAGGATCACTTCGGGTGAGACTTTAGGCCGCTCCGCGGTCTGTTACCAAAAGGGCCAGTGAGCTAGGGGTGTTGTTGGTACATTATAGTAAACCTGGGTCTGCCCAACAACCAACAGTCTGAGTCTAATTGAATCATCTACGATTCTATTTGATGAGCACCATAGGTGAAATGTCATGATGTGGTTTTGGGGGAACTCCCCGGCCTTCCCTTCAAACTTGGGAATGTCTGATGGGAGTTTGGTTGGCATGGGAGGCCAAAACGTTTGATGGAGGATAGGGTCATTTGTTAATTGGGCCAAGTTAGGAAGGTTGAGGCCTGCCATGAAAGGAAGGTTTGACCTAAGGTTGATGTGAGATGGGGCAACAATGGTGGTGGGGTTTGCAGGGACATGATGTACCTGCATAACTGGGGGTACTTGTGGCACCATTGTGGATGGGACACTACCCCCATGTGTGGTAAACATAACTGTGTGAGTGGAAGGGACACTACCCCCATGTGTGATAGGAGGGGCAGTGTTGGTGGAAGGGCCACTACCCCCAGGCATGCCAAGTGGGACAATGTGGGTGGAAGGGACACTGCCCCCATGTGTTACGGGTGGGACAACTTGACTAGTCAATATGGGTGGTGGTGGCTGGTTTATGATGATTTGCATGAAAATGATGGGGCCACCAGTGGGGGTGTTGGTGGTGGTGTGGGGTGTGGACATGGGGTCACTTCCAATCACTAAGCCAAAAAATGGATCTAGGTTTGCATCAGCCATGAGGTTAAATGGTGCAGTATGTAGGTCTGGGTCAGACTAGTATGATTCTTAGTCTGAATCAGAGGTTGTGTGGCCTTCTGATGGTGTAGAGTGTCATCGAGAAAGGTCTCGAAGGTGTTGGTTCAAGGACCCAAACTATGGTGGATCACCTCTCAGGCATGAGGAAGAACTTGGGTGATCAATTGTGTCTAATTTTTATGTCAAGTGGTGAAATATGGTAATGAATTTTGGACCCCAGTTTTAATGGCTTCCTATTGGATTTCAGGTGGTCACTCAGCCACCAAGACTGCCAGGAGATAGTGCTTGGATTTTTCCTCATGGGAGTTCTAGTTAATCTATAGGGGTCGTTGCCCATTTCGCTTAGCATTTCCTCTCAGTGGCTAGCTACTTTGGGGTTCTCATGGTACTTCTCATGATGAGTTTCTAGGCTGAGCCCAAGTACTTCCCATAGTTAATGCATTCAGGGACTTATGTCCTCAAATAATGTAAGTGTTTGACTTAATGTAAATTATAAATTTTAATGGCTAGCTCAACGTCATGAACTGAGTTTGGTTGTTTTATGTGGCATGGTTTGTGTGTATGTATTTTATCTTTCTATTATACTTAGTGGCTACTTGAATGGTTTATGAATATTCTACAGAGTTCATAACATTGTTGATGAAATTAGGAAATGATAAACATAAATTTAAACATGTACGATATTTGAATCTTGAACTATGATAGCCTGACAAGGTGACTTCCTTACACCTATATTTCTCTTCAACAAGGAAATGGTGTTGGGATCTCAACACAATGGGACTAATCCCATCCATAGATCCTCAATTCACCCTCCAGATGCAAGGTTGGTCAACAGGGAGGATTCAAATGCCATGAGGCCCCCTGGGCCTACCACCCCCTCTACCTTCCAAATCTCCCATTTTTAGTGGTTCGGAAAAATGACAAGTAAAGTGCCTATTACTATATGAGATTCACCCTTCATCTTATCCCAGAATACCCTGAAGGGTGATAACTAGGTAGAGAAGGAAGGGCTAGGCAAGATTTAATTTCAAGTTAAGAATTGAAACCTATAGTAATTTGTTGATTCAAGCCTTAAACAGATTCATTAACCAATTAACCATTTCATTTAACAGTAATTTACATAGGATGCAATGAAATAAATAGATATTGAAAGGAAATAAACACATATTTGATGGACAGAGGAAGCTGATCCACACTGACAGTCCCAATAACTTTTAAAAATATGAATCTGAGAGACAGATCGCTCTTTTTGGGGGAAATGTAGCGAGGGGGTTTCCAAATTTTCCCCAAATCAAGGGAGGGGGTTGCTCAGAAACTGCAAACAGAAATGATCTGGTTTCAGGGATGAAGTCACACCTTTTGGGCCTGAATGAGTGACCTGGTCACACCTTTTATCCCGATAAGAGCGAACTGGTCCGAAATATGGAAATTTCTTTTCCTGAGTTAGTTCTAACCGACAGTAACCTGTATTGTGGAAAAATGGGCTAGACTTGGCCTTAAGGAGGCTCGACTATAACTAAAAATGCAGGAAAAGATAGATCTAAAAACTAAATTGAACAAAAAATTAAACTAGGTAAAATAAAACTAAAATGCAGAAATTAAACACAGGGATCCTGCGGGATCGACCTGGTATGGTCGCCAAATTTGTAGTAGGGATTTTGCCCTTGCTACAGGTAGGAACGACTCCTTTCCATCTGTGCTCCGTCTATAGGAAGGAAGGGTAGGTTTCCTATGAAAATGGAAATAATAGAAAGAAAAACAAACAGAAAATGAAATGAACCCCTGCACACAAGGTTAGGGCTAAGTTCCATAACCCTACATCAAACAGTTAGAGAACAAAAGAACCTACAAGCAATCAATGAAAACCTGCAATAGAATATTAAATAATAGTACTACAAAAAAAAATGTCAGAAAAGTACAATATAACAAGGAAAAAGCATAAAAAGACAAGTATACTTTCTCTGGTTGGAATGGGCCACCATGCCTTAGCTTGGGAGAGCACCTCTCAACGGATGGGGAGCTATGGCTCAATAGAGGAATGGAGGAGAGGGAGTATGAATGGCTTGAGAGAAAAATGGTCTCAAGGCACTCACATGGGAAACATAACAATAGGGAGTGAAAGAGTGATTTGAGAGTGACCCCCACCCCTCTATTTATACTTTTTCTCAAGATTTTTAGGGTTTTAAGCTCCTAGTAAGGGCTTTAGGCCCCTTTTTTGGGATTTTAGCCCCTTTCTCCCAACTCTTAGCTCTTTCAGGGGTTTTAAGCTCTTTTGAGGGGTTTTAGCCCCTATGAGAGCTATTTTGGCTCTTTTTAGGGTTTTTTAAGCCCTTTTTCATATCTTTGAGCCCTTTTGAGGGTGTGGGGGTCAAATGAGGGTCGTACATAGATGTCTTTGGGTGGTGTAGGTCATGTAGAGATTAGTGAGGTATTTTTTGGGTTAACAGATTGCCCCCTGATATGTGAGGGCAGGAGCTCACCGTATGGCTGACAGACATCATAGGATTTTCTTGGGGAGAGGTGGTGCTTCTTGGGCTTGGGCATGGCGTATTTTGGTGTTTGTTGAGCTTCATTCTGAAGAACCTAATTGGCATGGCCCATGAAGCGGCACTCATGCATATAATGTCCATAGATGTCGCATAGTTTGCACGACTGATTTGTCTATAGCAGAGAGTTGCGTCTAGGTGGGTTTGGTTGTTGGTCTCCTTATTGTGGTTGGTTGTTGGCCTGGTTCCTAGCTCGGTTATTTCTACCTTGACCTTGTTGGTTATTGGGGGCTAGTTGGTTGGGACGATTCTGCTGAGAAAAAAATTGTCCCGCGGGTGCTCATGGAGCTGAGGTGAGGGATGGGGTGGCTTGCACAGGTGGTACATAGTAGACTAGGGGAGCTGGGGGGACTATAAATCTGTGCATTTGTACTGAATACTATTGTGCAAGCCAAGTTGGTGCATAGGCATGTTTTTGTGGCGTGGGTTTTGTGTAGGATTTGTGGCTCCAGAATGAGACATCATCTATGAGTAGTGGGGAGCTTGATTTGGGTGGGAAACACTAGGGGTGTTATTTGGGTGTGGTGGCATCATAAGAAGTGCCACATGATGTTTTAAGTGATGGGAGATAGAGCCTATAATTATAACTATGGAAAGGGATTCCCTCGGCGCATCACTATAGGAAGTGCCCACACATGGACCATCTGGAATCATGGTATACAGGTATCCATACTGAGCGTAAATCAGATCAAACTGCTAGACTTTCAAGATGGCCTTGTAGTAGGGATTTCTCCTTGCTACAGGGGCACGAATGACTCCCTTCTATCTATAGGATAGAAGGGTAGGTTTTTGCGTGGATAAATGCTGAAAATGAAAACGTAATGTAAATGGACAGAAACTGCAAACTAAAATAAGAACAAAAGGAAGAGAAGCAATGGTGAACCCCTCTATAAACAAGGGTTAGGGTTTTGCTTCCGAATACCTGCAAACAAATCCTAAGCTACAATAGATTGAAATACCTGCAAAACGATGTTAAACATAAAACCTGCAAATGGAAACAATGGTTAGAAAGCAAAGAAAACTAAGAAGCAAAGAAATAAAACATGAAAGATAAGCTATACCTTCTCTAGTGGAAATGGGCCACCATGCCCTAGCTTGTGGAAGCACCTCTCTTGGATGGGGGGACTAATGGCTCAATGGAGATGGAGGAGAGGGAGTGGGTGGCTTGAGAGACAAAGGTGTCTCAAGGCATCCATGTCAAGCATAACAGTATGCAAGGGAGAAGTGTTTTGAGAGTGACCCCCCACCCTCCTTTTATAGCTTTTTCAAGGGATTTTAGGGTTTTAAGCCCTTGGTCAGGGCTTTAGCCCCTTTTTGGAGATTTTAGCCCCTTCCACCCTAACTTTGGCTCCTTTTATGGTTTTAGCCCCTTTTTGGGGGATTTAGCTCATAGGAGAGTATTTTGGGCTCCTTTTTGGGGTTTTTAAGCCCCTTTCTTCATCCTTGGGCTATTTTGATGGTGTGGGGGTCTAATGGAGTGATATGAGGGTCATGAGATGGTGTCCTTGGGTGGTGTAGGCCATTGAGAGTTGAGTGGGGGATTTTTTGGTTAATAGATTTCCCCTTGATGTGTGAGGGCAAGAGCTCAACATATGGCCGATGGACATCATAGGATTTGTTTCGTAGAGGTGGTGCTTCCGGGGCTGAGGCATGGTGGATTTTGGTTTTTGTATTAATATGGTTCCCATCAATGGGTGAGATAAAAATAATGCGTGACATGCATATGGATGAGGCAAGCATCCCCATGCTCATGACAATGTCAAAAGAATAATTTGATCTATGCTCTAAAATACAAGAGCCAATCATATACAACTGATGTTACAATAATGGTTTCCTCCATGTGAGGTTGAATACAATGCTGATCTGGTACATTGGACCCATGGCATTCTCATGGAATGCTATATCTTCATGAATGACAGTCTGTTGGATCTGGAATGGTACATAGCTATATGGACTCGCTGATTGAGAGTCAGAGTCTCTATGGTAAAAGTATGTTGCATCAATCATAAAGGTATATAGAAGCACTGCTAGGGATTCTGAACACTGTATCCAATGCAACTTGGAAATCACAAGGGACACAACCTATTTAGGTCCCTCCAGTAGACTCATCAATGTGCTAGAGTCAGTTGACATTTGGGGTCTTTGACCAAGTATTGTGTGAACCAAACCCTGTATGCATCTCAACGGTGTGTTAATGTAGTTGGAGTCGAGCACGTGAGAAACAAACTTCCTGAGAGGCACTAAGGACTCCTCTCAAGTGGTCCAAGGAACTCATCAATGATGTTAATGAAACTAGGATACAGGGACCTCTAGGTCTATCCTCTGGAATATGTGTGTTGGCATCGACAGAAGGAGACCTTCCCTTAGCCAAGGAAATGATGTTTCCTTGACTAGGAGCATGAGGGAGATAACTGAAAGGTGTGAGACAATCTGCGGACTAACCCACTTAATTGGGGGGGGAGGGGGAGAGAAATAATTGAACAAGGGAAAGGGGAGTGTGGTGGACTCAAACTTCCTTTGTTTAGTGTATGACGATAGGGTGGACCAGGCAACAAATGAAAATTGACTCATGGGAATGGGATCATAGCTGTAATACCAGGAATGTCGCTGTAGATGGGAAATTCTTGGAGGAGGTAGACACTTTTGAAATTGATGGGATCCAAGGAAGACTCATTGTAGAGTACTCTAAACAAAGGTGACCCAAAGGGGGAAAGATGCCAAACTGGTTTCTATGGGGTGGTGTCTAGGGACACCATTATGCTACGATCTCATGGATTTTTGGTGAGCCCAAGAAGGTAAATGCTCGATGGTGCTTTCAATATTAGAGAGTCTGAAAGCATGAAGAAGACTCGAGTGGGGGTTATTTTTCATTGGTAGTCTCCTGTGCCTAAAAAAGGATAAAAATATACATAGGAGAGCTTGCCCATCCTGTAGGGGATGAGATACTTTTTTACCATTGGTAGTCCAATCAGGCTGAAAAAGGTTAAACCTATACTAACTAGACGGTCATTTAGATAATTTTACGAGCATGAACGAAACCAAGTTTGCTCATAAATATTTTTTTGATGAGACGGCTGGAAAAGAGCTTAACAACAATCGGTAGTGAGATTTTTCGTAAGGTGCAGTCCCTCTGCCCAAGAAAACATAAAAGTATGTAGAGGGGAACGGTCTTGGCTTGAGTGTGCCAAGGGTGTCCTTTTCATTTTACCGGTCTACATGGTCCACAAAAGGAGGTAAATGAGGAGATGTAGATGCCCTTTCCTATACTTTAACGAGATGGAAAGGAAGCAACTGCACTTGGAAATCTTTTCATTGTTTTAAGGAGTCAGAAAAGAGATTAAATGAAACTCCAATATGGTCAACCGATTGTGGTGGCACAGGCGGTGTCCCATGTCAGGATGGTGGACAGAGGTCCAAAGGTCATCCATACAGTATGGATGAAACAGAAGGCTTTCAAACATACCAATACATGCATGGGATAGATCGCGGCAGAGGAATGCAAATCGAGGTGGATCTTGGACAGAGGTCAGGAGAGAGTGTGTGTGTGTTGCGGTGGACTGAATTGACTACATGCGATGTAAGTGCAAGTACAGGGGCACTTGTATGCCAAACACATGCAAGAAAACGAAATCATTTTGTGGAGAGTGGTCCAGAGGTCCGTGCAAGGTGCAGTGAATAGAAAAGAAAACTATGTGTTAAAAATACAAAACAAAAAATAAAAATTACATTCCTTAACAGGCAATGGCCTGAACACTTGCATGAGTAGTGGTGGGGAAGTGTGATACAAGTACAAGTCCATAGACACATGCATAGTCATGTCATGGCTCATAAATCGAGGTGAATAGTGGGAAATGGTCCTAAAATTGATTTATTAAATATGATGCAATGGTCTCATCAGGAGATGGAAATTTGAGACCGAAGGTGTGAGAGGTGTCTCGAACTGATTCCAGGTGACTTTGGACTAGCAGCTAATGGTGCTGCCCCTGATTTTTACTGAAAAACGTTGAAAAACAAGAAAATGAAAATGAAGCGACTCATTGGTGATGTTAAGCATAAAATTTCTTGAGGTAGAGCCCATTGCGGGGGTTCTCCAAGAGTTGTCCATTAGATTCAATGAGGGTGTATGCACCTTTTCTGAGGCAGCGATGGATGATTTATGGGCCATACCACATTGATTCGGACTTTCCTTTGCCCAATTTATCGTTTGGTTGGTCGTAGACTAGAACCATATTGCCTTAGCTGAAGGTGCGAGGGTGGACATGGGAGTCATAGTAGATCTTTGATCATGTTTTCGTTGCTTTGATGGCTTGGAGGGCAGCTCGACGGTCTTCTATGGTTTGCTCGAGTTGGAGGAGCCATTCTTCTAAAGGTGAAGTATCATGGAGGAGTTCCACCACGAGGCAGAGAGATGGGATTTTGCACTCTATAGGGAGCATTGATTCAACGTCATGTACTAGCTGGAAGGGGTAAAACCGGTTGTGTTTTTTGTCGATGTGCCATAAGCCCATAGGGCAGAGAATAGCATGTGATGCCAATTGGTTTTATGGTTTCCCACCATCCTTTGGAGCATTATTTTGATGATTTTGTTGACTGCTTCCACTTTGTAGTGAGAATTTATCCTCACTACATGGGTAAGAATGGCTCCCTTGTGCCTATAGGGCACAAGGGTAGATTCCTACCCTTAGAAAATAGTAAAAAACAGAAGTAAAAATGATTGAAACTGAGCTACGAATTGAAACTAAGAGAAAATGGTAAACTAAATCTAAGAGCAAATGACAGGAAAAATAAAACAGAAGCAATGATGGAGCATTGTTGAGCCCCTCTACACACAGTGGGTTAGGGTTCCACCTCCAAAACCTGCAAAATAAACCTATACTACTATGAAGCAACCTGCAAACAAAGTTAATGGAAAATCTGCAAATGAAAATATTGGTTAGAAAAACAAAATAAGTAAATAAACATGCATGAAAAGAAGCTATAGCTCATTTGGGTGGAAATGGGCCACCATGCCCTAGCTCATGGGAGCACCTTTCTCTTGGTTGGGGAGCAATGGCTTGGAGAAATGAAGATGGAGGAGAGGGAGAGTGGGTGGTTTGAGAGAAAGAGGTCTCAAAGCATCCACGGGCAGCATAACAATATGCAAATGAGGAGTGTTTTGAGAGCGACCCCCACCCTCCTTATATGGTTTTTCCAAGAGGTTTTAGGGTTTTAATCCCTTGGTCAAGTATTTAGTCCCTTTTTTGGGCCTTTAGCCCCTTCTGCCCTAACTTTAGACCCTTTTAGGGTTTTAGCCCCTTTTTGAGGGCTTTAGCTCCTAGGGGTCTATTTTGGGCTCTTTTTTCGGGGTTTTATCCCTTTTCTTCATCCTTGGGTTCTTTTGGAGGTGTGGGGGTCAAATGGAAGGTCATGGAAGGTCTTATAAAGTGAAATGAGTGTTGTGGGATGGTGTCCTTGGGTGGTGTAGGCAATTGAGAGCTATGTGGGGGATTTTTGGGTTAATAGATTGCCCCCTGATGTGTGAGGGCAGGAGCTGAATGTATGGCTAACAGACATCATAGGATTTGCTGTCGAGAGGTGGTGCTTCTGAGGCTAGGGCATGTTCGATTTTGGTTTTGTATTAATTTGGTTCCCATTAATGGGTGAGATACAACAAATGTGTGACATGTATATGTACGAGGCGGGCATTCCCATGCTTGTGACAATGTCAAAAGAATCATTTGATCTATGCTCTAAAATACAAGAGCCGATCATGTACAAGTGATGTTACAATGCTGGTTGCCTCTCATGTGAGGCTGAATACAATACTGATCTGGTACATTGGACCCATGGTATTATGATGGAATACTACATCTTCATGACTAACGGTCTGCTAGATCTAGAACAGTACATATCTATATGGACTCATTGATTGGGAGTCAGAGTCTCTGTGGTACAAGTATGCTGCATCAATCATAAAGGTGTATCGAAGCATTAATGGGGCTTCTGATCACTGTCTCCAACGCAAACCAAAAATCACAAGGGACATAACCTATTTAGGTCGCTTGAGTGGAATCACCAATGTGCTAGAGTTGGGTGACATCTGGGGTGTTCGACCAAGTACTGTGTGGAAAAAACCTTGTACGAATCTCAACGGTGCGATGATGGATTTGAAGTTGAGCATGTGAGAAACAACCATCCTAAGAGGCACTAAGGACTCCTCTTCAAGTGGTCCAAGGAACTCATCAATGATGTTAATGAAACCAAGGTACAGGGACCTCTAGTTCTGTCCTATGAAATATGTGTGCTGGCGTCGACAAAGGGAGACCTGCCCCTAGTCAAGGAAATGATGTTTCCTTGACCAGGAGTGCGAGGGATAACCGAAAGGTGTGAAGCAATCTGCGGACTAACTCACTGAATTGGGGGGGAAGGGGGGGGAAGGGAAAACTGAACAGGGGTAGGGGGGGAGTGGGAGACTCAAAATTCCTTTGTTCAGAGTATGACAGTAGGGCATACCAGGAAGCAAATGAAACTTGAATCATGGGAATGGGATCATAGCTGCAATACCGAGAATGTCACTGCAGATGGGAAATACTTGGAGGAGGTGGACACTTTTGATACCGATGGGATCCAAGGAAGACACATTGTAGAGTAATCTGAACAAAGGCAACCCAATGTGGAGATACTGCCAAACTATTTTTTGTGGGGTGGTGTCTAGGGATACCGTTGTGGTACGATCTCATGGATTTTTTGGCGAGCCCAAGAAGGTAAATGCTCGATGGTGCTTTCAATTTTAGAGAGTTTGAAAGCACAAAGAAGACTCCAGTGGGGGCTATTTTTCATTGGTAGTCTCATGTGCTCGGAAAAGGATAAAATTATGCATAGGAGAGCTCACCCATTTTGGAGGGGATGAGAGACTTCTTTAGCATTGGTAGTCCAATCAGGATGGAAAAGGTTAAACCTATACTGACTGGATGGTCATTCAAATACTTTTATGAGCATGAACAAAGCCAAGTTTTCTCAGTGATATTTTCTTGTTGAGATGGCTGGAAAAGAGCTTAACGACAACCGGTGGTGAGCTTTTTCGTCAAGTGCAGCCCCTCTGCCTGAGAAAGCACAAAAGTATGCAGAGGGGAATGGTCTTGGCTTGAGTGTGCCAAGGAGGTCCTTTTCATGAAATGGTCTACATGGTCCGCAAAAGGAGGTAAACGAGATGATGTATATTCCCTTTCCTATACTTTAGCGAGTGGGAAAGGAAGCTTCTATGCTTGGAAATATTTTCATTGTTTTAAGGAGTCAGAAAAGAGCTTAAACGAAACTCCAATGTGGTCAACCAACTGCGGTGGTACGAGCAGTGCCCCCATGTCGGGACGATGGACAGAGGTCCTTAGGTCATCCACGCAGTATGGATGGAGCATAAGGATATCAAACATACCAATACATGCATGGGATAGATCGTGGCAGAGGCCTACGAGACGGTGCGGTAGAGGCATGCAAACTGAGGTGGCTCTCAGACAGAGGTCAAGAGAGCATGTGTGTGTGTTAATGTGGACAGACTTGACCACATGCGATGAAAGTACAAGTCCAGAGGCATTTATATGCCAAATAAGTGCAAGAAAAGAAATCATTTTGTGAACAGTGGTCTAGAGGTCTGCATAAGGTGCAGCAAAAGGAAAATACAATACAAAAAGTAAAAGCTAAAATTACAATTCTTAACGGGTGGAGGCCTGAGGACACTTGTATGTAAAATACATGGAATTAAAACAAAGGATTTTGTGGATGATGGTCCAAATGTCTGCATAAGGTGCGGTGGAAAAAGACAATTATAACTATAAAAATTAAAATATGGTACAATCCTTAACGGGCAGTAGCTCAACAGCTTGTATGAATAGCGGTCGAGGAGTGTGATACGAGTACCAGTCCGTGGACACTCGCATTGTCATGTCATGGCTCATAAATCGAGGTGACTTGTGGGATATGGTCCCAAAATTGACTTATTAAACGTGAGACGATGGTCTCGTAAAGAGATATAAATTTGAGCCGAGAGGTGTGAGAGGTGTCTCGAACTAGTTCTGGGTGACTTTGAATTAGCAGTTGATGGTGCCGCCCCTAGTGCATTGGTGCACTTAGGATTTTTTGTGTCTCTATGTATATCCTATTGAGAAAGCATATGTGGCTTCTCATTTTGTATTGGAAATGTTTTGGACATGCGACTTATCTATTTATCTATATATATTTTTGATGCACGTGGATGCACTTTTATGGTTTTATTATGTGAGTCTTTTTATTATGTTGTGGAATGCAAATGCCTATGTGATGTATTATTACACTGTGTGTGTATTTTTAGACATGATTATGCATTATGTTATGGTTGTATGTTTTCTATATACTGTTGTGGATGTGCCAATTTAGAATATTATTAGCCATTTGATCTGCGACACTATTGAGGTTCCTGCCAACATGTGTGAATGTGATGGATTCAAATGTTCTGACCATGTGTTTAGTGCGCAGGTACTTTCTAAAGAGGCAGGGATCATGAACTTGGTAATGGTTGTTTATTTGAGACACAAGCAGCTGGGAGTCTAAGAAGACATTGAGATGATGAATTCCTAATTGTGGAGTGGTGGCCAAGAGGCCATTGACACCATCATACTCTGCCTTCTTGTTGGTCGTGGTGCCCACGCATATTCTATCGATGTGGATCAACTCGTGTGATAGGGAGTAAATTACCCATGCAGCTAAGGTGAGGTTCAGGTACCATCTTCTTGCTCCATATGTGAATCCCATATACCGATCTGAGGTGTGCTCCATCTAAAGCAATGAGAGGAAACGATACATAAGACTCAATTTGGAAAAATGTGTAAAACAAAAAATGAAAAGGCTAAAATACAATTAAGAACACTGTCACTCAAAGGGGTGACGTTAGGGGGAAAGTTGTTTGGAATTTCCCAGGATCAACGGTCATTCCTTGTGTGACATGATGAATGCTTGGAGATGACCCATGGGGACATAGAAAACACACTTGAATGAGTTCAAGCGGATCCTGTATTGGTGACATTGCATTAGGACTTGTTGCAAGTCGTCTATGTGTTGTGTGTGGTTTTGTGACCATGCGATGAGGTTTTCGAAACACACCAACATGATGTGAGTGAGATTGCGGAAGTAGTGTGTCATGGCATGCTAAAAGGCGGCTCCAGCATTTTTGAGGCCAAAGGGCATGGCTTAGTAGGTGAATGTGCCCCATGGGGTTGTGAATGCCATTTTGCAATGGTCTTCTTTCCGGATTTGTATTTGGTTGTAGCCATAAAATCCATCCATGAAGGAAATGGCTTCATGTCCAGCGCATGCATCAATGATCTAGTCAATGACCGATGTGCAGAAGTTGTCTTTGGGACATTCCCCATTGAGATTGTGAAAGTCTGTGAAAACTCAAATGGTACGCTATTTTTATTCATGGGAATAGGATTAGAAACCCAAGTTGTGTATGCAATGGGATAAATGAAGCCAGCTTGGATGGATGGATGGGCCGTTGCTTCTGGCGTATGGATGCCACATCAGGCCATGTGTCAATGTGGTGTTCCATGATGGATGGATCTAAGCCAGTAATTTCAGTGTATGACCAGGCGAAGATGTCACGAAATTCTTGGAAGAGAGAGGTGTAGGCATTGACCTCTTCCAGGGAGCAAGATGCCCCCAGCATGATTTCTTCAATGATCTCAGAGTTGGTTGAGATGTAAATTTTAATGGTTGGTGAAATGTTTGCCATGTTCCCTTCTTCAAAGGCATCTGGTGCTGGGATTGGGTTCTTGAACCAGTCAACCTTCTCATGGATGAAATTTTTGGTCTCCATGAAAAATTGGTTGGACTACGACATGAGCTCTTCCGAGAGGAAGGACAAGAAATGGTGCATGTTGTCCCAAAAGTATTCCAAGGTGGTCAGAGCTTCAAGGATATCCTCATCATTGTTGAAGCAACAAAGTGACATGTCTGATGGATTGTCGTTGGAGATGGGAATGGGATGGTCGAGAGAACTGGACATCATGTAAATGGACATGGTGTCTGACGAAGGAGGTGGTGGGTGAACTTATTTGATCAAGGTGATCTCAGACTCAAGGGAATGGTGACAAAGGTCAGCAAGAGCCATTTGAAATTTGGGTAGGTCTTGGCAATGGTGGGAGTAATGTCCATAGAGGCCGCAAAGGGTGCAAGCATGGTTTGTCCTCAATGCCTTGTTCTTGACTAGTGGCATAGTTGGGAGTTTAACCACGGGGATGTTTTCATTTGTATCTATGGAATCTACATGCGCATGGATCACTGGAATTTTAGGGAAATCCTGAGTTGGATGGCCTTGTTGTTCGCAGATGGCAGAAGGTGGGACTTTTCATGGTTCTGCGGTGGCTTTGGTGTTCTTTCCCCTAGCCTTTTTGGGTTGGGGTGGTGCAGGTGTGGGTGCAGCGGTTGGCCTATGCGGACCAGGTGGGGGGTGAGACTCAACTGCAATAGGTTTCACATGAGTTAATACAACCTTGGGAGTTGGTGGTTGAGCGAGTGGATCCACATACCACACCAGGATCTCCAACGTAAGGTTGGGTAGGCTTAAGGTGTCCATGACTGGCTTGCTCATGACACTAGTTGGGGTAAAGAGGAAGGGAATTGTATGGAACAGAGATGAGTGCACATAAATCCTAGTTGGTTACATGTGGGGGTGAGGTTGTGGTTGCGGTTGGGCGTAATGCTGCTGTTGTGAGTGATACTGCGACTGCTATTGGCATTGCAGCTAGGGACGATGTTGTGGTTGTGGTTGGGGCCACGGATGCCGTTTCTATTGGGGTGTAGCGGTGCTTGATGAGACCATGCACAAGTCCGTATTTTGATTTTGTGTCAGTGGTGGTGACACCAATGGGAAAGGATCCATCATGGTGGGATCGGTAAACAACCCAGGGTCCACATTCAATAGTGGGGAAGCTGGTGTGTTTTCAACCACAGTGTTGGTTGTAGGGATGACGTTAGCATGTGCGGTCACCCCTTGCGGCTCGGTGGTGGTGATGGTAGGGATAATTTTGGCAGGCGCTGTTAACCCTTGTGGATCATGGTAGGTGAGCTGGTCAACCATCATAATCTACCCTTCATGGGGGAACATCATGAGGTGAAAGACAGTTGATGCGACTGCTTGCATGGTGTACATGTAACTCCTTCCAAGGAGGAGGTTGTAGTCCAGTTGATCGTTGAAGACCTCAATGTCAATCATGACTGTCTTCCTGACTAACATGATGGGGACATGAGGGAGGATTCCTTGGGCTTTAGTGGGGTGTCCATCATAAGCCCGCAGAGTCATGGAAGATGGTTGCAGAATTGGGGATCCAATATTCTACCAAACCAAGGTAGACATGACGCATATGGATTCCCCCTCATCCACTATGCATCAGTGCACAACCAAGTTTTGGATGGACACCGAGATTTGGAAGGCGATAGTGGAGGGCATGCATGGCTCTCTGTTTTCTATTTCAAAGGTGATCAGCTTGGAATCGGAGGGGTCTACTACCCCTAGGGTGGCTAGTAAGGCTTTCTGATGCATTGGGAACATTTTAAGTACCTCAAGATCCTACATGGCAGTTGGCATTTGAGAAAAATCATCCACAAAGCTATAGCTGACTGCAGCTCTAGCTGTGGAATTATTGGTGATTTTGTTGTTGGTCGCTAGGCAGACCCAGGTTTACTGTATTTAACTAACAACACCCCTAGCTCACTGGCCCTTTCGGCGACAGACCGTAGAGCGGACTGAAGTCTCACCCGAAGTGATCCTAATGGGTTGTCCAAAGACTCAAGTGTCTTCAACCAGGTTCTGTGGCAGCCTAGGTGTCCCGCAGCTCTTCTAGCCTGTAAGATTTATCTCTGCGTGACACGTACTTCCTCTTACTCATGAAGACTCCAACCCTTATTGCATCATCATGCCTCGGTCCACATGTAACTCCCTCCTACGCTATATCCTCAACTGCAGCGCACCGCAGCTTCTCTGCTAGTGGGATATTGCCTCCCTGCGATATCCTATCACTGTGGCTCTGCATACTTAGTGCTACTTGCTCTGACTTATGGGACTCAACGTACAAGGTAGCTTACCTCTGCAACTCTTGATTATAAGAAATCAAACATAGGTAGATTATTATACAAAGTTCTTAAGGATTTGAACTTGCAATTATTTCAATAGTGCTGTAAACTGACTAACGCATACATACAATAACTGTAAGCAAGGTTCATGAAATAACTGATACATGCAACCAATAAACACAACATATAAATCAATCACATAACACTCGATTTTAACGTGGTTCACCTCCAGGATGGAAGTTACGTCCACAGAACTGTGTTTCTATTATAGCTCAGGGGAAGGTAAACACAGTTATGTTGCACCGCATATGCAGCTTGATATCTTCTGGGTAACTCCGCACACAGCTTGGAGCCCTTCTCTCTTAGATATCTTCTCTTCTATATATTGCACCTCTTACAATATACTCTTCCCTATCTGTCGATCCCTGCGGATCGTTACATGCATGCTCAATGATCCAGCTACTGGTTACAGTAAGATAACTACAGCTAATAACAGAACCAGAGCTTGGCTCCTTTACAACATACCCACTCTTGTCTAACCTTATACAATTGTCCAATCAACCAATAAAATGACCAACCAAACCCTTTGCAATACAAAAATACATCCCTTTATAGGCAGCCCGAAGGTCTCACCATTACAACACTGTGGGCCTGTCCCAACAGTAACCCAAAACCCTAACTAGTGACGGTCGGCATATCTGTACTTGAGGTAGCCACTTTCCGTCACACCACAGCTCTCTGCGGTCTTCCATGCTTCCCAGCGCTGATCATGGGTACTGTGCACTGCTTCCCATTTTTGTCCTTCGTCTTCAATACCTCAGCCTCGTTGCTTCTTTCCCTTTATGAGGGTAGCTGAGCCCTCCTGTCTTCTGCCGCTGCCTTCAATGTAGTGGATAAGCTCTCTCTTCTCGTCCGCTCAGGTACCGTCGTCTCCTTTGACTTTTCTATCCCAACAGTCATGGTTTTTGGCTCTGATCTGCAGCTGGAAACATGCTACGACATCGTATCTCTACCTAATCTTCTCTCTGCCAAAACTGTCTATCCGCTAAACTGGCAGCTTCTTCTGTAGCTGTGGGATCCTACTCCAACAGTCCCCTAACACTTATTTGTGGCTCGTCCCTGAGCCACTACCAACGGGCTTCTCCTATTGTAGCTTCTCCTTGGCTTCCTGCAAAGTCCGTTGAAACTTATCCTGAAGTCCTGCAACTTATTTTTCCATAGCTTCGACACGCTCCTGTGTCGATTCAAGCATAGCTTGACTAATGCTGGAGTTCTTTGTTGCATCAATTTCACTTTTGGTGGCTGTGAACTCCCTAACTTTCTGCTCAACCGCATCGACGATCTCTGTGATTTGTTCCTGATATGGTTGAAGCAGGTCATTGATGTGTATCTCTTGTGCTCTCAACCACTGCGATTTATGCTGCAAGCAGTTCATCTCCTTCATCTTTCTCATATTCTAAAGAGCCGCTAAGCTCTTAATTTCCTCTTTTATTGCTGCTATGGTATTCTCTATTTGTTGAATACTTTGCTGGATTTCTACTTTCTCGGGAGGCTCATCTAACTCTGACCATGTGCTCGTCGCATCAGTTAGTACTAACATTGCATCATGTATGCAATATTTTATCTGTGCAGAAGTGATCCGGAATGCCTCTATTCTGGCTTCCTTGTCTGCCTGGGTGGTGCCTAGTGGTCAAGCTTCGAGCTCGGCAATCTGCGCTTTGTGGTCTTCCTCCATCTTGGCCACTATTTCTTCCATCCTAGTCACTATTTCCCCCAGAGCCTTTGCTTTGTCTGCAACTCTTCTTACCTTCTGTGGGAAAGGCAAGGAAAACTCAATGTTACATTGGGGAAGCTCCAATGCGATGCTCTGTATAACTTGAGAGAGTTCCTGATCTCTTTCTTGATATGTTTTTAACTCATCTGCCTTTTTCTGATAGCTGGTGGCGAGTGCTACATTCTTAAGACCAAAGGGCATTACCGTATACTGGAATGAGCCCCATTTTGTTGCAAAGGTGGTCTTGGATCGATCTTCTGGATGGATTCTGATCTGGTGATAGCATGAAAAGCCATCAGTGAAGGAGTAAATCTCCTGTCCTCCGACGGTGTCTAACACCTCATCAGTGAATGGTGTCGGAAATGGGTCATGAAGCAATGCATTGTTGAGTTTACGCAGATCGACATAGATCCTGATGTCTCCTTTAGTTTTCTTTTCTTGTACGACCATGGGACTAACCCATTATCTCTCTTCTACGGGCTCAATGATTCCTACCGCTAGCATCTTATCGATTTCATCCTTAACTTTTTCTTTCTAGAGCGGATTTAATCTATATGGATGCTGCTTGACTGGTCGAGCATCCTCCTTCAATGGTATCCTCATTACTCCCAAGTCTCTGACTATTCTCTTCATCTCTGTGAACTTGGTGGGAAATAGGTCCTGATAGTCATGTAGCAAGTCTGCAATCTATCTGACTGTTTCATTGTTCCAATAGTCTCCAATAGTGGCAAACTTTGGTTCTGTGTTTGTGCCGATATTGATCTTTTTAATCTTGATGGGCTCTGTGATTGCTGGAATTTCTAACTATGGTCCCTCAACATCGTGAGTCCCTTCTAACTCCAGAATGTTGGTGTTGTGAGGATCCTCATCCTCATCCTCTGGTTCTACTTCAAAATTTATAGCACTCAAGCGCATCTTTTAACTGGATGGCCCACTTAGGCTGAGTCTGTACTGATAAGGTACAATCCTCAAATATCTTGATCTTTATTATATCTAGGGCCTGGTCAACACTTGGATACTCAGATTCAAAAGTGAAGGTGAGTAGAAAGCTGTCTATCACAAGTGGCCATGTAGTTGTTCCCTTGCGCAGTTCAGTCTCTGTGTACCAGTTCCTTGGAACTGTGTCCAAAGTGTGAATGAATCGGTGAACCCATTCATCCTCGGGAATGTCCGACCAATTTTGTTCACATGTCTGAATATGTGACCTGGGGTCACTTTCTCCTGTATATTTCTACTGGATATACCCTCTGTCGATAGAAAATCTAATCGCCATCAGTCTCTTAATATCATCCCATGATGCGATATTCTCTTTATGTGCATACCACCATCTTGCAGGTGTGGCTCGTACTGCAAGGTCCATAGCTGCGATCCTCTGTTCGTGAGGAATTTGTTGTTCAAACTGCTTGAGAAATTCCTGGATATCTGTTATACCATGAAATGATGGAATCTCATTGATCTCTACACCAATCCATCACAGTGACTTAGTCAAGTACACGTATCTATGCGTTGAGACTTCGTGAAGTCTGTTCTGCCAGTTCTCTAGACCAACATCTGAATCTGATGCGCATGAGTTGTCGCATCGCCAACTAATGTTCCCTTCTATGGTCGGATTGATGTAGTCTCTCTGGTTCGCAGTCATCTGATAGAGACTCTCTATGTTACGTGCCTCTTCCTCTGCTCAAATAGGTTCAATATATCTAGGACCCTGAAAAGGATCCAACGGTGCGATGACCTGGATCTGTGTGTCTTCAAAGGTCATTTGTATTCTCTTTAGGTCAATAATGGCCATGTTACCGATCACCCAATCAATTCCTAGTAGTGCTGGATATGGTCTATTATCACCAATGATTTCTATAACTTCAAAGTCAGCAAAGCTGCGAACTCCGTCAATGTCAACTAGAACCTGCGGTAATCAACCCAGGGGTGATACCCGCTGCTGATTAGCTAAACTCAGATGGATAGGCGATCTGACTAACTTAGGGCTACCCATCTGTTTCCATGTCTGCTTAGTCAGAACATTTACGTCTGATCCTAGATCTAGGATCACCTCATCCATTTCGAATTCTCCAACCTGTGCTGTGAGTCGCATCTCTCTTCCTGTTCTTGTGTGTCCCGTAATATTATGAACAACACACTGTGTACTGCTCAGTGAAGAAGATGTCTAACACTGATCTATGATGCGTTGAAGTTCTTCGATAGCTTGCTCATTTCTCATGAGTTTTAAACAACTCCATAGGAAGGATTATACACTTCCTATCATCTCGTCCTCGTCGCATGTGCCTGATGTGGTAGCCTGCGATATCTGTACAGGGCTAATTCCACAAGGTGCTTGCTGCGGTATGCCCATAGGTGGCAGTACCTGTGATCCTGATTACATAGGGTCATCAAAGAAAGTCTTAGCTTCCTAAAATGTCTATTTATTTTTTTGCAGGTCAATTGGTGTTTCTTTGTTAGGAGCTCTGTGCACCCACTCCTGACCTGTGTTCTCTTCAGTATCCTACGATGTCCCACTGGTGGAAACACCGCTGCGAGTCACAATGTTTACTCTTGGTTCTGGCTCTTCCTTCTCAGCAGCAATAAGCTGGATGTTCTGGTGTACTGCTGGATTAGGTTCCCTGATCTTAGCTATCAAGGTAGGACATTCCTCTATAGTATGATCATAATATTTACAATAGTTACAAGTGGTGGTGGGACTCTGACAGTCTCGAGCGTAATGTCCTACAACTCCACAGTTGTAGCAAGTAACTATTCCACAACCACGACCAAAGCCTTCTCCATGGCCAAAGCCTCCTCGACGTCCTCATCCTCTAAATCCTCCTCCATGGCCACCATAAGCCGGATCATGCTGTGGTCCTACTGCTGGACCCTGTGTTTCTGATTGGACTCTATACATGTCTTGCTTTCTCCCAACCATGAGATCATAGGCTCAACAATCATGTTCGTCATGGCCTACAAACTTGCAGAAGACGCAGTATAAGTTCTTAGGTGTCTGCATGTACTTCTGAAGTAGAGGGCATTGCTGAGGTAGATGTCCTCGTGTTTTGCATATTTCATACCACGGCTCGTGGGTCTGTGGCAAGGGGTTAGGAGCCCCTGTTGCTAAATATTCTACAAAGACTGGACAGTTGTCTTTAGTATGGCCTTGTGATTTACACCTTACGCACCATATGTCTTGCGCAACCTCTTTCCCTTTCTTAAGTTCATGCAACTGTAACGTGAGATTAGCCAACTGGTTTTGTATATTTGTCATGCCTGTGCTGGTTTCCGCTAGAGGTGAAGCCTCTAGTTTCATTGCCATCTCCAACACACCATCCTGCATCTGGAGTTTCTGCTACATTAACTGTAGTCTGATGTGAGGGAGCAACGCTGCAATAAACCATTCCTTATGCTGCTCTGGCGCAAACTCAAAGCTAAATTGGTCTATAAGGGCTTTGAATTTCTGATCAAAGTCCCACACCGACTCTGTAGGTAACTTTTTGATGTCCTTGAGCTCTGTAATGCACTGTGACTCAGACTTAGGTTTCTTAAACTCTTTAATCTCGGTGGTCTTGATATGGACAAGTGTTCTGGGTACTGTGTTATACTTCATATACCATGTTAAGTCTCGATCTCGTAGTGTGGTGACCAACTGTACAAGTTTAATATTATCGTCATTGATGGTTTTAATGGTCCACATGGCTTCACAGAGAAGCCAATGCTGCTCCGGGTCCTCTTCCCCTGTACCCTTAAATATAGGTAGCCTCATATCATCCCCCATTCTATTTCTACACAGTGGATGTTGATTTGTTGTGTTACTACCACTCAGCGGTGTAGCTGGAGGTGATGTAGCGGTGGTAGGTACTGTCTGCGAGCTACTGGATGGAGTTCCTACGGGATTGTTCTGAGTCCTGGTCTGTTTCTATGGGGTGTAAGGGTGGTAAGGTATACCCCCCTCTATTCCTTCTGTGGTACTATGACTCTGTTGTCTAGTATTATCTAAACTTTCTTCAAATATGGGAGATCTGAAATCTACTTTATATCTCTTTCCACTATGTGTACATCCAATGTCATCAAAATCACTTTGAAACTCTTGTGACATTACTATATTTAATTATTCGTCTAAAACTAGATCCATTGTTCCTTTTTCATATAATAACATATTAATGGACAAGTTTAAATATTTTAGGTACTTACCGCGATATCCTTTGAAGAAGTACCGCTCAGCCTCGCTGAAGCTTTTTCTTTGGTCAACTGCAAAATCTGTGACAAATCCTTCTAGCACACTCACAAGCCAGAAGTCTACTGCTCTCGTAATGGGATTATCAAGGTTCTTCATGGTCTGAATCAGCTCCAGTGTCCATATAATGTTTCTTTTCTTCTTGAGTATGCTTGTATCAGTCAACCTTAATAACCAGTCGTAAAGCTCGTTTCCAAAGGTTGTAAAAAATATCGCATGCAGGTCTGTAACGATATGTTTTTGTAACTAGGCCACTGTACTCAGTCTAGGACTCTTGTTCTCTCGTTCGGAAAACTCTTTATCCTTAGACCAAGCCCACTCATTGATTTCATCTCTAGTAGGCCGCCACCAGAACATCAATGCTCAATTTGTTTAAAACCGGCAATGGAACCATTTGTTGGTCGCTGGGTAGACCTAGGTTTACTATATTTAACCAACAACACCCCTAGCTCATTGGCCCTTTCGGCGATAGACCGCAGAGCTACCTGAAATCTCACCCGAAGTGATCCTACTGGGCTGGCCAAAGACTCAAGTGTCTTCGACCAGGTTCTATGGAAGCCTGGGTGTCCCGTAGCTGTTCTAGCCTGCGAGATTTCTCTCTGCATGATGTGCACTTCCTCTTACTCATGAAGACTCCAACCCTTATCACATCACCATGCCTCAGTCCACACGTAAGTCCCTCCTATGCTATATCCTCAATCGCAGCACACCGCAACTTCTCTGCTAGTGTGATATCACCTCCCTGTGATATCCTATCACTGCAGCTCCGCGTACTTAGTGCTACTTGCTCCAACTTACGGGACTCAACGTACAAGGAGGCTTACCTCTGCAACTCTTGATTATAAGAACTCAAACATAGGTAGATTCTTATACAAATTTCTTAAGGATTTCAACTTGCAATTATTTCAATAGTGTTGTAAACTGACTAACGCATACATACAATAAATGTAAGCAAGGTTCATGAAATAACTGATACATTCAACCAATAAACACAACATATAAATCAATCACATAACACTCGATTTTAACGTGGTTCACCTCCAGAATGGAAGTTACGTCCAGAGAACTGTGTTTCTATTATAGCTCAGGAGAAGGTAAACATAGTTTTGCTGCACCACATATGCAGCTCGAGATCTTCTGGGTAACTCCGCACACAGCCTGGAGCCCTTCTGTCTTAGACCTCTTCTCTTCTATATATTGCACATGTTACAATATACTCTTCCCTCCCTGTTGATCCCTATGGATCGTTACATGCATGCTCAATGAGCTAGCTACTGGTTACAGTAAGATAACTATAGCTAATAACAGAACCAAAGCTTGGCTCCTCTACAACTGAACCACTCTTGTCTAACCTTATACAATTGTCCAATCAACCAAGAAAATGACCAACTGAACCCTTTACAATACAAAAATACATCCCTTTATAGGCGGCCTGAAGGTCTCACCATTACAACACTGTGGGCCTGTCCCAACAGTAACCCAAAACCCTAACTAGTGACAGTCGACATATCTATACTTGAGGTAGCCGATTTCCATCACACCACAGCTCTCTGCGGTCTTCCATGCTTCCCGACGCTGATCATGGGTACTGTGCATCGCTTACCATTTCTGTCCTTCATCTTCAAAACCCCAGCCTCGTTGCGTCTTTCCATTTATGAGGGTAGCTGAGCCCTCCCGTCTTCCGCCGCTCCCTTCAATGCAGTGGGTAAGCTCTCTCTTCTCGGCCGCTCAGGTACCATTGTCTCCTTTGAATTTTTTGTCCCAACAGTCATGGTTTTCAGCTCTGATCTGCAGCTGGAAACATGCTACGACGTCGTAGCTCTACCTTATCTTCTCTCCGCCAAAACTGTCTATCCACTAAACTGCCAGCTTATTATGTAGTTGGGGGACCCTGCTCCAACATTTGTGTATGGGGGGGAGTAGGAATGGGGGTAACTAGAGAGGTAGGTTGGTTGGCTTAGGCATAGATGCTGATGTCGAGTCGATAGGTTCGGTAGTGGTACCGTACTAGTTTTGTCTATTTTGTAAGTTGACCTATTTAGTGGTCATGGTCATCAGGTGGTGGACATGTGTTTTGGCCATGGGTGGTGCCCCCAGAGCATTAGGTTTTCCCTGGGGAGGGGTAGCAGTTGCCACCAATCCTTGGACTGGTAGTGGGTTTTGAAGCACCATGGGAGGAGGTCCTTGTGGTGCCAGGTTGGGTTGTGCTTGGTTTGTGTCATTGGAATCCTGTTGGGCCTCGTTTCAAATTACCTGCTTGGCACGACCCATGAGGGGGCACTCGAATGTATAGTGCCCATAGACCTCATAGAGTGTGCATGGTTGGCTTGTGTGTAATGGGGCATTGCATCTTGGTGCATTTGGTCGCGGGGGGTTATGGGTTGGATGATTTGCTATGGCATTGTTGGGGGGATTTGGTTGTTGACTGCCTCCCTGCGGTTGGTTGTTTCCCTAGTTGTGGGGCCAGTTATTTCTATCTTTCCCTTGTTGATTGTTGGGGGTAGGCTGGTTGGGACAGTTTTTCTATACAAATACTTGACCCAATGGGGTGGGTGGAGTGGGGGTGGGGGCTTCGACTTGTTGCACTGGTGGTGCATAGTAGATTTGTGGGGGTGGTGGTGCCACGAATGTGGGCAATTGCCCCACATACTATTGTGCTGGGAAAGCCATAGGTTGATCTTGCTACGGTGGCGTAGGTTGTGCATAGGAAGTTGTCTCTCTGGACTAAGACATCATTCTAGCATAGTCCAGAGCTAGGTTTTGATAAGAAACATTAGCCATGTTGCTTGGTTGCAGTGCCATGGTAGGTGGTGTCGGTCAAGGCTGTGGTTTTTGGGAGACTAACCCTATGATTCTATCCATTGCATGGGATGCCCTTGGTGCTTCTCGGTAAGAGGTACTTGGATGGGGAGCATCTGGGATGATGGTATACAAGTATCCCAACTGGGCGTAGATGAGGTCAAATTGTTGGGCCTTTAGTATGGCCTCTTCTTCAAATTGGGGACATTCAGATGCGACGTCCTTTGCGATGGGCAGGAGAAAAGTCTTGAGGAACAAATCTAAGAAGATCCTATCATCAAGTTGGATCTTGCACAAGCTGTGACACCACCGTCACTCATGGATATGATCAGTGATGTGAGTGGCGGTGTTTTGGCGATAGGATAGCAGGATCTCCACCCCCTCATCATATCTGACAGGGACCTGGAAATACTATAGAAACATGAAGACTAGGGAGTTGAAGTTGGGGTACTTAGATTGTGGTAGCTCAATGTACCATTTGGTCGTGGTGCCTGTAAGGGTACGTTGGAACAGCCTCAGTTTGATGGAGTCTTCTACAATGCTATTGGATGAGCACCATAGATGGAATGTCATTATATGATTTTGGGGAAATTCCCCGGCTTTGCCTTCAAACTTTGGGATTTCCGATAGCAGCATAGTTGGCATGGGTGGCCAAAAATATTGGTGATGGATGGGGTCATTTGTCAATCTAGCTAGGTCAGGAAAGTTCAAATGAGCAATGAATGGCAGATTTAACCCCAAGTTGATGTGGGATGGGGCTGCAATGGGAGTAGGGTTTGCAGGTGCATAATGCATCTGCATGGCTAGGAGTGCTTTTGGTGGTACCATGGTGGATGGGCCAATGCTCCTAAGTGTTGTGGGTGGGATGGTATGGGTGGCATGGGAATTTACCCCCTACATGGCGGTGGGGGAAATGTGGGTGGTTGGTGCACCACCCCCCTATGTGGCAGGTGGGGCAATGTGTGTGGAGGGGCCACTTCCCCCATGTGTGGCCACTGGACCAGCCTGGCTGGTCAGTATGGGTGGTGGCAATTGGCTAATGACAGTCTGCATGACTGTGCTTCGACCGCTTGCCACATTGTGGGTGACTAGTTGTGATGTGGACATGGTTCCACTTGCTAAGGTTAAAACGAAAAATGGATCCAGGTTTGTAGTAGCCATGGGGATAGATGGTGCAGTGTGGAGGTCTGGTTTAGAATGATATGGGTCTGAATCATAATCAAAGGCTGTGTGGCCCTCTGATGGTGTGGGAGATCATTGAAAATGGCTACGATAGTGCCAATTGAGTGTTCCTAATGGTGGTGGCTCGCCTATTAGGCATGCGGAAGATCGTGGAGGATCAATTTTGTTTTCTTGTGTGTATGAAACTGGTGGGTATGAAATTTGGACCCCAGTTTCAATGGCTTCCTACTGGCTGAAGGTGGTCTCTCGGCCACCAAGACTGCCAGAAGACATCGCTTGGCTTGTTCCTCATGGGTAACTCTACTCAATCGCAAGGGGTCTTTTCCCATTTTGCTTAGCAATTCCTCTGAGCGGCCAGCTACTTTACAGTTCCTCTGGTACTCCTCACAATGAGTTTCTGGGAAAATCCCAAGTACTTCCCACAATTGTAGCAGTCAGGGACTTATGTTCTCAAAGACTGCAGAGTTGATTGAAATTAGTGTAAATTTGGTAATTTTTAAGGCTCACTCAGCGTCATGAACTAAGTTGGGTTAATTATGTGGTATGGTGTGTTGGTTTGCAATATGGTTTATGAATTCATGGTAGAGTTCACATCATGGTTTTGTATGCAAACATAAACAGAAATTTGTAAGCAAATGTAGTGATTAACCTTGAATTGTTGGCCTAACTAAATGTCTGCCTCTCAGTGGTATTCTTCTTCAACCAAGAGAAGGTGCTAGGCTCTCAACACAATGGGACTAAGCCCATCTATAGATCCTCAGGTCACCTCCCAAGTGCTAGGTTGGTCAAGTAGGGAGTACGCTTAGCGCAATGAGAACCCTCCTTCTCTACCCCCTGTACCTTCCAGGTCACCTGGTTTTAATGGTTTAGGAAAAATGCCATGGAGTGCCTATATCTATACAGATTTTCCCTTCGTCATATCCCAGAATACCCCTGAGGGTGATGACTAGGTAGAGGAGGAAGGGGGAATCAAGATGGTTAATTTTATGTTACTTTTAGTTAGGATAATTAATTTTATTGAACCTTAGCGATTGGATTAGCATATACACATTGTTCATTGATTTATTTGCAAAAATTGAAAATTGGAATAAAAAGAGAACTATAATGGTGGACAGAGGCAGCTGGGTCGCACTAACAGTCCTATAAAACTAGAAATTACTACTAATTAAACTAAAAAACAACTTCTATGTGACAGGCCACACATTTCTGACCAAATCCCATGAGGGGGCCACGAGATTTTTTCGAAAATGAGCGAAGGGGTCACACAAAATGCCGAAACAGCCGTAACTTGAGCTCCTGGGATGAAGTCGCACCTATTTGAGGATTAAGTGTGCCCTGGGTGTGCCTATTTTCCAATTAAGTGTACATTCCCTAACCTTTTCCCTCGATAAGAGTGACCTACTCTAGAAAGGGGTGTTTTTGGTGCTGCAGGGTCAGATCTGGCCGACCGTAACTGGTATTGGGTCAGTCTGACTCGGCTCGGCCTAGGAAAGGCTTCAGCACTGACAGAAAACAAGAAATAAAGTAGATTTAAATAGATCTAACATAACATTTTTGAAAACTAGGGTAAAAACTAAAATTTTTGAAAAACTTGAAATTTTTGCCCAGGGATCCTATGGGATCGACCCAATGGAGTCGCCAAAGTTGTAGTGAGAATTTCTCCTCACTATAGGGGTAAGAATGGCTCCCTTGTGCCTATAGGGCACAAGGGTAGGTTCCTACCCCTAGAAAATAGTAAAAAATAGAAGTAAAAATGACTGAAACACAGCTGCGAATTGAAACTAAGCTAAGCTACACTAGAACAAGTAAATGGCAACTATGGTAAACTACATCTAAGAGAAATGACAGGAAAAATAAAAGAGAAGCAATGATGGAGAATTTTTGAACCCCTCTGCACACAGTGGGTTAGGGTTCTGCCTCCAAAACCTGCAAAATAAGCCTATACTACTATGAAGCAACCTGCAAACAAAGTTAATGGAAAATCTGCAAATGAAAATATTGGTTAGAAGAACAAAACAAGTAAATAAACATGCATGAAAAGAAGCTATAGCTCATTTGGGTGGAAATGGGCCACCATGCCCTAGCTCATGGGAGCACCTCTCTCTTGGTTGGGGAGCAATGGCTTAGAGAAATGAAGATGGAGGAGAGGGAGAGTGGGTGGTTTGAGAGCAAGAGGTCTCAAAGTATCCACGGGCAACATAACAATATGCAAATGAGGAGTGTTTTGAGAGTGACCCCCCACCCTCCTTATATGGGTTTTCCAAGGGGTTTTAGGGTTTTAAGCCCTTGGTCAAGGCTTTAGCCCCTTTTTTGGTCCTTTAGCCTATTTTTCCCTAACTTTAGCCCCTTTCAGGGTTTTAGCCCCTTTTTGAGGGATTTTGCTCCTGGGGGTCTATTTTGGTCTCTTTTTTTGGGCTTTTAGCCCTTTTCTTCATCCTTGGGATCTTTTGGAGGTGTGGGGGTCAAATGGAAGGTCATGGAAGGTCTTATGGAGTGAAATGAGTGTTGTGGGATGGTGTCCTTGGGTGGTGTAGGCCATTAAGAGCTATGTGGAGGATTTTCGGGTTAACACACTAGGACATTGCCTTAGGGGTAGTAGGAAGATGAGTACTGGTGTTTGAACTTCAACATGGTTGACAGTTCATCCCATACGGTGTCTTGAAAGTGTGCTCCATGGTCTGAGACTAATTTTTTAGGAGCACCAAATCATGAAATACCATGGTTGAAGAAGAAGCGTGCTGTGGTTTTGGCTTTGTAATCAAATGTGGGCATGGCCTCGGCCCACTTGGTGAAGTAATTGACTGCTATAATGATGTATTTATGACCATTAGCTGAAATGGGGGTGATTGTCATGAAGTTGATTTCCCATTTGCAGAAGGGACCAACTATGACTACGGGGTGTAATGGTGCAGGGGGGGTTCTTGCCTTCGAGGCAAAGAGCTGATAGCTGTGACAATGCTTGACTGCCTCTATGCAATCAGTGAAGATGGAGAGCCAAAAATATCTGGCATGTAGAATATTCTGGGTGGTTGCCAGGCCTGAAAGGTGGCCACCGCAGGCTCCACTATGGCAGTCGTTGAGGATGGTTTCAGCCTCGTCACGGGTGAGGCAATGAAATAGGATGGTGTCAATGCCTCGATGATATAGAACATCTCCAATCAGCAAGTGGCGAATGGCTTGATGTTAGATGCATCGGCTATCCTCATGGTTTAAATGTGCTGCGAACTTCTGTGTTCATAAATAAAGAAGGATGTCGCCATACCATGGGTCATCCGTGGATATGACGAATAGGAAATCATCAGGGAGATCATCCTTGGGGGGTGGTGATGTGGTTAATGGGGGCAGATCGGTCATGAGGGTGGCTAGTACAAGTGCCTTTGTGATTTTTGGAGACACAAACTCTAGGTCGAACTCTTGTAGGATGACTACCCACTTAGCCATTTGACCTTGTAGAAGGAAATTACTTAAGAGGTACCACATGGGGTTTGAGTCCACCACTACATGTGTATGGTTCACGATGATGTAGTGGTGCAACTTTTGGGCAGAGAGGAATATGATAAGGGACAATTTCTCCTTGGGTGAATACTACAGTGGGGATCTTGTTAGTTTTTGACTGATGTACTAAATCACATGCTCATGGCGAGCATCATCTTCTTGGACCAAGAATCCTGCAATGGTGTTGTTCGAGGCCAACACATGGAGAATGAAGTCCTGGGTGAAATCAGGTGCTGAAAGTAATGGTGTAGAAGCCAGGGCTTGTTTGAGTGCATCAAATGATTCTTGTGCTTGCTGATCCCAAACAAAGGGGATTTTTGTGCAGAGCAGGTGAATGAATCCGTAAGCTTTTGTTGCGTACTCTGGTACAAAGCGGTGAAGGAAGTTGGCCTTGCCTTGGAGGCTCTGTAGTTGGTGGTGAGTTTTTGGGGAAGGAAGATCAAGGATAGCCTAAAATTTGAGGGGATCTACCATTATCCCTTTGTGAGATAAGATGAATATGACTATACAGCCTGCTAGGACATAAAAAATGCACTTGAGGGGATTGAGGCAAATTTTGTACTTATGGAAACATAAAAAGACTTGTCGCAATTCATCTATATGTTGTGATTTTTTTTTGATCGAGTGGTAAGTTCATCCAGGTAGACTAGGATGATGTGAATTAAATCATGGAAACAATATGTCAAGGCGCACTCAAAGGTAGCTCCAGCATTTTTCAGGCCAAAGGGAATGACTCGATAAGCGAATGTGCCCCATGGGGTTGTGAATGCCATCTTGTAATGGTCTTCTTTTTGGATTTGGATTTGGTTATATCCAAAAATATCATCGATGAAGGAAAAGGATTCATGTCCGACACACGCATCGATGATCTGGTCGATGAAAGGTGTGGGGAAGTTATCTTTGGGACATTCCCCATTGAGTTTGCAGAAGCCTGTGCAAACATGAATGGTACCCTACTTTTTATTCACAGGAATAGGATTAGAAACCCAAGTCATGTATGCAATGGGATAAATAAAGCCAGCTGTGCGCAGTCAATGTGGTGTTCCATGATGAATGGATCTAAGCCATACATTTTGGTGTAAGACCAGGCGAAGATGTCATGGAATTCTTGGAAGAGAGATTTTTAGGCATCAACCTCTTCCAGGGAGCAAGATTCCACCCAGCATGATTTCTTCAACAATCTCAAAATTGGTTGAGATGTCAATTTTAATGGTTGGAAAAATGTTTGCCATATTCCCCTCTTTGAAGGCATCTGGTGCTGGGATGGGGTTCTTGAACCAGTCGACCTTCCCATGGATGAAATATTTGGTCTCCATGGAAAACTAGTTAGACTACGACACAAGTTCTCCAGGGAGGAAGAACGAGCGATGGTGCATGTTGGCCCATGGGTATTCTGGGGAGGTTAGAGCTTCAAGTATATTCTCATCATTGCTGAAGCAATGGAGAGATAGGTATTATGGACCATCGGTGGAGGAGGAGATGAGTGGGTTAGTGGAACTGGACATCATGTAAATGGACATGGTGTCTGACGAAGGAGGTGAACTTCTTCGATCAAGGTGATCTCAGACTCAAGGGAATGTTGATGGAGGTCAGCAAGAGCCATTCAAAATTTGAGCAGGTCTTGGAAATGGTGGGAGTAATGTCCATACAAGCCACAAAGGGTGCAAGCATGGTTTGTCCTCAATGCCTTATTCCTGAATATCGGCGTGGTTGGGAGTTCAACCATGGGGATTTTTTTGTTTGTATCCATGGCATCCAAATGTGCATGGATCACTGAGATTTCAGGGAAACTCTGAGTTGGATGGCCCTGTTGTTCATAGAAAACACAAGGTAGGACTTATCATGGCTCTACAGTGGCTTTGGCATTCTTTCCCCTAGCCCTTTTTGGGTGGGGCAGGGTGGGTCCAGGTGCATCGGTTGGCTTTTGCGAACCGAGTGGAGGGTGAAACTCGACCGCGATGGGTTGTGCCGACGTTAAGACAACCTGAGGCATTGTTAGTTGAGCTAGTGGATCAAGATACTATACTGGGATTCCCAACATAAAGTTGGGTAGGCTTAAGGTGGCCATGATCGTCTTGCTCATGACACCAGGTGGGGGGAAGAGGAAGGGAATCGTATGGACTGGGGATGAGCCTAAATAACTCTCTGATAGTTACATGTGAGGATGCAGTTGCGGTTGCAGCTATGCATAATGTTGCTAATGCAAGTGATGTTGAGGCTGATGTTGGTGTTGTGGTTGTGGATGATGTTGTGGTTGTGGTTGGGGCTATGGCTGTGGTTTTGTTTCGGTGCAGCAGTGCTTGATGAGACCATGCACAAGTTCACAGTTTTATTTTGTGTCAGTGGTGGGCACACTAATGGGAAAGGAGCCATCATGGAGGTATCAACAAACAACCCAGGGCCCACATTAAACAATGGGGAGGCTGGTGTGTTTTCAACCATAGTGTTGGTTGTAAGGATGACATTAGTGTGTGTGGTTGCCCCTTGTGGCTCAATGGTGGTGATGGTAGGGATAATGTTGGTAGGTGTCGTTAACCCTTGTAGATCATGGTAGGTGAGCTGGTCAACCATAACAATCTTCCCTTCATGGGGGAACATCATGAGATGGAAGACAGTTGATGCAACTGCTCACATGGCATACATGTAACCCCTTCCGAGGAGGAGGTTATAGTCTAGTTGAGCATTGATGACTTCTATGTTGATTAAGACTGTCTTCCCGGATAATGTGATGGGGACATGGGGGAGGATTCCTTGGGATTTCATGGGATGTCCATCATAAGCCTGCAGAGTTGTGGAGGACGGTTACAAAATTCGTGATCCAAGTTTCTGCCAAACCAAGGTAGACATAACACATGTGGATGCCCCCTCATCCACTATGCACCGATGCACAACCAAATTTTGAATGGACACTGGGATTTGGAAGGCGATGGTCAAGGGCATGCATAGTTCCCTGTTCTCTATGTCAAATCTAATCAACTTAGAGTCAGAGGGGTATACTGCCCCTAGGGTGGCTAGTAAGGCTTTCCGCTGCATTGGGCATGTTTTAAGTACCTCAAGAGCAGACATGGCGGTTGGAATTTGGGACAAATCATCCACAATGCTATAGTTGACTGCAGCTCTAGCTGTGGTGTTATTGGAAATCCTGCATATGAGGGGGCATGGGAATAGGGGTAACTAAAGAGGTAGGTTGACTGTCTTAGACATGGATGCTGCTGATGCGTCAGCAGGTTCGATGGTGGTACCGTACCAATTCCATCTAGTTTGTAAGTTTACCTCTTTAGTCGTCATGGATAGTAGGTGGTGAACACCTGTTTCGGCTGTGGGAGGTGCCCCCGGAGCGTTGGGATTGGGATGGAGACGGGGTGATGTTGCTACCAATCCTTGGACTAGAAATGGGTTTTGAAGCACCGTGGGCGGAGGTCCTTGTGGTGCCGGGTTGGGTTGGGCTTGATTGGAAGCCTACTAGGCTTTATTTTGAATGGCTTGCTTTGCATGAGCAGGGAGGGGACACTCAAATGTGTAGTGCCTATAAACATCAAAGAGTGTGCATGGTTGGTTTGTGCGCAACTGAGCATTGCTTCTTGGTGCATTCTGTCATGGGGGGTTTTGGGCTGGCTAGTTTGCCGCGACATTGTTGGGAGGGTTCGGTTGTTTATCGCCTCCCTAAAGTTGGTTATTTCCTTGGTTACGAGGCTGGTTATTTCTAGATTTCCCTTGCTAATTGTTGGGGGCAGGCTGGTTGGGACGGTTTTGTTGTGTGAACACTTGTCCCAACGGAGCGGGTGGAGTGGGGGCATGGGCTTGAACTAGTTGCACTAGCAGTGCATACTATATTTGTGGGGGTGGTAGTGCCACAAATGTGGGAATTTTCCCCACATACTGCTGTGTTGGCCAAGCCATGGCCTAAGCCTACTGTGGTGGCGCAGGCTATGCGTAGGAAGTTGTTGCTCCGGACTGAGACATCATTCTTGCGTAGTTCGGAGCTTGGTTTTGGTAAGAAATGCTAGCAGTGTTGCTTGGTTGTGGTGTAATGATAGGTGGTGTCGGTCAAGGCTGTGGCTATTGGGAGATAGATCCTATGAGGCCATCCGCAGCATGGGATGCCCCCGGTGCATCACAGTATGAGGTACTCAGACGGGGGGCATCTGGAATGACAGTGTACAAGTATACAAACTGAGCATATATAAGGTCAAACTGTTGGGCCTTCAATATGGCCTCTTCTTTGGATTGGGGACGTTTGGATGCGACGTTTTTTTCTATGGGAAGGAGCAAGGTCTTAAGGAACCAATCCAAGAAGATCCTGTTGTCAAGTTGGATTTTGCATAGGCTACGGCGTCACTGCCACTCATGGATATGGTTAGTTATATGAGTGGTAGTGTTTTGATGGTAGGATAATAGGATATCCACCCCCTCATCATATCTGACGGGGAGTTGGAAATACTGTAAGAACATGAAGGATAGGGAGTTGAAGTCCGGGTACCATGCCTATGGCATTTCAATGTACCATTTGGCCGCAACACCTGTAAGGGTGCGTTGGAACATCCTCAACTAGATGGAGTCATCTACGATGCTATTTGATGAGAACCATAGATGGAATGCCATTATGTGGTTTTGGGGACATTCCCCTGCTTTGCCTTAAAACTTGGGGATGTCTAATGGAAGCTTAGTTGGCATTGAAGGCCAAAAAGCTTGATGGTGGATGGGGCCATTTGTTAATATAGCCAAATCAGGTAAGTTAAGACGAGCCATGAAGGGTATATTTGACCCCAAGTTGATGTGGGATGGGGCTGTGATAGTGGTGGGGTTTGCAGGTGCATAATGCATCTACACGGCTAGGGGTGCTTACAGTGGCACCATTGTAGATGAGCCAATGCCCCCAAATGTTGGTGGAGGGACAGTGTGGGTGGAAGGGACATTTCCCCCATTTATGACAGTAGGGGCAATGTAATTGGATGGTCCACTGCCCCCGTGTGTGGCAGGAGGGGCAGTGTGTGTGGAGGGGCCACTGCCCCCATGTCCTTTCAATGGACCAGCTTAGCTGGTCACTATAGGTGGTGGCAGCTAAGTAATGACAGTCTACATGACTTTTCTTGGGCCACTTTCCAAGTTGTGGGTGATAGGTTGTGATGTGGACATGGGTCCACTTGCTATGGTTATGCCGAAAAATGGATCTGAAATTGCACTAGCCATGGGACTTGATGGTGTAGTATGGAGGTCTGGTTTGGACTAGTATGGGTCTGAATCAGAATCAGAGGCTGTGTGGCCTTCTGATGGTGTGGGATATCACTAAGAGTGGCTTCAATGATGTCAATTGAGTGTTCCAAATGGTGGTGGTTTGCCTCTTAGGCATGAGGAAGAGCGTGGAGGATCAATTGCGTTTTTATGTATGAAACTGGTGGGAATGATGTTTAGACCCCTATTTTAGTGGATTCCTATTAGCTGTAGGTGGTCACTCAGCCACCAAGACTTCCAGGAGACAACGCTTGGCTTGTTCCTCACAGGTGTTTCTACTAAATCGGAAGGGGTCGTTGCTCGTTTCGCTTGGCAATTCCTCTCAGCGGCCAGCTACCTTGGGTTTCTTGTGGTACTCCTCACAATGAGTTTCTAGGCAAAACCCAACTACTTCCCATAGTTGAAGCATTCAGGGACTTATGCCCTCAAAGACTACGAAGTTGTTTGTACTTAGTGTAAATTGGTAAATTTTAAGGCTCACTCAGCGTCATGAACTGAGTTGGGTTGATTAGTTGGTATGGTGTATTTGTTTGTTTGTTTTTCTGGTATTTGGTTGCTACAAATGGTTTATGAATTCATCATGGTAGAGTTCATGTCATTGTGTTTGTGTATGCAAGAATTGAATAATTAGAAATTATGAACAAATATAGTGACTAACCCTGAATGTTTGATGGCCTAACTAGATGTCTACCTCACACTGATATTTCTCTTCAACCAAGAGAAGGTGTTGGGCTCTCAACACAATGGGACTAAGCCCATCCGTAGATCCTCAGGTCACCTCCCATATGCAAGGTTGGTCAACAGGGAGGATTCTTAGCGCCATGAGAATCCCTCCTTCTCTACCCCCTCTACCTTCCAGGTCATCCGATTTTAATCATTTGGAACAATATAGTGGAGTACCTAGATCTATACGAGTTTGCCCTTCCTCATATCCTAGAATACCCTAGAGGGTGATGACTAGGTAGAGGAGGAAGGGGAAGCAAGAAAATTAATTTTAGGTTGATTTTAGTGAGGCTAGGTTCATTTGATTAAGCCATTAACATTTACTTGGCATTTACACATTGTTTGTAAAATAAAATGCATGAAATTGAAACAAAAACTAAAATTAACTTGCAGTGCTTGACAGAGGTGGCTAATCCACACTGACAGTCCCTATGAAACTGAAATTTAACCTCTATTAAACTCAAATTGAAGTTCTGTTTGACAGGCCACACATTTTTTATCAAATCTGGCGAGGGGGGCGTGTTGGGGCGCGGACCTTAAAGGTCCTTAATTTTGGCAACTCCGCGGTTTTGGCGTGAAGCTTGTAAGCGGAGTTGTGACTCAAAGTAGTCTTAGGGGTCTCAGGGTTGGGTCGAACCCCCTCTTTTTGTAATTAACCCATGGTTTGAACACATGGTTTTTAAGCCCATGGTTTAAAAACAAGGTATTGTAATAGTGCACTTGTATAAATAGGTACTTATGTAAAGGAGAAAAGATCTTTTTTGAAGGTTCATGTATGATGATAATTTGATGCGAAGAAGCTAAGGCCTATTTTTAGGTTTAAGGTTAAGTCCCAGCTGTGTGCATGGATGACCTCTGCAGTTGAGTGTCCAGAGGGTTTTTGTAAGAAAGGATCTGCAGCTGAGCGCGTAGATCAGAGAAAGGTTATGTAGCTAAGTGCACAGTTTGGGATTATTAAGAAGACCTATAGCTGAGTGCGCAGGGATCTGCAGCTGAGTGCGCAAATTAGAACTGTTGTTTGTAAAGAGTTGAATAAAATGCAGTTCTGTGGACATAGCCCCTACACTGGGGTGAACCACGTACATCTTGTGTTGTCGTGGTTCCTTTTTGTTTGTGCTATTTTTTTTTATGCATTTGATAAGTAGGTGAATGATAAGTAAGATATATTTTTAAGTACTAACTTTGCTGTGAATTCCTAGTTAAGGGTTAAGCAAGTAACTGTATGTTTATCTAAACTGCGAAGCTAGATAAGTGACTGTCGAAGCTCTGTGTTGTATAATTAATATTTGTTAAGGATAAAGGTACATTAATATCCCTCTTTTGCCTGCATAAACCTGATTCTGCGGCACCCGATAGCTGTCTCGGGTGAGACTGCAACTTGTTTGCAGGTTGTTGCCGAAAGGGCCAATACTGTGGGTGTTTTTGTTGGTAAGATAATAGTATAAGAACCCGGGTCTTCCCTAAGAAACAAACAAACTGGTTCTGTTTCCGGCTGAACCAGTATCTGCTCAAGAGGGGTCTACGTCGTACCTAGAAGGATATGTTTTGGAGGCCCTCAGTAAAATAAATCGGTGACTGGGTTGAGGACACCTATCTGAAATTTGCTGAACAAGAAAATAAGGATCCTCGTTGTAGCTCAGATGACTTCTTGCAAAGGTACATTTTTCTGATATTTATGAAATTTTCTTTGGTAGTATCCACATAGAATTGCACCAGTGGTTATCTAGGTTGACAGAAAGAAGGAAAAACTTCCAAGAAGATCAGTCTCTTGCCTGGACCCTAGAAAGAATTAACATGTTGAAAAGAGTGGACAACGCGGTATCTAGAGCTATTGACTTCTGGATAGCATGAACCCTTGAAGCATTTGTGACAGAGTTCGCCATCGAAACAAATACTTCTTTTAGCGAAGCAGAAAGACAATTCTTTAAAGGACCAAGAGGTAAGTACCTAAATTCAGTTAGTCTGAAAATTAAAATGCTCTTGGCTGAAAAACACATATTGCTTATTGAATGAGATTGCTAGATTTAGTGCTACTAACCTATGTTTGAAAGTGGAAGTGACTTCGACAAGCAAAGTGGTTTGCTTCGAAGCGGTAAAATATACAAAAGAACTTTTGGATCCTTTACCCTAGGCCAGAATACCAGTTATACCCCTTTAAGCCCAAAAGAGTCTGAATCTAAAGAAACCCATTTTGTTAGAAACCCTCCTATAACTCCGCAGCAAAGACCTGTCATCC
>LPNX010422317.1:31125-49281 GCA_001517045.1 Pseudotsuga menziesii | reverse complement strand
CCCCCCCCCCCCCTGTTACTAGTTTTCCTCCTCCCCCCCCCCCCCCCCTCGATCCGCGATGGCTCATGTAAACGATGATATCAAGCTCCCAGTCTTTAAAGGAACTAGATCAGAGGATCTAGAACAGTTTTGGTTCTTATGCGAAGCTGTTTGGACTGCCAAGAACATTATGGATCAGAACACAAGAATAGCGCAGCTGGTCACATCTTTCAGAGACTGATCCTTGACCTGGTTTATGAAGTTTTCCAGTACTCAGAACTATGTCTTGGTCGATATTAAAAAAGCAATGATTAAAGAATTTAAGCCTAAATTAGAGTCATAGTCTATAACTAAACTAAAGGAAATTCAGCAGAAGCAAGGTGAATCCGTGTGGGACTTTGATCAGAGGTTCAAGGTTCTGCTGGATCAAGTTAGTTTCACTATTGGACCAGAATAGCATAAAGAATGGTTCATTGCATAATTATTTCCTCATATCAAGACCCCACTTATGCAACAGAAGGTTGCTGATCAGCAAGAAGCATTGGAAATTGCTATGAAGCTCGAAACAACTCCTGTCGGAGATAATTCTGGAATAGCCCAAATACAAGCACAGTTAGCAGAAATGGATTTGGAGCTTCACGACATGAAGAAAGGGAAAGATACTCGTGAATCGATTTGGTGTACACGATGCAAGACAGAAGGTCATGAAAGAGAATAGTACCCTGTAGTAAGAAATTATTTGAATACTGGTGCACCAAACCTGTTTAACCCTACTGTCCTATATTGTGAGATCTGTAGAACAACTAGTCAGCATCGACCTAAATATCGCTACCTGCTGGAGAGATATGTGTAAGTACCTAAGAATCCCTACTACAAGTTCTGTAAGTCAGTTGGACACAACGAAGACGAGTGTCACAGCTTTGATCTCATGAGAGAGCGAACCTATGATGCTTATAGGGTACAACCCGATGCACAAGGCAATGGTGGATATGGTTACCGTGGTAATACATCAGGTTGAGGTAATTTCAGAGGTTGAGGTCATGGTGGTATGCCTGGAAGAGGTTGAGGCTAGGTTATTTGCTATAACTGTAATTAGGTAGGACATGTATCTAGAGATTGTCAGAACCCAACTACAACATGTCGATATTGCAGAGCAGTTGACCATGTGATTTAGAAATGTCCACAGTTGATAGCCAAGATATAAGAAAGAAATGGTGATCCTACCCAGAATGTGCACATGATTGTTTTCGAGAAAAGACCTGTCCCAGCCGTTAACGTTGTTACAAGGAGTGGAGCTACGACGCAAGTGCAGAATAAGGAGAAATAGTTTGACGAGGCTTGGGTCCACAAAACCCCATAGAAAATTCCAGTCTTCGATGTTGGAAGAGAAAAAGGAACATTTATGGAAGCCAAAAAATACTTTACTGAGCCAATAACATCAGTAGAAACTACACAACAACATCAACAGCAGTTGCAGTCTCCAGAAGCTTCACCGGCTCAAGTAAGTACACTAACATCATTTTTACAGAGTTGTATGAAGTTATTAAGAAATCAGAATTCTTTGAATGAGTTATAGAAAGTCATTCAGTGTTGCAAACCTCAACGAAGCTCTGATAGAGAAAAAATGTTAATAGAGTTAGAAGGACTGGAAGAGAAATGAGATTGGATTCTTAGATAGGAGAATATGACATGACTGATATTATTTTAGACCTAGGATCAAAAGTGAATGTCCTAACTAGGAAGACATGGGAATAAATGGGAAGACCTACACTGGAATGGTCCCCTATACAGCTAAGATTAGCCAATCAGTAGAAGATTGTGCCCTTGGGAAGATTCCCTAGTGTACCAGTGGACATTGATGGATTCAGTACCTTAGCATATTTTGAAGTCATTGAAATAATTGATGATATAAACCCCTATCCAGCATTGCCAGGAATTGAATGGGCACTAAACAACAATGCAGTAATCAACTTGAAGAACAGACATATGACTTTTGAAGGAAAAGGATTGAGATTCATAGTGCCATTGGACCCTTCTCAATGAGAAAGGTATACAGAGCCAGTCAGAGATGAAGATCAGTATGTTTTGGATCATATTTACAACATCACAGCTAAAGAAGAAGACTATGTTAACCCTACTACTGAAGGTATAATGGATGGGCAGTGTGACAGTTCTTGCATGACTGACTCATATGAAAGCCTAGAGAATTGGAAGAATAGACTTTATGAATTGAATGGACACCGATGTGCAAGAATTACTAAGTCTATCAGATGGGTTGGCTCACAGCCAAAGATCTTACCTACTTTTGATGGTTTGACAGACCCAACAGATTTTATTGTACAATTCTCAGAGCAAGTACCAGATTCACAGAAAATGGAGACTCTAGATTCCATATTCAGAGCCACAGCTGCCAGATGGTGGAATGGTCACAAAAAGAATATTCATAGTTGGAGAGCTTGTCAAAAGCTTCTTCGCCTGAGATTCATGGAACAACCTTAAGAGGTTCGAAGCAGATTCAATGGTAAGACTAGCCCTCAGGAACATTTGGAACAATGTTATGAAGCATGGAAGCATGTACCTTGTGAAGAATGGGTGCATAGGTTTGTACAGACTCTAGAACCTGTAGCAAAGAACTGGTATGCGGAGGTTGAGCTTCGCCATGGTACTGTAAGTTGGGATAACCTTGTTGATAGTTTTGTGCTTACCTTTTCTATTAATGAGGATTGCCTTGTTTTGGATGTAGCTATTAGGTTGATCCATACTAAGGTGTTTGATGATAAAGAAATAGACGAGTACCAACCTGATTGGATGGAACAAGAAGCTAATGCAGTAGAATGTTATAACCCCTCCATTGATGAAGACGATGACCCACACAACATTAATATTCCTGAGTCAGAAGGACACTACGAAGAAATACTGTCGAGGGTCGAAGCTCGAAGCTCTGTTGAAACTGGTGCCATGATGTGTCGAAGGTATGTACTGTGTGAAAGGTCCTTATTTGTAGCACATCCAAAGTTACTGGCTGTACCAAAGAAGAAAGGTGTGTTGAAGCTCAAAATGTGACCGTTGGAAAAAATTAGATTTGGTGGCGCCGGTACGTTAACTGCATTAACTGCCTGTAATGATGAGATTTTAGGGAATCTAGCGCCATTTGGACAAGATCTACAGCTGCTCTATCAGAATTGGTGTCTTCAATGTACATTTATAGCAGATTTGGTTGTTGGATTTTATAAGAAGACACCCAGGCCTACGAAGTTTGCATTACGCATTTTCTTGAGTTTTACAGTTCAGTCCATGTCATCTGATCGCGAAGTCCAGGAACTATTGAGCGAATTCAGATAGAGGGGTCTACAGAATATTATGAGCACTCCACCTACGTTTGTACCTCTCAAAGAGACTCCCCCAGCCCCAAAACAGCCAATGCAGACACGATCAACCCAAAATAAATTCATGGCAGAAGTTCATTCTAAGCGGAACGAAGAAAGGAACAAGCCGTCAGGAAAGACACCAGAAGACCTCGTGATGAATCCTTCCATAGCATTCGAAGACCTTGGTGAGGATGAGAAAATTGCACCACAGCATCCACCATATCTTCCACCTATGTGACCAGGAGTTCAACCACCTCGACGGATAGCCAAGTTCACGTTATGCACCCCGTCGCTGCCACAGGGTGTGCAGCTGGTTGGAACAATGATAGGAAAAATAGACCGATTCAAGTACGCAGACCACGATACGAATGATCGTGGGAAATTTCCATAATTCACACCAGGGAAATACTTGCATTCTGTACATTATGCGGAGACCAGTACGACGCTACTGGAAGTGAAACAGTGGGCGTATGGCTTGGAGTAGGCCGACTTGTTGAAGATGTTGAATGTTTCCCACTTCGGTCACAGCACGCAGGTGACCATGGTGGTCAAGCAATTATTGGTGTTGGTGCATGATGGGAACCTATGGATAGGAAGCCAACACGTTCCTATTGATGGAGAACTAATCCATAAGATCATAGGCTTGCCAAAGGAAGGGCCTGATCCTAGCATTGAGTTCATGGGAAAGCACGAAGACACGAAGCTGGCGCAGAGCATGAAGGAACGCTTCGGGCTGACGAAGGGAAAGAAAGGGTATTAAAACTCAACCATCCGGCATCAAAACATTTGCTTCACCACAGAGCTACTAGCATGCAAGCTAATGGGGAAGTGTAGGCCGAATGAAGTATTTTCCCTGACTTTCAGTATTGCTAGGAACTGTGCCGAAGGCTACAGTTACAATTGGGAAGCATACATTGCTAAGGAGTTCCTAGAAGATGTCCACGATGTGTAGGAGAAAGGTATACCCTTTCACTACTCTTGGTTGTTAGTGCTTATTGCACTAGTAGGATGGAAAGAACCTACCGAGGCATAGTTTGTTGACGTGCCTCCGCACATGCCTGGTGCAGCAAGGTATGCATCTCTATGGGTATCGCAGGATAAAACCTTCCAGCAGATGATGAACTATGTGTTCACCTTCTATGCAATGAATATTTCCTATGAGATCCTGAAGACACCACGGCTCAGTAATGAGCTATTTTCTCAATACACAGGAGTGGACAAATTTAGGGCTGACATACATCATGTCTTCATCTAGTCCCGTGCAAATAGAAAGCACAAATGGTCGAATTTGCCATACGTGGTGAACGAGGAAGACATCCTCCCAGTAGTCAAGCAATGGCTGGCTGAATGGATGAAGGACACAGGAACAAAGCCAAGCATACCAATCCCCCCAGTGACAGACATGGGCGCAGGTCTTAGTCAGGCGCCGCAAACTGACCCTCCAGTAGAAAGTGAAGAACCAAATGAGTCAGAGCAGAGCGGAAGTGACCAGGGTGCAGATGATGGAGGTGATGAAGAAGAAGAAGAATCGGTCAAGACAATCTCCAACACCAATCGCCCAGATAAGCGCAAGTCTCCTGAAGTAGAGGAAGTGACGAAGCCTTTATCGAGAAAGAAAACTAAGGCGTCAAAGGGAAAGAATATCATCGAAGATCCTGCTTTGACGATGGAAGAGCTTGATCAAGCTCTGAAAAAGTCCACAGAGGTACTAACTGGCAAATGTTCAGAGTTTGCAGCTACACAGCTTGATGCGCTCACTGGCGTAGCACAACGAATTACAGAATTGAAGGAGTTAGCGGAAAGATCAGCGACTGGCACTGTAGCAAGTAGTGCCTCAGCAAGCGTGCAGCCAGATACAAGGAAATGGCTAGCCAGAAACAACAGAGGACAGGTCCCAAGTGCAGCCCTCATAATAACTGGCGTAGCATCTCAATCGCATATGAGTATGACTGTTGAGATAGACTACACCAAGTTGTCTATGTTGGAGCTGCATCTATGTCAGCTCACAATTTTGAAAGAGATTCGAGAGCGCGACAGCTACTCACACAGATAGTTGGAAAAGTCCATGAAGCAGAGTGAGAGCCTCACAACGCAGTTGGAAGAAGCTGAATAGAAGAAAATGGAAGCAGAAATCAAGCAAGATGCACTGGCGCGAGTATTGGAAGAGGCATGTCGAAGTCTCCTTGACTTCGACATGCAGGCTGAAGAAGAACCAGAGCAGAGGCTCGCCAAGCTGAAAGACTATGCACAATAGTCTCGAAGCCTGATAGAGAAGATGAAAGTAGAACATGAGGCTCAGATTGCAGAGCTTCAACTTCGCATCATTCCGGAGAGTCCACCAGAGGTCAGGGAACAGCGCCACAGGGATATCCAGGCCTCAGCAACGAAGATATCAGATCTAGTGAGCAGCGCATCACAACTTCTAGGTGAAAGTGTTGAGGCCTGGGAAAACTTGCAGGACAACCCAGAAGTGGAAAAGATGTAAGAAACTATCAAGTAGTGACAGACAGAGCTGGATGTAGTTAAAGTGGAAATCAAGACATTGCCTCCTATGTAGAATATGCTTAAGGTAAAGCAGAGCAATGAGCTCCAACAAGAAATTGAGTCTTACAGAAGGAAACAAGCACTGTTAGTGAGCTCGGTGCAGCCTCTCATTACCGAGGCCTTGGAGTTGAGCACTGTTGCAGATAGCCAGCTCAAAGTTTTGAAGGAGTATGATGCCTTCGCACAGGAAAAGGCTAGTGAAGAATCATCAACAACATTGCAAGATATCGTAGAGAAGGAGCAAGCAGCCAAAGATATCATGCGCAGCCTCAACAAGCAGTTCACTATCTTCGCCAACAAGATTCTCCCACCAGAAAAGCAGCAGAGTGCCCTAGGACCGGACACTGGTGAGTCTTAGGGGCCTGTTGGGGCGCGGACCTTAAAGGTCCTTAATTTTGGCAACTCCGTGATTTTGGTGCAAAGCTTTTAAACGGAGTTGTGACTCAAAATAGTCTTAGGGGTGTCGGGGTTGGGTCGAACCCCCTCTTTTTGTAATTAACCCATGGTTTGCATGCATGGTTTTTAAGCCCAGGTTTAAACACATGGTATTGTAATAGTGCACTTGTATAAATAGGCACTTATGTAAAGGAGAAAAGAGATTTCTTGAAGGTTCATGTATGATGATAATTTGATGCAAAGAAGCTAAGGCCTGTTTTTAGGTTTAAGGTTAAGTCCCAGCTGTGTGCATGGATGACTTCTGCAGCTGAGTGTGCAGAGGGTTTTTGTAAGAAAGGATCTACAACTGAGTGCGTATATCGGAGAAAGGTTCTGCAGCCAAGTGCGCAGTTTGGGATTATTGAGAAGACCTGCAGCTGAGTGTGTATGGATTTGCAGCTAAGTGCGCAGATCAAAACTATTGTTTGTAAAGAGTTGAATAAAACGCAGTTCTGTGGACATAGCCCCTACACTGGGGGTGAACCACATACATCTTGTGTTGTGGTGGTTCCTTTTTGTTTGTGCTATTTTGTTTTATGCATTTGATAAGTAGGTGAATGATAAGTAAGATATATTGTTGAGTACTAACTTCATTGTGAATTCACAGTTAAGGGTTAAGCAAGTAACTATATGTTTATCTAAACTACGAAGCTAATTAAGTGACTATCGAAGCTCTGTGTTGTATAATTAATATTTGTTAAGGCTAAAGGTACAGTAATATCCCTCTTTTGCCTATAGAAACCTGATTCTATGGCACCCCATAGCTGTTTCGGGTGAGATTGCAACCTGTTCGTAGGTTGTTGCCAAAAGGGCCAACACTGTGGGTCTTTTTGTTGGTAAGATAATAGTATAAGAACCCAGGTCTTCCCTAAGCAACCAACAGGGCGCAAGATTTTTTTAGAAACAGGCAAGGGGGTCGCACAAAATGTAGAAACAGTCATGGACTGAGTTTATGGGTTGAGGTCGCACTTATCAGGGGATTAAGTGTTCCCTAGGCACACGTGTTTTGCCATTAAGTGTGCCCTCACCTCATGTTTGGCCCCGATAAGAACACCCTACTCTCGATTTGGGGTTTTTTGTGAGGCAGAGTCATATCTTGCCAACAATAACTTATGTTGTGGCCAATATGACTGGGTTTTTCCTAGTAGAGGCTTCGTCAGTACTGAAAATAGAAAATAAACTGAATTTAAAGTGGATTTAACAGGAAATTTTTGAAAACTAGGGAAAAAAATTTAAAAACTTGAAAATTAAAAATTTCGACTAGGGATCCCGTGGGATTGACCTAGTATGGTCGCCAGTTCTGTAGCATGGATTTCTCCTTGCTACAGGGGTAGGAATGGCTCCCTTCTGTCTATAGGACAGAAGGGCAGGTTCCTGCTAGTGGGTAAATGCTGAAAATGAAAACAGAAACAGAAATGGATATAAATTGTAAACTAAACTAAGAATAGAAAGAAGAGAAGCAATGGTGAACCCCTCTGCAAACAAGGGTTAGGGTTCTGATTCTTAAGACCTACAAACAAATCCTAAGCTACAATAGATTGAAATACCTACAAAACAATGTTAAACATAAAACCTACAAATGGAAACAATGGTTAGAAAGCAAAGAAAACTAAGAAGCAAAGAAATAAAACATGAAAGACAAGCTTTACCTTCTCTAGTGGAAATGGGCCACCATGCCCTAGCTTGTGGAAGCACCTCTCTTGGATGAGGGGACCAATGGCTCAATGGAGATGGAGGAGAGGGATGGGTGGATTGAGAGGTAAAGGTGTCTCAAGGCATCCATGGGCAGCATAATAGTATGCAAGGGAGAAGTGTTTTGAGAGTGACCCCCCACCCTCCTTTTATAGCGTTTTCAAGGGGTTTTAGGGTTTTAAGCCCTTGGTCAAGGATTTAGCCCCTTTTTCCCTAAATTTAGCTCCTTTTAGGGTTTTAGCCCATTTTTGGGGGCTTTAGCTCTTAGGAGAGTATTTTGGGCTCCTTTTTGGGGTTTTTAAGCCCCTTTCTTCATCCTTGGGCTATTTTGAGGGTGTGGGGATCTAATGGAGTGATATGAGGGTCATGAGATGGTGTCCTAGGGTGGTGTAGGCCATTGAGAGCTGAGTGGGGGATTTTTGGGTTAATAGGCCTCCTCTTCAGATTGGAGATGTTCAGATGCAATGTCCTTTGCTATAGGTTGTAGCAAAGTTTTTAGGAACCAATCCAGGAATATCCTATCATCAAGTTGAATCCTACACAAACTATGGTGTTTCCGCCACTCATGGATGTGGTCGGTTATGTGGGTCACAGTATTATGGCAACAAGATAGCAAGATTTCCACCCCTTTGTCATATCTAATGGGGAGCTGGAAATACTGCAGGAACATGAAAACCAAGGAATTAAAATATGAGTACTTGGATTGAGGTATCTCAATGTACCATTTGGCTGCAGCACCTATGAGCGTGTGTTGGAATAGCCTGAGTCTGATCAAATATTCTACAATGTTGTTTGATGAGCACCATAACTAAAACGTCATGATATGGTTTTGTGGGCACTCCCCTACCTTCCCTTCAAACTTGGGCATGTCTGAGGGGAGTTTGGTTGGCATGGGAGGCCAAAAAATTTGATGGTGGATAGGGTTATTTGTTAACCGAGCCAAGTCAGGCAGGTTGAGGTGTGGCATGAAAGGAAGGTTTGACCCAAGGTTGATGTGAGATGGGACATCAATGGTGGTCGGGTTCGGGGATGATTTTAAGGAACCATAATTATTTAAAAGTGTATAAATGTTGACAAATATTACCAATTCTTAAAACGACAACTATAAAATGATTGGTGATATGTTTCAAAAAAAAAATTAATTTCCAAGGATTTTATATTGTTTATATAATAATTTGGCGATTTTTAGGGTGAAAAAATTTTACCCCATCAAAATTGGATGAAATAGGGCTTCAAAAAATTCAAAATGGCGAATATTTTTTGGGAGAAAAACATGGAAAAATAGGCCATTGGGCTAAAATTCGCCCCTAAAATTATCCCTAGTGGGTTTTGTAGGGACATGATGCACCTGCATAACTGGGGGTACTTGCAGTATAGCTGTGGATGGGCCATTTCCCCCATGTATGACAAGCATGGTAGTGTAGGTGGAAGGGCCACTGCCCCTAGGCATGCCAAGAAAGACAGTGTGACTCGAAGGGACACAACCCCCAGGCATGATAGGTGGGGCAATTTGACTAGTGAGTATGGGTGGAGGTAGCTGACTTATGATGGTTTGCATGACAATGCTAGGGCCAATAGTAGGGGTGTTGGTGGTGGTGTGAGGTATGGACGTGGGTCCACTACCAATCACCAAGCCGAAAAATGGATCCCGTTTTGCACCAGCCATGGGGTTAGATGGTGCAGTGTGTAGATTTGGCCCATATTGGTATGATTTTGAGGCTGAATCAGAGATTTTGTGGCCTTCTGATGGTGTAGAGGGTTATCGAGAATGGTCTTGATGGTGTTGGTTCAAGGACCCAAACTGTGGTGGATCGCCTCTCAGGTGAGAGGAAGAGCGTGGGGGATCAATTGTGTCTAGTTGGTATGTTAGGTGGCGAAATCAGGTGATGACATTCTGGACTCCGATTTCAATGGATTCCTATTGGCTTACAAGTGGTCACTAAGCCACCAGGAGTTCCAGGATAAATCACTTAGCTTTTTCCTCATGGGAGTACTAGTCAATCGATGGGGGTCATTTCCCATTTCACTTGGGAATTCCTCTCAACAGCCAGCTACTTTGGGGTTCCCTTGGTACTCCTCACAATGAGTTTCTGGGCTGAGCCCAATTACTTCCCACGGTTATGGTAATCAGGGACTTATGTCCTCAAGGATTGCAAGGGTTTGAATTAGTGTAAATTATAAATTTTAATGGCTAGCTCAGTATCATGAACTAAGTTTGGTTGTTTTATGTGGTATGGTTTGTATGCATGTCCATTGTATTTCTATCATACTTGGTGGCTGCTTATATGGTTTATGAACATTTCACAGAGATTGTTTGGTTTATTGTAGAATTCATAACTTGGGTAAATTGTTGATGAAAGCAGTATATTGTAAACATAAAAAACACATGCCATACCTGAATCTCAACTATGGTAGCCTGACTAGGTGACTGCCTTACAGCTATATTTCTCTTCAACTAGGAAAGAGTGCTGGGATCTCAACACAATGGGACTAATCCCATCTGTAGATCCTCAGGTCACTCTCCAAATGCAAGGTCGGTCAATAGGGAGGACGTGAATGCCATGAGGCCCCCTGGGCCTACCACCCCCTCTACCTTCCAAGTCACCCATTTTTAGAGGTTTTGAAAAATGACAGGTGAAGTTCCTATTACTATATGAGCTTCACCCTTTATCTTATCCCAGAACACCCCGAAGGGTGATGACTGGGTAGAGGAGGAAGGGCTAAGAAAGATATTAATTTCAAATTAAGAATTGAAACCTATAATAATTTTATCAAAGTTTTAATCAGATTCTTGAAATAATTAACCATTTGATTTAACGGTGATTTACACAAATTGAAATGAAATAAAGACAGATGGCTGGATAGTCCAGATAAATTGAAAAACTGAATTTGAGAAATGGATCACTCTTTTCAGAGCAAATGTGGTGAGAGGGTCGCCAAATTTTCCCCAAATCAGGCAAGAGGGTCTCCCAAAAACTGCAAATAGGAGTGATCTGCTTTTTTGGGATGAAGTCACACCTTTCGAGCTTGAATGAGTGACCTAGTCACACCTTTCGGCCCAATACGTGTGACTTGGTCCAAAAAAAAAAAATTGTAGGTCGTGCTTTTCGGGTCTAAATAGGTGACTTGGTCACTCTTTTTGGCTCAATATGAGCGATCTAGACTAAAAACTACAAACACTTAAACCTTGAGCTAGGAACGACCGATAGTAACTTGTGTTGTGGCCTAATGAGCTCAGTTTGGCCTTAAGGAGGCTTGGTTGTAAACTAAAATGCAAACAAAGACAGATCTAAACCAGATTTGACAAAAAATTAAACTAGGCCAAATAAAAGCTAAAACATGAATAATAAATCCAGGGATCCTATGTGATCAACCCGGTATGGTCGCTAGTTCTGTAGTAGGGATTTCACCCTAGCTACAGGAAGGAACAACTCCCTTCTATCTATAGGATAGAAGGGTAGGGTTCCTATGAGGTATGGAAGAAAAACCTGGAAATGAAATTAGGGCCTAGCTATAGAAACCTTGCAAGAAACTATTAGCAAACAAAAGAGCTGCAAGAAATCAAAGGAAACCTGCAACAAGACATAAGAAATAAACTTGAAAATAAGACAACCTAGTAAACAAAAATAACAATGGAAAACTAATGGTTACACCTTTTGTTTGGGTGGAAATGGGCCACCATGCCCTAGCTTTGGGAGCACCTCTCAATGGAATGGGAGCTTTGGATCAATGGAGAAATGGAAGAGAGGGAGGGTGAATGGCTTGAGAGGCAAATGGTCTCAAGGCACTCACATGGGTAGCATAACAATAGGGAGAGAAGGAGTGATTTGAGAGTGACGCCGACCCCTCTATTTATACGTTTTCTCAAGATTTTTAGGGTTTTAGGCCCCTGGTCAGGGCTTTAGCCCCTTTTTTGGGATTTTAGTCCCTTTCACCCAATTCTTAGCTTCATTGGGGGTTTAAAGCTCCTATGAGGGGTTTTATCCCCTATGAGAGCTATTTTTGCTCTTTTTAGGTGTTTTTAAGCCCTTTTTCATTATTTTGATCCTTTTTTAGGGTGTGGGGGTCAAATGAGGGTCATACGTAGATGTATTTGGGTGGTGTAGTTCATATAGAGATTAGTGAGGGATTTTTTGGGTTAACAATACCAATACATGCTTAGGATGGATCACGGCAGAGGCTCATGAATCAGTGTGGAAGAGGCATGCAGAACGAGGAGGTTCTTGGATAGAGGTCAGAAAAGTCTCATGTGTGAGTTGTGGTGAACAAATTGGACTACATGTGATGTGAGTGCAAGTCTGGAGGAAGTTATATGCCAAATGCAAGCAAAAGAAATGATCCATCCTCCGGGTGGTGGTCTGGGGATCCACGTAAGTTACATTGCACATATTAGACAATTATATGCTAAAATAAAATGGTGTGCCTTCGGAGGAGATAGTCCAAAGTCCCGCATGAGTTGCAGTAGGCAGTTGTGATGCAAGTATAGGTTCAGAGACACTTACATCACCATGTGGTATGTAAATTGAGGTAACTTCTAGGAAGTGGAACTAAAAATTACTTGTTAAACATGAGACAATGGTCTCATTAAAATATAGAGGAAATTTTTTTGAAACCAGTGGTGCAAACGACATCCCAAACGGACTCAGTATAGCCTGGTTATGCAAAAATGGAGGAAATAGGTCAAATGGGGCCTATAAATGGGTGGGGACGACTTTGTGAAGTGTCAATATCACTGTTCACTACTGAGTTGGAGAGGTGGTCCCTAAATTTCTTTTGTTGATTTATCCTGTTTTGACCAGGGGTTTCGAGATCCGTGACTTGTAGGTAAGAGATCTTGCAAAATCTATCCTTTTCAGTGGTTTACATTTTGGATTTACTCACCCATGGGTCTTCTGTGAGCCTATTAGGGCCTCCATGTGCTAGTTCACACCTTTCATGGGTAAAGGAGAAATTGGGTCACTCATTCTACCCAAACAGGTGTGACTAGGTTGCTTTTGTTTGGTAGAAAGGAGTGATCTGAGGTCGCTCCTATGAGGCTGAAAGGTTCGACCTGGCCGCTTCTGTGAGGTGGTTTTGAGTGACTTGGTCACTCTTTTTGGCTAGATATGTGAGACCTAGTCCTTGGGTGGAATTTTTGCTAAAAGATGTCATTGAAAGCTTTGTTTTAATTTTGCAGGATTCCTGAGACTAAATGGCGTGAGAGGGACTACAAAGACCTCTGGGAGGAGGTATTAATGGATGAGAATGTGCGTGATGCACTGGCCTATTGTGGGTTACTAAAGTTCATGTGGATCCCCTTAATGAAGAGCTTACGTCTACTACTACAGACCTTGGTGAGTTTCTGAGTCATTGGGAAGGAGGTATTCATGATATAGGGATAGTGTGTTGGGATTACGCTATTGGATGTGTACTTTTTGACTGGACTCCCTATGTTGGGAGTTGTTGGTGACTTGGTGCCAGTACTATCTCATGGGGAGACACTAAAGGAGATGTGTGATAGGCACTATTACGCGACTGCGTATGTGCGTGGTTCACACATTTTTACATGTGACATTGAGGAGTTATCAAAACGGGCTATTGAGACCATGCTGATCCATATCCTAGGCTCCACAGGGAGTCACAAGATATATGGAGGGAAGCTATAGACGGTAGAGCATTCCATGAGGGGAACTTACTATGGATGGGCCCATATGTATCTTCTGGCAGTTCAGTGTCAGCTAAAGCATGCAAGGGCATTTGAGGGAGAATTTTTTTTTGGGTCTTTCTTATGTGCTTTATTTTTTGAGAAAGTACCTACTCTGTGTCCACATCAGGAAGTGTGGGATGGTGGTTCGTAGGAGCCGCAGATGCACAGATGGTGCCATACGATGGTGTGAGAGGGTGATGACAGAGTGGGTCATTTATTTATCGAGGAGTTTCTAGAGCAGTGGTGACAACTTCCAGTGGTCATTGAGGAGTAGCCTTATTCGGGTATGGACTATCATGGGGATCCAAAGATGCCCCGAGATCCACGCAAGGCATGGGGACCAACTGGTATGTATGTGTGATGTTTTTTTTGTTCATCTTTATGTTGATGTATATGTAACTTCGGAATGTATTCTTCCATGTATATTGTAACCCGATGTTTATTCCGGGATGTTTCTATTATGTATCTGAGTCATGTTGTCATGCCCTGATGTTCCGATCGGGAAGATTAATAATGTAAACAAGTCATATCAATTCATTAGGTAAGTCCCCATAGTTTCGGGGCACTTGAGTTATTATACACTAATTAAGGTGTAGGATCGGGTAAGTAATATTAGGTCGAGTCTACGTGTGAAAATGTAATTCAAGTGAACGGATGAATATAAATAGAGAGTGAGAGTCTCTCTATTTATCACTTGTGAAATACATCACTTGCTCTCTCAAGTGTGGCGCACTATTGGAGAAGGAAATACTTTGGCTTGACAGAAGACAGAAGGCTATTGCTGTGTTGGGAGTGCATCTTACTGTTTTGGGTTTCACATCTTGTGGTGATACTATCTTAGAGGAAGTTGCGGGGTTTTCTCCATTTATGGTTTCCCCGATCAAAACTATTTCTGTCTCTTGTCTCTTGTGATGTGCTTATGTTCTTCCTGTGCTTGTTATTCTCTCAGTGAAAAGATGCTAACATAATGCTAGCTTAAATGTTGAAAAACTAACATGGTATCAGAGCTAACCTGAGAAGAAGACATTGTGCAGCTGTGGAGGATAAGGATTCCTAGTTTGTGGACTTTTCTCCACAGATTTTCAGCAAAAGTAAGGTGGAATTACTCTCCTCCCTAGGGCGCATCTTTCTATCGAAACAGAATTCAATTCTGAGGTTTTTCAGTTTTGGACCTGTCACTGGGGTCGGAAATTAGGGCTTTCTACAGAAGAGGAATTTTTTAGTGAGCCCAGGCCTGGATTGATCTCCTCCCCAAAATCAAAGTTAGGAACAAATTTGAAGGCATTTGGGTGGACAGAACTCCAGGAAAGCAAAACCCTTGTTGCTCCTGAACCAGCTCTGCAGGATTTTAGCTCAAGCTTCATATTTGACATCTTGAACCTGGTAAGATCTAAAATCTTTTGTATTTCCATTTGAGGTTCTTATTTAGAGATGTCTCATCATACCAAGCTTGATTGAAATATTGAGGGGGCTGATAACTTCCGAGCTTGGAAGTATAGGATCTCCCTAGTCCTGGAGGAGAATGAATTAGACTCCTACATTCATGAGGAGGTTCTAGTTCCAGAGGGAGATGAGGAAAAGTCCTTACATAAGAAGAAGATGGTTATGGAAAAGATGATCATTGCTGATTCTATTAAGGATCATCTCATCCCACAGGTGTCCTCTCTCAAGACACCTAAAGCTATGTTTGATGCCCTAACCAAATTGTTTGAAGGAAAGAACATCAATCGGAAGATGACCCTGAGGAACTAGTTGAAGAATGTGAAGATTCAGAATGTAGAAACTATCTAGTCATACTTCACAATGGTTTCTCAAATCAAAGAACAATTAGAAGCTGTTGATGAAGAAGTGGAAAATGCAAAGATTGTTATGACTACTTTGAATGGCCTCCCTAGGACATGGGATGCTTTTATCCAAGGAATTTGTGCGAGAAAGAAGTTAGTCAAATTCAGCAGACTATGGGAAGAGCGCTCTCAAGAAGAAGCTCAGATAACAGCTCGAGAAGAGAATATGGGAAGTGAAGACCAAGCTCTTACAGTTCACTCCAAGTCTCACTCCAAGTCATCAAGAAAGAGGATTCATCACTTAAAAGGTAAGCACCCTCACAAAGATAATACTAGAATAGATGTATCTAGGATCATATGCTATACTTGTGATGAAGCAGGACACTATGCAAGAAATTGTCCTAACAAGCAGAAGATAGTAAAGAAGAGCAACAAAAGAAGACATCATGCTCATGCTGCAGAGGATGATGAACCATCCAGAAAGAGATCCAGATATGAAAGTGAAAATTCTTCAAGTGAAGACGAATATGTTCTGATATCAGCTCTCACAGGTAACAGTACTCATGGAAGTGATGATTGGATCATAGATAGTGGGGCTTCCAAACACATGACGGGATTCAAGGAATCCTTTGTGAGACTATCAAAACATGAATCACCTCACAAGTTGAAACTAGGAGATGACTACCAATATCCAATAAATGGTAGTGGGGAATCTTCATACAAGCTAGACTCTGGTAAGTCTCTAACAATGAAAGAAGTATTATTTGTTCCAGGACTCAAGAAGAACCTTCTATCTATTTCAGCTTTGGATGCAAAAGGAATGCGGGTTGCATTCATAGATGGTCAAGTCATCATGTGGCCAAAAGGTAAGACTATCGATGATGCGGTAGTAATTGGAGAACAAGAAGGAGGCTTGTACAAATTGAAGGGCCATCCAGAACAAGCCTTGATCCATGACACAGTAGAGCCAAATGAACTTTGGCATAGAAGACTCGCACATGTGCATTACAGAGAACTACCTATTGCAAGTAAAGCTATCGAAGGTCTTCCAGAAATTCAAGAAAAACATGAAGGGGTCTGCAAAGGATGTGCGAAAGGGAAGAATACAAAGAATACATTTCCAAGCAGCGAAAGCAAAGCCAAAAGCATTCTAGAGATCATCCACTCCGATGTATGCGGTCCTATGTCATCAAAATCACTTAGTGGGTATGCATACTATGTTTCTTTTATTGATGATTTTCCTAGAAAGACATGGATTTATTTTATGAAAAACAAAGATGAAGTATTCAGCAAATTCAAGGAATTCAAATCCTTGATCGAGAACCAGACTTAAAAGAAGATCAAGACCATCAAATCAGATAATGTTGGAGAATTCAGTTCGAATGAATTCAAGGAGCTATGCAGAGAATCAGGGATTAAGAGGGATTTGTCCACTCCTTACAATCTTCAACAAAATGGGGTTGCAGAACGGAAGAACATAACTATCATGGAAGCTGCAAGGGCTATGCTTCATGATCAAGATCTACCTATGCATCTTTGGGCTGAAGCTGCCAAAACAGCGTTGTATGTACAGAACCGTACTCCACATAGAGTACTCAAGAACAAGACTCCTGAAGAAGTCTTCTCCGGCAAGAAACCAGAAGTTAGCCATCTCAGAATATTCGGTTGTCCAGTGTACATACATATTCCAAAAGAGAAGAGAACAAAATTAGATCCTTCAGGAAAGAAGGGTATATTTGTGGGATACTCTGAAAGCTTGAAGGATTACAGAATCTACTTTCCAGGATACAAGAAGATTGACATCAGCAGGGATGTGACATTTGATGAAGGCACAGCTTACAACAAATCCAGAAAGAGACCTGCTGAAGAACCTGAAGAAACGGAAGCGGAAGCACCCAGGATCCATGATACAATCATGAATGAGGAAGCTCAAGAAGAAGATCGAGAGTTCGAGGAACCACAAAGACCTATAGATCCACCTCTGGAGAAGAATCCTCATAAGAGGAAACCTGCTTGGGTATGTGAACTTATCCAAGGTGCAGAAAGATATGGGGCTCCAGAAGAGAACCACAAAGAAAGAAAAAGGACCAAATCAAATTCTGTGTATGTAGCTTTACTATGTGATTTCATTGATAAAGAACCTTCCAGTTATGAAGAAGTGGCAGATCAGAAAGAATGGAAGGATGCTATGATCAAAGAATATCAATCGATCATGAAGAATGATGTTTGGGATGTTGTCCCAAGACCAAAAGGGAAGTCAGTTGTTACTTCCAAATGGATCTACAAGATCAAGCATGCTGCAGATGGTAGCATTGAAAAGTATAAGGAAAGATTTGTATCTCGAGGATTCTCTTAGAAAGAGGGAGTAGACTATGAAGAAAACTTTGCACCTATAGCTAGATACACTTCCATTAGATCAGTACTTGCTCTGGCTGTGGTGACGAAGTGGAAGATACACTAGATGGATGTCAAGACTGCTTTCCTGAATGGTGTAGTAGAAGAGGAAGTGTATGTAGAACAGCCACTCGGTTTTGAGACACATGACAGAGAATCTCATGTACGCAGGTTGAAGAAAGCCTTGTATGGTTTGAAACAGGCACCCAGGACCTGGTACGGTAGGATTGACATCTTTCTATCTAGTTTGGGCTTTACCAAGAGTAAAGTAGAC
>LPNX010422317.1:0-30953 GCA_001517045.1 Pseudotsuga menziesii | reverse complement strand
TGATCTCTTGGTTTAGCAGGAAGCAATCCTGTGTGGCACTGAGTACAGCTGAAGCAGAGTATGTCATAGCTTGTTCAACTAGTTGTGAGGTAGTATGGCTGCGGAAGCTACTATCTGATATATTTGATCTCCAGTTGGATGCTACTTGTATACATTGTGACAACCATAGTTGCGTAAAGTTGTCATAGAATCCAGTGTTCCATGACAAGTTGAAGCATATCGAGATCAAGTATCACTATATCAGGGATATGGTGCAGAGAGGAGCATTGAAGCTCCTGTATGTTGTGACGGAGGAACAGATAGCTGATGTATTGATGAATCCATTGGCTAGGCTGAAGTTTGAGTACTTCAGAGAGAGACTTGGTGTTCTCCAGATCGAGGCTTCCTCCTAGGGAAAGTGATGAGTCCCAAATCCATTCTGACGAGGAGGTCAGATGTAAGGGCTGAGCCATTATGTCATGGTGAGAGGATTGGTTCCTTCCATGACTGATATGAGTGCTGAGATCCGTAGCCATTTTGACGAGCAGGTCAGATGTAAGGGCTGAGCCATTCTGTCATGGTGAGAGGGTTACTCCCTTCCATGTCAGATATAAGTGCTGGCCATTCTGTCAAGTAGGAAAGATGTAAGGGCAACTGCCACTCTCAAGGAGAGTGGAGGCACCTGGTCAGTTACCAGGTAGCTCAGTCTGGGACTGGGGGCCATTCTGATGAGGGAGTAGGATTCAGTTCCTACTAGGTCAGATGTGAGTGCATGCCCTTCTGACGAGTAGGTTAGATGTAAGTGCAGAAATATTCCATCATTGTGAGCCGGATGCGATTCCAGCCTGGGTGAAAGTGTGGAAACCTTTCATCATTGCGAGCAGGATTTGTTCCCGCCTAGATAGAAGTCTTCCATCATTGTGAGCTGGATGCGATTCCAGCCTGGGTGAAAGTGTGGAAACCTTTCATCATTGTGAGCAGGAAGTGTTCCCGCCTGGATGGGATTGTGCCTTTCTGACGAGCAGGTCAGATATAAGTGCAGAGCCATTTCACAGATGGTAGTTGATGTGCCTACCATGCTGGTGAATGTGAGTGCTGGGCCTTTCTGATGTGATTGTAGTTTACTACATGATCAGATGTGAGTGCTGGGCATGCCTTTCTGACGAGCAGGTCAGATGTAAGTGTTGGGCGAAGACCTACCTGTGGGCTAGGCCTACAACCAACATGAAAAAGGGCTAGCTCTGTAGAAATTCCTATGACGAGATAGTACACACATGATGATGACCAGAGATGATCCAGATCGAGCTATGATCCAGATCCAGTTATGATGACTCCGAGAGATCCAGATCGAGTGATGATCCAGATCCAACAGAGATGATATAGATCGAGAGATGATCCAGATCTAGTCCAGTGATGATGATCCAGATCTAGTGATGATCCAGATCCAGTGATGATGACTAGAGATGATCCAGATCGAGTGATGATCCAGATCCAGTGATGATGATCCAGATCGAGAGATGATCCAGATCCAGATGACTTGAAGATGAAGATGACTTGAATACAAAGATGACTTGAAGACGAGATGATCCAGTTGATACAGAGAAGAAGACCAGTGCTGAAAATTGTGTCAAAAGAATACCTTCCTAGTTAAGAGGGAGTGTTGATGTATATGTAACTTTGGAATGTATTCTTCCATGTATATTGTAACCCGATGTTTATTCCAGGATGTTTCTATTATGTATCTGAGTCATGTTGTCATGCCCCGATGTTCCGATCAGAAAGATTAATAATGTAAACAAGTCATATCAAGTCATTAGGTAAGTCCCCACAGTTTCAGGGCACTCGAGTTATTATACACTAATTAAGGTGTAGGCTCGAGTAAGTAATATTAGGTCGAGCCTACGTGTGAAAATGTAATTCAAGTGAACAGTTGAATATAAATAGAGAGTGAGAGTCTCTCTATTTATCACTTGTGAAATACATCACTTGCTCTCTCAAGTGTGGTGCACTATTGGAGAAGGAAATACTTTAGCTTGACAGAAGACAGAAGGCTATTGCTGTGTTGGGAGTGCATCTTACTATTTTGGGTTTCACATCTTGTGGTGATACTATCTTAGAGGAAGTTGCGGGTTTTTCTCCATTTATGGTTTTCCCGATCAAAACTCTTTGTGTCTCTTGTCTCTTGTGATGTGCTTATGTTCTTCCTGTGCTTGTTATTCTCTCAGTGAAAAGATCCTAACATAATGCTAGCTTAAATGTTGAAAAACTAACACTTTATACATAGTGTAGTTGATCTAGTTGATAGTTATATTATTATATGCATAGACTGATGGCATCTTTATTTGTGTATGCAGATATTGGCCCTCACCCACCGCCCGGGTATCAGAGGCGGGTGGTTGCGATTGTGGAGGAAGCGATCCCTATGGGGAACCGCTGCAGGTGACAAAGGGAGGCAAAGGCTATTTTGCTGCACTTAGATTGGCTTGTTGAGGGGATTTATGACGATGGATGGTAGCATTTAGACAATGCGCTGATCGCTGCTATTCATAGTGTGCCTCCAGAGTGGACCTCTATGATGAGGAGGATGGTCGTGGCCTGTGATTACTTTCTTCGGGCGGTGTGAGGGGATATTCTTGCAGAGGATGATGAGTCCTCTGAGGAATATTATGATACTAAGCTAGATGATGAGGATGAGTCTGAGTTATATTAGCATCTTGTGGAGCTTCCCCTAGTACATTGGTGTACTTAGGAATTTTGCATCGCTATGTATATTCAGCTGAGAAAGCATATGTGGCTTCTCATTTTGTATTGGACATATTTTGGACATGCGAGTTATCTATCTATATATATTTTTGATGCACATGGATGCACTTTTTATGGTTTTATATGTGAGTCTTTTTATGATGATGTGAAATGAAATGCCTATGTGATGTATTTTTACATGTGTATGCATGTTTATAGATGATGATGCATGATGTTGTGTTTGTATGTTTCCTATGTGCGATTATGAATGTGCCAATTCAAAATGTCATTAGCCATTTGATATGCTACACTATTGAGGTTTCTAGGAACATGCGTGAATGTGATCGATTCAAATGTTCTAACTATCTGTTTAGTGCACAGGAATTTTCTAAAGAGGTAGGGATCACATACCCGGTAATAAATGTTCAACGGAGAGACAAGCAGTTGGGAGTCTAAGAAGACATTGAGATGGAGGAGGCCCAGTTGGAGGGAAATAGCCAAGAGGCCATTGACACCATCATATTCTAGCTAGTTGTTGGTTGGAATTCCCACGCATATTACATTGATATGAATCAATTCATACGATGTTGAGTAAATGACCCACATAGATGAGGCAAGGTTTGGAGACCATATGCTAGCTCCGTTAGAAAATCCAATGTATCGACACAAGGTAGGATCCATCTGGATCAATCAAGGAAAAACTATGTAAGACTCACTTTCAAAAATGTGTAAAACAAAAAAAGACAAGACCATGTTACAAGCTGAAATGACATCACTTAAAGAGGTGAAGTTACAGGGAAAGTGGTTTGGAATTTCAGGGGATCAATGGTCATTCCTTTGTGTGACACAATGAACCCTAGGAGACTTCCCGTTGGGACATAGAAAACACACTTGAAATGGTTCAAGAGGATTTTTTACTCGCAACATTGCAGGAAGGCTTGCCTCAAGTCATCCATGTGTTGTGCTTGCTTTTGTGACCATGCAATGAGGTTGTCAAGATAGACCAGCATGGTATGGATGAGGTCGATGAAACAGTGTGTCATGGCATGCTGGAAGGTGGCTCCAGCATTATTTATACCAAATGGAATTACTCCATACATCAATGTGCCCCATGGGGTTGTGAATATAGTCTTGTAACAATATTCTTTGTCAATCTGAATTTGGTTATATCTAGAAAAGTTGTCCATGAAGGAAAAGACCTCATGTTTAATGCATGCATCGATGATATGATCGATGAAGGGTGTTGGAATGTTGTCTTTGGGACATGCCTAATTCAGATAGAAAACATTTGTACAAACATGGATGGTACCCTATTTTTTATTCACAGGAACAGGATTTGAAACCTAGGTGGTGTACGCAATGGGGTAAATGAAGCCGATTGTGTGCAACTTCTCGATTTTAGCTTTGACCATAGAAAATTTGGAGGGATGGATTGGTCATTGATTTTGGTACATGGTGAACACATCAATCCATGTGTCGATGTGGTGTTCCATAGTGGATGGATCCAACCTCGGCATTTCAGTGTAGGGCCAGCAAAAGATGTCAGGGAATTCTTGGAAGAGGCTTTGTAGGAAGCGACTTCTTCCGAGGAGCAATATGCCCCCAACATGATTTCCTTAGCAATCTCAGGATTGGTTGAGATGTTTATTTTAATGGTTGGAGAGATGTTGGCCATGTTCCCTTCTTCAAATGCATCTGGTGCCAAGATGGGATTCTTGAACCAGTCGACTTTCCCATGAATGAAATCTTTTGTTTCCACAAAAAACTAGTCAGACTGCCAGAAAATTTCTTCGAGGAAGAAGAACGAGTGATGATGCATGTTGTCCCATGGGTATTTCAAGGTGGTTAAGGTTTCAAGTATCTCCTCATCGTTGTGGAAGAAATGAAGAGACAGGTATGATGGACCGTCAGTAATGGTGGAGATAAGGATGTCTGTGGAACTACACATCATGTAAATGGACATGGTGTTTGTGGTGAGAATGGTGTCCATAAAATCCCCAAAGGGCATAAGCATGGTTTGTTCTCAATGACTTGTTTCTCACTATTGGCCCGCTTGGGAGTTCAACCATGGGGATATTCTCTGTTGTGTCCATGGCGTCCAAATGCACATGGATTATGGGAATACCAAGGCAGTTTTGAGTTGGATGGCCCTGTTCTTCACCGCCGGTGCAAGGAAGGATCTATCAAGGTTTAGTGGTAGCTTTTGTTTTTTTTCCCCTGGCCATTTTAGGGTGGGGTGGTGTGCGTGCGAGTGCTGTGGTTTCTTTTTGCGAGCTGGGTGGAGGATGAGATTTGACCATAATGGGTTGCACTGGATTTAAGACTACCTAGGGCATTGGTGGTTGGGATGGTTGATCAAGGTACCACATTGGAATCCCCAATGTGAAATTGGGTAAGTTTAAGGTAGCCATTATTGGCTTATTCATGACCCCAGGCGGGGGAAATAGGAAGGGAATTGTGTGGACTAGGGAGGATCCAATATAACTCCCTGATGGTTTCATGTGGGGATGGGGTTGTGGTTGCAGCTACACATAATGTTGTAGCTGCAAATGATGTTACAGCTACTGATGATGTTGTGGCTATGGATGGTGTTGTGGTTGTGACTGCAGTTGATGTTTGAGTGCAACAGTACTCGATGAGAGCATGCACAAATCTGCAGTCTCATTTGGTGTCGGTGATGGTGACACTAAGGGGAAGGAATCCCTAATTGTGGTATCAGAAAAAAACCCAGGGACCACATTCAACAATGGGGAGGCTGGTGTTGGGAAAAATATTGTCTTGAATAGTTTACCTAATATTTAGTTATTGACCAGGGTTTGTAAGCTTGGAGTTTCTACAAAATATATGCGAAGGGAGAAGGATTCCTAAGATGTCATGGAAATATTTTAACAAACACAAACCAAAATATATTTGAAAATAAGAAACAAAGTCAGACTCTAAGAATTCAACAGTTAAGAAGATTAAGCTAGGACAAAGGGCTAGACTAGTGTAGTATCCAGTTATACTACTCTACTTTATACATACTTATTGGAGAGGTGTTGGAGAGATGAAAATAAAAACAAGATAACCTTATAATAATAAACTATCCCTTAAGATCTATTTTACTACTTTAAACAACTCTGAAAGCTAACTATACAAAGCAGGATTTACAAAATTACATGATAACTTAGATTAATTCCACTCTCCTGGGTTGTTTTTGGGATAAGCATTTACAGTGACTAGGACAAGAGTAGGAGGAGAGTCAAAATGGATTTCAAATGAGGTATAGAAACTAAAAAGAATTAAGTCTAACTTTATCTCTATGAAAATATGTAAAATAAGGAATGTCCAGTTGCAAGTAATGGTAAACATGGTTCTCTATGTCATGGATAACTAACAAAAGACAAAATAGAAATACAAAGGAGAGAACCTAACTTAGAAACAAACAAAAAACCTAATGAGGATTATCTTAATTCTTATTTAGTAACCATCTAACTAAAAAGAAAAACTTCTATTTATAACCTATCAACATATTTATCAAATTATTAATATAACTAACCTTGAATCACATATAAAGAAATGAAATCAATTCAAACTAATATTACAAAACATAATCATATGGTGAAAAGAAATAAATACTTAATAAATACTCTAGATAATTTTATCACAAACTTTTACAAAAGAAATATAATCACTGTCTAACTATTCTAATCAAAACATACTCAAAGAACTGAAGAAAACAAGCTTAAACTATGTAAAATATGCCAAGGACTGGATGAAAGACTGAACAACAAGTTGAAATGGAAGTCTATATAATGAACCAAATAGACTGTCTATATGACAGTATGTATACGAAAACACTTAAAACTTTTTAAAAATGATTAATCTAGATGAGCTTGGGCCACCTGACTCATGCATGCAATAAATAGAATGTAACTATAGGAATTTAAACCTATTTAACAACTACATTTTCCCTACAATATAATTCAAATACAATTCATAACTTGAAAACATCATTACCTATTGCAATTTGAAAGGAAATTGGAAATTAAATAAATTCAGAACATAAGCAGAATTGAAACTAACTATGAATAAATTTTACAGTATTGAAAGAAATTTATTCTATTAACATTGAATCAAATAATGAACTAGAAATGAATCAAAAGGAATTACAATCTGATCTATAATCAAACAAAATTACAATCTAGTCTATATGCAACCGGTTGCTAACTTAAAATGAAAGACTATGTAAACATCATGATTCTGAAATGAAATCTAAACTAGAGGAAATAATGTAAACGATTACAAGATAAGAATCATAACATTGAAATGAAATCTAAGCTACAAGAAATAATATAAACGATTGCAAAAATGAAATTACATAAACAATCTATAAACAAAGCTATACTAATTACAGAAAAAGGAAATAACAAAGACTATACGAAAATATAAAACTATGATTGGCAGGGGGGCATCCCAACAAATAGAGTCATAGCTTGCTAAACGTTAATGAAGCATGATCGTAGACAGTGTAATAGAACTTCCATTAAAAATAAGAAATAGAGTCTGAATTACATGACAACTTATTGAGCTAAAAACTACTGCCAAGTACTACTACCCACATACAAGCATTCTTATATAGCATTTTGAGAAGGCGAGTGAGTCAACCCTTTAGTGGTTGACTACTCTTTGAGATGAGTCAACCATTATTACAATCCGTTGCTCTAATGCCGACAGATAGTTGTTTTTCCTCCCTTATCAAGAGTTGGTTTCCATTGGGCATGTGGTGGCGTACATGCTTCCCTTCTTTGGAGTGAACTAGATTCATGATTTCAATCAGAGAGGTATGATGGCAACCTTCTAGAACAAGGCACAAGATAACACATCAGCATGTGGACAACAAGCGGTTTGCAGATCGCTCCATGCTTAAATGCTGGGGAACCAATTAGTTCCAATGCACGGTTGTCTTGGCAAGCTGAATGATAAGCTAGATATGCTATGTGCATATCTAGCCGAATGTGTGTCTATGTGTCAAGTTCACCCAAAAAGCATGCTATGCAATTAACAAATTAATTTGTTAGCAGTTACATCAATTAACATCAAATTGTTTCATTAAAACAGTAAAATAATCAAGAGTGAATCAATCTTAAATAAATCGAAAATAAGGTCATACCTGAAGCTGAATAGTAATATGTATGATGCAAAAGACACCAAAAGATAATAAAATAGGCATTATTACATAAGGTTTTTAGCTCAAAAGTGGTAAAAAAATGGGGCTCAATAGCTGGTATGTTTTCAACCATGGTGTTGACCATAGAGATAACAATGGCGGGTGTGTTTAGCCCTTGTGGATTGATGGTATTGATCGTAGGGATGCCATTGGCTTGTGTAGTTAGCCCTTGCGGATCTTGATAAGTTAGTTGATCAACCGTTATGATTTTCCTGTAATGAGGGAACATCATGAGATGGAAAACAATTAAGGATATGGCTCTCATGGTGTACATATAACTTCTTTCGAGGAGAAGGTTATATTCCAACTGAGCATTGACAACCTCTATGTCAATCAATACTATTTTCTGGGCTAATGTGATGGGAACGTGCGAGAGGATTCCTTATACTTTAGTGGGGTGGCCATTTGTTGGGAAATAGGGCAGACCCGGGTTTAATCCTTTAATGTCGCACCAACAAAAGACCCACAGAGTTGGCCCTTTCGGCAACAACCTGCGCGCAGGTTGCAGTCTCACCCGAAACAGCTATGGGGGTGCCGCAGAATCAGGTTTCTGCAAGTAGAGAGGGGGGATTACTGTACCTTGGCCTGTTAATAATCTTATTAATCAATAATTACAATATTTACCATTCATTCACATACAACTTCGTAAATAAATAAACAGCCGTGACTTTCTCAACCCACTACAGGGAATTCACAGCGAAGCTAAATATTAGCAGCGATCTAACTTATCAGATGTGTACAGTTATTAATGCATAAAAGAAACAGAAACAGAAACAGCACAAGAAACTACAACACCGGATATAATGTGGTTCACCCCCAGTGTAGGGGCTACGTCCACAAACTGTGTTCTATTCAACTTGCTACAAAACCACAGTTTGATCTGCGCACTCAACTGCAGATCCTTTCAGTCCTCAAAAAGCCACGCACATAGCAGCAGGCCCCTGCGCACACAGCTACAGGTCGTTCCTTAATCTTCCTTACAAAAACCCTCTGCGCACACAGCTGCAGAGGTCGTCCACGCACACAGCTGGGACTTAACCTTTTCTTACAAAACCAATCTTAGCTTCACCTTAATCTTTCTTTCATAATAAAACCTAACCTATCTTCTTTACACAAGCGCTTATTTATACTGCGCATTTTTACAAAACCATGGTCTTAAACCATGGGCACCCAAAACCCTAAACCTTGGATTTCAACCACGGGTTTTATTACAAAAAAGGTGTTTTAGCTTCCCCCAATACCCCTAAGACTGTTTTGACCTGTAACTCTGCTTACAAATTTTCTAATTAACCACGGAGTTACCCAAACATGGAGTATGCGCCCCAACATGCCCCTAAGACTCACTAGTGGCCCGTCCCGGGACACTCTTCAGTTTCCCTGGTGGCAGACTTCCACTGACAAAGCATAGTGTACTGTTTGCTGAAGCTCTCCATGCTGCTACCGGCTGCCTACTTCTGTCCTTTGCAGAAGTTTTGCTGATGAAGGCTGTCGCGATCCACCTGGAACACCATCCTTCACTCCAATTGCCAATGCCTGACCATCTACAACTTTGGGGTCCCCTGGGATTGCGTGTCCCACTGCAGAAGGAATATAGCTGCCATGGTTCTGCTACACCAAAAGATTGCATGGCGGGATTCCCCAAAGTCTTTCTGCAAGGCCTCATGCCCTTTGTTGCTCTACATTAGAGCAAACTCCTGTCCGTCTTTTCAAATGTAGAGCAAACTCCTGCCTGTCGATGTACTTAGCCAGGTAAGGCTGTACTGGCGGAGTGCTCAGAAGGTGCTGCAGACCTCTGTCCCTTACTTCGTGTACTAGCTCCTGAACATTACAGTCGTTCGACATGGTTCGTGCTGAATATCTCACAGATGCTTAAGGCAGAAAACACAGGTCGAGATAGGTCCTTATAGAATCCCGAGGCGGAATTTGTCATCATGGTGTAGTGATGATGCCAAATCTAACGGAGTTCCAGAAATATTCTCCACGCAGCGCTGGATTTTCCCAAAATCTCATTATGACCAGTAATGAGAGCAGCTCTCGTGCCAGCGCCGTCGATTGCAGTATGTCCCATCCGTCACATTTTGGGCTGCGACACACCTTGAAAACCTTCGACTTCGACACAATCTGACCCTATGACCTACCATCAACTTGTAGCTTCGCATCCTGTAGACAAAACAGACTACGAGAATCCATAATGCTACAAGCATCTTCACTTATTTGCTGGGTGCTACCTCCTATTCTGAATACCTGGCCCGTCCGTGTACTTTTTTAAACGGATCCCATTTATCATAGAGGGGAAAAGCTCACCATTTAACTTAGCTAGCTGGACTGCGCCCCCGTCAGTAACTTTTTGTACTACATACGGTCCTTTCCAATGTGTCTTAAACTTTCCAGGGAACTTCATGAATTTGCTGTCATAAAGGAGCACAAGATCACCCTGCTGAAAATGTTTCCTCTTGATGTGTCTGTCATGCCACGCTTTTTCTCGAGCTTTCTGCACCTGTTGTTGGAATCCTACGACAAATCTATCCTCTTCAAGTTCTAATATCTGTTTCAGTCTCTCTGTGATTATGGCTGGGTCATCCATCTCTGTGAAAGCAGATATCCGGAGGCTGGGAACAATGTATTCCATGGGCATGACAGCTTCTTGCCCATAAACTAGTCGAAAGGGTGTATGGCCTGTCAACTTTTTTCAAGTAGTTCTGTAAGCCCATAGCACTGCTGGAATTTGAAGATCCCAATCATTCCTGTTAGTGTTACAAACCTTTGTCAAGGCATGCTCAAGGATTTTGTTAAAAGCTTCAACAGTTCCATTTTCTTGTGGGTGATATGCGGTACTCTTTTGATGATACACCTAAAATTCTTCAGTCAATACTTCAATAGTCCTGTTCAGGAAATGTGACCCCTGATCACTCATAAGAACTTTGGGACACCCAAATATGGATAAGATGTTGTCGAAGATGAACTTCGCAGCAGTAGCAGTGCTACAGGTCTTGACTGGTTGGGCTTCGGCCCAACGGGTAAGATAATCAGTTGCTGTAATGATGTATTTGGCTCCTGACTTTTTCGCAGGGGGGTTGATAGGACCAACAAAGTCAATGGCCCATTTGTCAAAGGCCTGTAATGTTACTTGCGGAGCTAGGGGCATTTCATCCCTCCTAGATGGTTTTCCTATCCTCTGACATATGTCGCAGCTGTGGCGGTATTCTCTTGCATCTTTGTGAAGCGTGGGCCACCATAAGCCGGCTGTCAAAATCTTCTGCACTGTTGCTTTACCTGCATAGTGACCTCCTGCTGTACCAGAGTGTGCTTCAGCCAATATTAGATGTTTTTCGTGTTCCAAAACACATCTGCGCAGTATCTCATCTGGTCCCATTTTATACAGATGTCCTGCTATTAAAGTGAAGTCCGCGGCTCGAACCACCAACTGCTTCTTCTGCTGTGTGGTCATCTCTGAAGGGGGGATAACTGTGGACAAATACTGAGTGATATCCTGGAAATATTCATCAACTATCTGTATAGCAAATAATTGTGCATCGGGGAGGCCTTCGTCCATATTGGTAGGTTCTTCGCCTAAATCGAGCCTTGACAAGTGGTCAGGTCCTAAGTTAAGTCATCCAGGCTTAACAATGATCTCAAAATCATATTCTTGAAATAGAATTAACCATCTGCATATTATTCCTCCTAGCACAGGTTTGTTAACTAAGTACTTCAAAGCAAAGTGGTCAGTAAACATCTTAAAATGAGATCCTAGAAGATAATGCCAAAATTTTTGTAATGCATATACCATAGCAAGACCTTCGCGTTCTGTCGTAGTATAATTTTTCTTCGCTGTAGACAACTTTCTGCTGGCAAAAGAGATAGGGTGATCGATATTACCTGTGCCTGGCTGAGCGAGCACAGTACCTAAAGCAATAGAGGATGCATCCACATGCACATGAAATTCCTTGTTCCAGTCAGGGAATACGAGGATAGGGGCAGTGACCATTTTTTCTTTCAGAATGTCGAGGCTTGCTTGGCATTCTGTAGTCCATTCGAACTTAATATCTTTCTTTAGCTGTCTTTCCATTAGGGCGGTAATCTTGGCATATCCTTGGATAAATTTCCTATAGTAGCCGGTGTGACCAAGCATTGTACGAAGTTGTTTGAAGGACTTCAGAGGTGGCAGGTTCACAATAATAGCGATCTTCGCAGGGTCCATCATCAATCCCTGCTTGCATACCACATGACCAAGTAGAATGCCGAAAGGCGCACAGAAGATGCACTTTTTTAAATTCAGGAAGATTTGGTGCTGTCTGCATTTGTCCAACATAAGTCTCAAACTAGTTATATGGTATTTTACTAGCCCAAAAATAGTCCAATCATCAAAGTAAACTTCTAAAAATTTATGTATGTATTCCTTAAAGGCGGAGATGACTACTCGGGAAAATATGGCAGGTGCATTCTTCAACCCGAAGGGCATGACAGTATACTGGAAGGATCCCATTTCGGTAGCAAAGGTTGTCTTGTGTCGGTCCTCTGGAGCAATTCGGATCTAATGGTAGCCCGAAAAAACATCGGTAAAAGAGTATATTTCTTGACCTCCGACATTTTCGAGCACTTCATCTGTAAAGGGAGTGGGGAAAGGGTTGTGCAGACAGGCATCATTGAGTTTCCTTAGATCTACACAGATTCAGATTTCACCCTTAGTCTTTTTCTCCTGGACGACCATAGGGCTGACCCACTCAGATTCTTCAACAGGTTCGATTATTCCTACAGCAAGCATCTTTTCCAACTCTAGCTTAACCTTTTCCTTTTATTTTGAATTCAATCTATAAGGGCACTGCTTCACAGGCTTCGCATCAGGCTTTAGGGGGATCTTCATTACTCCGATATCTCCCAAGATACCTTTCATTTCAGAGAACTTTGTCGAAAACAGATCTTGGTATTCGTGGAGGAGTTGAGTTACCTTGCTTACCATCTCGTCATCCCAATAGTCGCCAATGGTAGCAAACTTAGGCTGTGCCTCGGATCCAATGTTAACTGTGCGCATCTTCAAGGGCTGCATCACTTTGGGAACTTCGACTACCAGTCCATGCACGTCACAATATCCTTCTGACTCTGGGATATCAAGACAGCACAGATCTTCTTCTTCGTCGACTGTGAAGTTATAACATTCAACTGCGAGGGCTTATTGTGTGGCCCAATCAGGGTGATTTTCTGTCACTTCTTGATCGTTAAATACCTTAGTATTGATGATCCTGATAGCTGCGTCTAGGGCTGGACAGACATCATTAGTAGAAAAAGTATTGACAAAGCTATGGACAAGACAATCCCAACTTACAGTATCTTGGAGAAGTTCAGCCTCTGCGTACCAGTTCTTCGCCAATGGTCCCAGCGTGTGCACAAATCTATGTACCCACTCATCCTGAGGGACGTACTTCCATGCCTCGTAGCATTTGCTTAAGTGGTCCTGGGGGCAAGTTTTTCCATCAAACTTGCTTCGTACCGTTGCCAACTGGTCTGAGAACCGCAGGCGAAGGAGCTTCTGACATGCTTCCCAGGTAGGGATCTGCTTCTTATGGCTCGTCCACCATCTGACTGCTGTGGCTCTGAATACTGACTCCAAGGCCTCCATTTTCTGTAGGTCAGGTATCTGATCCGAGAATTGTGCAATAAATGGTTCAAGATTTGTCGAACCATTATACACAGGTATAGTTCTAGGTTGTGAGTCGACCCATCTGATAGACTGGGTAAGGCAGACATTGTTGCCCCTATGGTGCTCCGATAATCGATGTTGCCAGCTTTCTAATTCATCTTCAGAGTTCGTCATACAAGAGCTACCAGACTCCCACCCTGCGGCTAGAGGATCCGCACAACCTTCTTCCTGCTCCGTGATAGTAGAGATGTGTTCCACATCAGCTTGATCCTCATGGTGGAGTGGCTCGGTGTACCGTTCCCCTTGTGAAGGATCCAGGGGCAGGATGACCCTGAAGTCTTTCCCTTCAAAGACCATCTGTCTCTTCTTTAGGTTGATGACTGCAGCATTTTCCATTGCCCATTCAATTACTAACAGGGCCAGGTAAGGGTTGCTGTCATCAATGATCTCAATTACTTCGAAGTTCGCGAAAGTGATGAATCCGTCAATATCTATTTGGAGATCCAGGAATCTCCCTAAAGGTACAATCTTTTGCTGGTTGGATAGCCTCAACTGTATAGGGGACCAGGCAAGGGTGGGTTTCCCCATTTGCTCCCAGGTTTGTTTGTTTAAAACATTTACATCGGACCCTAAGTCTAGAATAACATCAGTCATATCATATGCCCCTATCTGAGCATTCAATCGCATTTCCCTGCCGGTCCTGCTGACTCGATGAACAGTTTTGTCCTGACCACAACTTTGCAGAGATTCGCAGGAGGCGATGACATTCTGCAGCGCATTCAGAGCAGCTTGATTTCTTAAAAGTTTGAGACAACTTTGCAAAAAGGTAGATAGTATACTTACTTTATCCAGCGACGCATCGCGGGGTGGCGGCTGAGGCTGCGCAGGTGCGCTGGGTGGGATAGGGCCAGCAAAATATTTCTTGGCCTCCATGAATGTCTCTTTCTCTCTGATGATATCAAATGCAGGGATTTTCTCAGGAGCCTTACGAACTAGAGCTTCGGTAGGTCGGTTTGACGTATTTTGGAGGCGTGTCGTAACTCCACTTCTTGTAACAACATTGATGGTCGCGGCAGGGAGGGGCTCCACAGAAATCATCTGGAGGGTCTAAGTAGGGGTAGTCTATCGTGCTTGGATCTTAGCGATCAACTAGGGGCACTGCTTGATCACATGATCTACAGCGCAGCAATAACGACACGTCGTAGTGGGGTTTCGACAATCGCGAGCCAGATGCCCAGCTTGGTTACAATTGTAACACATGAATTGGCTTCGGCCGCGCCCGGCCATGCCACCACGACCTCCAAAAGTACCTCGTCCAGAGGCACCCCCATGGTAACCATAACTATCATTACTTGGGCCTTCAGTGTGCACCCGGTAAGCTTCATAGGTGCGACACGCATCCTCATTATGACCTATAGATTTGCAAAAATTATAGTAGGAGTTCTTAGGTCCCTGTCCATACCTTTGCAGCAGGTAACAATGCTCAGGTCGGTGCTGACCTGTCGTTCTGCAGAGCTCACAATAGAGAAATTGTTGTGGAAAGGGGTTCGGCACACCTGTCTGCAAGTACTTGGTTACCAGGGGGCACCGTTCCTTGTCGTGACCTTCGGTTCGACATTGTGTACACCAAACCTCTTCGCGATCAGGTTTTCCCTTTTTCATCTCGCAAAGTTCTAGGGCCATCGCAGCTAGCTGCACTTGGATTTGAGCAATCCCAGAGTCATCTCCGACAGGGGCAGTCTCTAGTTTCATCGCGATTTCCAAAGCCTCCTGCTGGTCAGCAACCTTTTGCTGCATTAGTGGGGTTCTGATATGTGGTAACAATGCTGCAATAAACCATTCCTTGTGCTGCGCAGAACTAATAGTAAAGATGACTTGGTCCAGTAGAACTTTGAATCTCTGATCAAAGTCCCACACTGATTTGCCGCGTCGCTGTTGAATCTCCTTGAGTTCAGTGATGCTTTGTGACTCCGATTTAGGCTTCTTAAATTCTTTGGTTATGGCCGCCTTGATCTTGCATAAAGTAGGGCTCTGAGTGCTGGAAAATTTCATGAACCATGTCAGAGCCCGGTCCCGAAAGGAAGTAATGAGCTGTGTGGCTTGCACATCCGGATCTGTAATTTTCTTCGCATTCCATACTGCTTCGCAGAGAAACCAGAACTACTATGGGTCCTCTGATCCCGTACCTTTAAAGATGGGGAGTTTAATGTCATCAACGAGGTGGGCCATGGAGTTTCTGGGGAGGTTGGGAGGGGGACGGGACATCGATGGGGGGGGATTTACAGGGGCCGACTAGCCTGTGGCCGGAACACTCGGGCCTGGTTGACCCTCCGACGGCGATGGAATTTCAGGGGTAGCGGAGTGGCGTTGCGGGGTGACCGGAGAGTTTCGAACCGAAGGGTTTTCTTCAGAATATGGCTCCTCAGGGTTGACAGGGGTGGACGCAATAGCTTGACCTAAGGAAGAGGGGTCAAAATCTCTCTTATACCTTTTTCCGTTCCGCAGCAACCCACTTTGCTCGGCGAAGGGAGTGTCACTTGTAAACATATGTTAGTACGACCAAACTAATGGTCCAATTCAAACAACAATATACCCTTTTCGGCCAATAGTATTTTAATCCTTAATATAAATAAATTCAAAAACTTACCATGGGGACCTCTGAAAAACTGTCATTCAGCTTCGCTGAAGGAGGTGCTCGTGTCAATGGCAAACTCTGTCACAAAGGCTTCCAACGTTCGCGTCGTCCAGAAGTCAACAGCATGGGATACCTCGTTGTTCACGTGTTGCACAAGATTAACCCTTGTGGGGGTCCACACAGGAATCCGTCAAACTTGAAAGTTCGTCCTCCTCTCTGTTAACCTAGACAACCACTGGTGCAACTCTATGTGGATACTACTAAAAAAAATTTCATAAGCATCACAAAAAACATACCTTTGTAAAAATTCACTTGCACTGCAGCGCGGATTGGCGTTCTCTTGCTGCGCAAAATTCAAACAGATCTCAGCAACCCAATCACTAATTTCCTTCACAGAGGGCCTCCAGAACATAGCCCTTAAGGTACAATGTAAACCCCTCTTGAGCAGGTACTGAGTTCAACCGGGAACGGAACCAATTTGTTGGGCAATAGGGCAGACCCGGGTTTAATCCTTTAATGTCACACCAACAAAAGAACCACAGAGTTGGCCCTTTTGGCAACAGCCTGCGCGTAGGTTGCAGTCTCACCCGAAACAGCTATGGGGGTGCCGCAGAATCAGGTTTCTGCAAGCAGAGAGGGGGGATTACTGTATCTTGGCCTGTTAATAATCTTATTAATCAATAATTACAAGCTTTACCATTCATTCACATACAACTTCGCAAATAAATAAACAGTCGTGACTTGCTCAACCCACTACAGGGAATTCACAGCGAAGCTAAATATTAGTAGTGATCTAACTTATCAGATGTGTACAGTTATTAATGCATAAAAGAAATAGAAACAGAAACAACACAAGAAACCACAACACCTGATATAACGTGGTTCACCCCCAGTGTAGGGGCTACGTCCACAAACTGTGTTCTATTCAACTTGCTACAAAACCACAGTTTGATCTGCGCACTCAGCTGCAGATCCTTTCAGTCCTCAAAAAGCCACGCACACAGCAGCAGGCCCCTTTGCACACAGCTGCAGGTCGTTCCTTAATCTTCCTTACAAAAACCCTCTGCGCACACAGCTATAGAGGTCATCCACGCACACAGCTGGGACTTAACCTTTTCTTACAAAACCAATATTAGCTTCACCTTAATCTTTCTTTCATCATAAAACCTAACCTATCTTCTTTACACAAGCGCTTATTTATATTGCGCATTTTTACAAAACCGTGGGCACCCAAAACCCTAAACCCTAGATATCAACCACGGGTTTTATTACAAAAAAGGTGTTTTAGCTTCCCCCGATACCCCTAAGACTGTTTTGACCCGTAACTCCACTTACAAATTTTCTAATTAACCATGGAGATACCCAAACATGGAGTATGCGCCCCAACACCATCATAAGCCCGCAGAGTAGTAGAGGATGGTTATAGAATTGGGGATCCGAGCTTCTTCCAGACTAGGGTTGACATAATGCACATGGATACCCACTCATCCATTATACACCGGTGCATGACCAAATTCTGAATGAATACTGGGATTTGGAAGGCAATGGTTGATGGCATCTGTGGTTCTCCGTTATGTATGTTGAATGTGATCAACTTGGATTCAAGGGGGTCTATAGCACCAAGGGAAACTATTAAGGCTTTCTGCTATGTTGGGAAAGTTTTAAGTACCTCCAGAGTGGACATAGTCATAGGTGTTTGGGCCAAGTCATCCATGATGCTATAGCTTACAACAACTCTAGCCATGACATTGTTGGAAACCCACCGTATGGGGGGCATGGAGGAAAATGGGGTAAATGAAGAGTTTTATTGGTTGTTTTGGATGTGGATGCCACTGATGGGTCAGCGGGTTTGGTGTTAGTTATGTACTGATTTTGTTTGGTCTATAAATTGACCTCTTTTGTTGTCAAGGCTAGTAGGTGGTGAACACCTGTTTCTGTTGATGGAGGTGCCCCCGGGGCGGTGGAATTGGGTTGGGGAGTAGGTGTAGTTGCTACCAATCCTTGGATTGGTAATGGATTTTGGAGCACCATGGGCGGAGGTCTTAGTGGTGTCGGGTTGGGTTGAGTTGGGGCTTCCGTATTGGTAGCATGCTAAACCTCATTGTTAATGGCTTGATTAGTGCAACCCATGAAGGGGCACTCATGCGCATATTTCCTGTAGACCTCATAGAGCTTGCATGGATGTTTTGTGTACAATGGAGCATTGCCTCTAGGTGCATTTGGTTGTTGAGGATATTGGGATGGCTAGTTTTCCCCGATATTGTTGGGAGGATTTGGTTGTTGACCGACTCCCTATGGTTGATTGTTTCCTTGGTTCCGATATTGATTATTTTTGGCTTTCCCTTGTTGGTTATTAGGGGTCAGTTGGTTGGGATGGTTATGATATGTAAACCATTGTCCCAAAGGAGTAGGCGGAACTGGGGTGGGGGTTTGAGTGGTTTGCACTGGTGGTGCATAGTAGACTTTGGGGGCTGGGGGTGCTACAAACATGGGAATTTTTCCCACATATTGTTGTTCTATCCAAGCAAGTGCATGGCTCTACTGCTGTGGTGTAGGTTGTGCATATGAAGTCATAGATCCGGACTGGGACATCATTCTTGCATAGTCAGGAGCTTGGTTTGGGTAGGAAACACTAGGGGTGTTCCTTGGTTTCGATGGCATCATAGGGGGTGTCATATGGTGCTGTGGTTGGTGGGAGACAGAACTTATGATGGAATCTATAGAATGGGATGCCCTTGATGCATCTCGGTAGGAGGTGCCTGCATGGGGAGCATCTAGAATGATAGTCTAGAGGTATCCAAACTATGCGTAAATGAGGTCAAACTACTGGGCCTTCAAGATGGCCTCTTCCTCTATTTGGGGACGTTCAGAGGCAATGTCCTTGGCTATAGGTGGCAACAAGGTTTTCAAGAACCAGTCTAGGAGGATCCTGTCATCAAGCTTGATTTTGCACAAGCTATGATGTTGTCGCCACTCGTGGATGTGGTTGGTGATGTGGGTCGTAGTGTTATGGTGGAAAGATAGCAATATTTCCACTCCTTCATCATATCTAACAGGGAGCTGGAAATATTGTAGAAACATAAAGGACAAGGAGTGGAAGTATGGGTACTTGTCTTGTGGTAGCTCAATGTACCACTTGGCTGCAGCACCCATGAGGGTGCATTAGAAATTTATGATTCTGATCGAATCATCTATGATGTTGTTTGATGAGCACCATAGGTGAAACATCATTATGTGGTTTTGGGGGCACTCCCTTGCCTTCCCTTCAAAATTGGGGAGGTCTGAGGGGAGTTTAGTTAGCATGGGAGGCCAAAAGGTTTGATGACAGATGGGGTCATTATTTAACCTAGCCAATTCAGGTATGTTGAGGCATGCCATGAAAGGGAGGTTTGACCCAAGGTTGATGTATGATTAGCCAGCAATGGTGGTGGTTTTTGCAGGAACATGATGTACCTGTGTGACTAGGGGTACTTATGCCACAGTTGTGGGTGGGACACTGCCCCAGAGTATGGTAAGCGACATAGTCTAAGTAGAAGGGCCACTGCCCCCATGTATGATAGGAGGGACAGTGTAGGTGGAAGGGTAGCTGCCCCAGGCATGCCAAGTGGGGTAGTGTGAGTGGTAAGTGTGGGTGGAGGTAGCTGACTTATGACAGTCTGCATGATAGTGCTAGGACCACCATCAGGGGTGTTTGTGGTGGTGTGGTTTATGGACGAGGGTCCACTTCCAATCAGTAAGTTGGAAAATGGATCTGGGTTCACACTAGTCATGGGGCTCGATGGTGTAGTGTGTAGATATGGCTTAGATTGATATGCTTATGAGTCTGAATCAAAGGCTGTGTGGCCTTTCGATGGTGTAGAGGGTCATCAAGAATGGTCTCGATGGTGTTGGTTCAAGGACCCAAACTATTGTGGATCACCTCTTAGGTGTGAGGAAGGGCGTGGGGGATCAATTATGTCTTGTTGGTAGATTAAGTGGTGAAATATGGTAGTGACATTCTGTACTCAAGTTTTAGTGGATTCCTATTGGATTTCAGGTGGTCACTCGGCTTCCAAGACCGCCATGAAATAGCACTTGGATTTTTCCTCACAGGAGTGCTAGTCAATTGGTGGGGGTCATTGCCCATTTTGCTTGGCAATTCCTCTCAGCAACCAGCTACTTTGGGGTTCCCATAGTACTCCTCATAATGAGTTTTAGGGCTGGGAACAAGTACTTCCCATGGTTAAGGAAGTTAGGGACTTTTGTCCTCAAAGACTGCAAGTGTTTGACTTAGTGTACATTAATAAATCTTAGTGGATGGCTCAACATCATGAACTGAGTTTGGTTGTTTTATTTGGTAAGGTTTGTATGCATGTCCATTGTATTTATGTTACACTTGGTGGCTGCTTTTATGGTTTATGAATATTTCATAGATATTTCTTGGTTTATTACAAAACTTATAACATGGGTAAGTTATTATGAAACTAGTAAATTGTGAACAAAAAATTTAAACATGCCATACATGAATCTAAACTATGGTAGGATTACTAGGTGACTGCCTTACACCTGTATTCCTCTTTGACCAAGAAAGAGTGTTGGGCTTTCAACACAATGGGACTAATCCCATCTGTAGATCCTCAGGTCACTCGCCGAGTGCAAGGTCGGTCAACAAGGAGGACGCAAATGCCATGAGGCCCCCTGGTCCTACCACCCCCTATACCTTCTAAGTCACCTATTTTTAGTGGTATCAAGAAATGCAAGTGAAGTTCCTATTACTATATGAGCTTCACCATTTGTCTTATCCCAGAATACCCCGAAGGGTGATGAATGGATAGAGCAGGAAGGGCTAGGAAAGGTGTTAATTTCCAATTAAAAATTGAAATCTAACCTATAGTAATTTGTTCAACCTTTAAAATAGATTCATTATGCCATTAAACAGTTAATTTTATCATTGATTTACACATATTGTTTGAAATGAAAATAGATTGTTAGACAAAGGCGGCTAAGCCACATTGACAGTCCAGATAGCTTAAAAAACCGAATCTGAGAGACAAATCACCCTTTTCGGGGAAAATGTGGTGAGGGGGTCGCCAAATTTTCCCAAAATCAGGAAAGGGGGTCACTTAGAATCTGAAAACATGAGAGATCTACTTCCTGAGATGAAGTTGCACCTTTCGGGACTGAATGAGTGACCTGGTCGCCCCTTTTAGCCTGATACGTGCGACCTGGTTCAAAAATTGGAAATTTTTTTAACCTGAGTTGGGAACAGCCAATAGTAACTTGTACTGTGGTCAAACGGGCTCGGTTTGGCCTTATGGAGGCTCGAGTGTGAACTAAAATGTAGAAAAACATAGATCTAAACTAGATTTAATAGAAAATGAACTAGGTTAATAGAACAAAAAAAAAAAAACTGAAACTTTGAAAAGAAAATCCAGGGATCCTGTGGGATCAACTTGGTATAGTCGCAAGCTCTATAGTAGGGATTTCACCCTAGCTACAGGAAGGAACAGATATTTTCCATCTGTAGGACAGAAGGGTAGGGTTCTTTTTGGTTGAAAGAAAACATGAAAATAATGTCAGAAACTAAGCTATGAAACCCTGCATGAAATGGTTAGGAATCAAACTATGGCTGCAAGAAATCAAAGGGAAAACCTGCATCAAACCATAGGAGAACAAACCTACCAATAAATTAGGCTAGGAAACTAAAATAACAATAAAAAAAATGGTTATACCTTCTTTTTGGGTGGAAATGGGCCACCATGCCCTAGCTTTGGAAGCACCTCTCTCTATGGGACGGAAGCTTGGCTTATGGAGCAATGGAGAAGAGGGAGGGTGAATGGATTAAGAGGAAAAGGATGTTAAGGAACTCACACAGGTAGCATAACAATAGGGAGAGAATGAGTGTTTTGAGAGTGATCCCCACCCCTCTATTTATAGCTTTTTTCTAGAGATTTAGGGTTTTAAGCCCCTGGTTAGGGATTTAGCCCCTTTTTTGGGATTTAAGCCCCTTTCTCACAATTCTTAGCTCCTTTAGAATTTATAAGGTTCTTTTAGTGGTTTTAGCCCCTTTTTGGTGGTTTTAGCCCCTATGAGAGATACTTTGGCTCTTTTAGGGGTTTTTAAGCCCTTTTTCATATTTTTGAGCCTTTTGGAGGGTGTTGGGGTCAAATGAGTGTCATGGATGGATGTATTTAGGTGGTGTAGGTCATGTAGAGCTCATTGGGTATTTTTTGGGTTAACACCTCTCTATATATCTCTCATAATCCTACAACCAAACACCTCCCATATCTCTCTCTCTACCCACCCTCTCTCTCTCAATTTCCCTCTCCCTACTCCCCACCTCAAGACTCCTTAAATATACCCCGCTTCTCTATAATTACACTTCTCCTCCAACCATCTCCTTCTCTATACCTATCTCTCTCTCTCAACTCCCTACTAATCCACCTAGCCCTAACCATCACCACTTCCTCTCTCCCCCTACTCCTGAACTCCCCTTACTCTCTATCTAACACACACACACACACTCATTCATCCATATTTACAACTAGCTCTCATCTTCCCTCTCTATCCCCCTACCTCCCCTAAGCCTCAATAAACCCCTCTCCCCTACTATCTCTCTTTCTCACTCTCTTTATCACACTCTCTCTCCTTCTCTCTCTCTCTCTCTCTCTCTCTCTCTCTCTCTCTCTACTCAACCTACAACTAGCCTTGAACTCTTTCTAACTACCCCAATCCATTAACACCTACCCTCTCTCGTTATTTGTCTCTCTCTACCCATAACTCCATGATCTTACCATCTCTCTCTCTCTCTCTCTCTCTCTCTCTCTCTATATATATATATATATATATATATATATCATACCTATGGAAACCCTTTCTCTCTCTCACTATCCATAAGCCTCCATAATATCTATGTTTCTGATAATCCCCCTCCCATTATCACTAACCATCCCCCCACCATATATCTCCATATTTACAAAAACATACATACTCACCTATCTCACTATTTCCCTTTACTCCCCCCTTGTCATTAAAAGCCCTCTTCCTCCCCAAAACCTTAACCCATAAAAAACCCCTAACACCCCCACTCCTCATCCCCATATCACGGGCCTATTTTACTCTATATCTCTACTACTCAACTTACACTTAAGATACACCACTTTTTCTCTTTCCCAACCCACTAACACCTACCCTATCTCCCTATATCTCCCTCTACACCTAATTCCCCTCCCTCTACTTAAAACCCCCTCTATCTCTCTCTCTCCTAAAAATACCATTAACCACTACATCTCACTCTCTCTCTCTTTCCACCCTTATCTCTTTCTCAATATCCTTGTCTCTACTCCACACCTCCACAGTAATCAAATATACCCTTCTCTCTAACCACAATAATCCTCCCCAAATTATGATGGATCATAATCTATATCTTTTTATCTCCCCAACCCCTACCTTCTTGATACCTTAAGTCACCCTTATCTCTCTCTCTGAACCCCATACTAATCCATCTACTTCTAACCTCCACTACATTCTCTTCCTCCCTCCTCCCTATCCCTTCCTTGTTATCTCTATATTTTTAACACAGTCATCCCCATAATCCCACCCCTATAAATAAATATATACCTCCCTCTCTCTGTTACCACCTAAGTTGTAATTAGTGGTTTTTATCAAGTGAGCCTGGTGAACCTGACAAGGATAACTTGTTCGGACTTCAGAATACCTTCAGTCTTGCTTAAGGGAAGCCTTGTTGTACTATATCACATGTTCATACCCCATGGAGGAATTGTAATAAATGTTCTAGCATGATAGTGTCTGTAAAATACTTGGTCTCTTAGACTTTATTTGTCAATCCGATTAGCCAAAGGTGTTTTTTCCCTTGGTTATTATTGGTTGTTGAATAAACGACTGATAATTTCTGAGTTTTTCACTCCATACCTCCAAAGTTGGGGTGGTCAGCTTGGCATTTAGGCCTATTGAGGTTATTAGAGTCTATGTGTCAATGTATAAACATGCTAGACATCATGGTCGAGTCATATGAACATGTCTAAGTCCCCCTAGGTTTTTTCAATTTTTCAATTTTTTTAGTTTTTTCAGTGTTTTTTATTAAAATTTAATTTTTCCAAAACTTAGGCTATTTTTTAATAGTTTAATTGGAAAAAATTATTTTGTAATAAAAGTGGGCCAAATAATCAGTTTTAGTCATGTAGGTGCTCATTTTCAAGCTAAGAGCACCAGGTAAACCCATGGTCCCACTATTTCCTAGTTTTGAGTGATTTTCCATCACTCAGGTCAGAAAGCCCCAAAAATCAATTATTGATTATTTTAATTAATAAATTGATGAATAATGGAGCAAATCCAAAATCATAGATTAGTGGATTCTCATCCAATTTGATTAAAATCAGTTAGATTTGAAGCAGATTCACTAGATCTGACAAATCCTTGACTGAAGGAGGTGATCAAATCAGATCCAGAGTTGAACTTCAGCATCCTTTATGGGTAATTTTGCCCTCCCTCTCTCCTCCACACGTTTTTGGCTCATCTAGATGAATTTTGGTGGATGCTTCAATGAACAGGTTGAGGTGTCAGTCAGATCAGCTCCCTATTGATAGTTGCACTCAGTGAGACTCAGATCCAGCTTAGCTAGAGATAGATCAGGCATTAATGGACTCTCCTTCAGCTGATTTGATGTGTCTCCTTTGGATTTGCGCCCCCCCTGGGCTGGATGTCTTGTATTTTGTATATATCTTGGTTGAGGCTCCCTCTTCCAAGCTATTTAGAGCTAGATTGAAGGGCTTTCCATTGTAATTGTATTTATCATCATTTTTGAAATAAAGAGAATATATGGAGGCTCAATTGTGGAGTACCTGTCATGTGTGGATTATCATCATCATGCTGCATTCGTGGTGAAACTGCTATTTTTTCAATTTTTTGCACTTAACTATTGTTTAGCTGAATGGTTATTGAAATCATAGGGAAAGATAAATGTAAATAAGCTTACTTAATTCTATTTTTATGCATATGTTTGAATGAGCTAATACATGTATGCTAAATAAGATTATTTGCATGCTGTATCATCTACTTCTCATATGCATCTTCAGATTTAATGGTTCTGTATGCAGGATTTGTTGTGTAGCTTACAGGTTTGCCATGAATGGAAGATCTATGGTTCAGGTTTGATTCCATTGGTTTCCAACCGATATTGATAAGATCATTCCCCTCATTTCTTCACTACCAAGTCTCCTTTGCAGATCTGCTTCAGCAACAAGCACTTCTCTTCCCCTTTTCCTCCTTTAAAAATCTTAAATTTTCTTCAAACTGGTTACTATTAAGGTTTCTTATTGCTCATATCTGTCTCATTAAGAAATTTACACATATATATAGTTATTAATATCCCTTCCCAAGTCTATATCTTAGTTTTGTTTTGCATATAAAGTTACATTTTAAGAGATCTAGCTGAAATCACCGTATTTTCGCAAGCATTTTAATGAAAATGCGTAGCTTGCTGTTAACGTAATTTCATTTTCTGTAAGTTAAAATTTCATATTCTGCAATAAAAGTGCACATATTATTGGCTTCCCAAAATTCAAGCCAAGATTCCAAGGAAAACCTGCTTTCCTTGGTTTCGGTTTTCCCCTTTTAACTAGTTTTCAGCTTACCTTTTTTGGTCAAAAGGGATCTGACCCAAAGGTAATTTAAGAGTGATTTTGGACATATTTCAGTCTAATATTCTTGCTTTTTTTTATCATGTTTGACAGAAAAGAAAGGAAGCTGCTGTTCGGAAGTGGCCTCAGGAGCGTTCAAATCCCCCCAAGGGTCTCCCATTTGACTAGAACCTTTAATTTCCGCACTTTGTAAGCTCTTGATTTCATTCCATATAAGGATAAAGAGGAATTATATCAGTTCTATAATATTTTAACCACTTTTAATAAAATATTTTTTGAATAGGCTCTTTCAAGCCCATTCCCCATCCCCCCTGGGGGGGATTTGCGTCGGTGTCCTTTTTTGTTTCTTTTTGCTCATTTCTGTTCAAACTAGCATTGATCTAATCTGTAGGGTAGTATAATTTATTTCATTATCAATTTCATATTTCATATTTCATATTTTAAAGTAATCGTAATACTTACCCCACGACTTCCCGATTGACCTGAAGGGGGAAAGAGATTCGTGGTAGGACTAATTAGGAAACTAGAATTGTGTATCTCTTTCCTTTTCTATCATTCATTTTTCAACTATTATAAAATGAACCCCTCCTTGATACCCTGATTGAGATCCACTTGGATCGAAAGAGGTTCCTGGAGGGTTCTCTTTTAAACAACAACACCCATTGTAAAATTTACTAAAATTGACAAGAGTCTGGTGTATATGCTCTACACTTGGCTGCGGTTCGTCCGATTAATCAAGCTGTATCAAAAGCACTTGAGTGACTAATATAATTAGGACTCACTCTCCCAAATTAACAAACCAACAGGTGAAAATCCAACACCTAGATCAAACCATCACGGTGGCAAAATACCCAAAGGAAGCGGGAACTTCTAAAAAGTGACCTCGGGGCGCCGATCTCTGTCACGCCCTAATGGGTGCCTTATGAAAAATAGCCCCAGGGAATCCATTTCAACCCACATATTCCTTGCGGGTATCCATGAAGGTTTAGTTTTGGACATACTCCAAGTACTCTTGGGTATATCTGGAGTCCACCCCTTCGCTTAATTTTAATCAACTCACACTTCAAATTTAACTTAAAATGTACCAAGAGGAAATCGCAAAACATCCACTCCAAGCACTTACAAGTACATTGATCTTATTTTTTACTCCATTCTAAGGCACTGGTTATTTTCTTGCTTTATATATATATTGTGTCTCAGCATTGTGCTTTCGTGTGTTCATTTTTGTATCTTGCCATCTTTGATTGTCTATAGTTAAATTTAAAACTCCTAAGTAACTCATTCAGTTTAACATCACCACACTAAGTAATTATCCTTAGTAACTTAATAGGGTCTACCCCCCTTGGCTTCATTAGGAGTTGAGCCTAAACGGAGGAGTCAAGAACAAGGTGACAGCCTTGACTCGAGACTTGCCCCCAAGGACACACCGAGTGGCTTGAAGATTTCTAGCACATGACCCAGGTGTGTGAAAGGCGGCAACATCTTTTGGCGCCGTTGCCGGGGATAAATATTTTTATTCCCGAGTACGACTTTTGTTTTCTTCCTTTTTTTTTGCTTTGTTTGATGAATGCTTAGAGTAGATCTTTAATTTTCATCTAGCAACTCCACTGACTTTTTTCTAGTTTTTATTTTTATGAAGAAAAACAAAAAATAATTTTTGTGAAAATATTTATAAATTCTTATTTTTCTTTTTCGCATGGTGACTCCATTGAGGGGATAAAACCCTGTTATCTCATAAACTTGTGAAGTTTTGTTGTGTGTAGATGAGCCCATGCGACATGTTAAAACCTTTAAAGCTCATCACTTGACAGCCCCACCTTTTCAGTACAAGGTTTAATCATTATATCAAATGCATACTATTAATTTTTGATATGGATGAATTAAAGGAGAAGTATGGTGCCCAATTAACTAGAATGTTTCAGCCTATCGATTTCTCAAACATCCCCGATTTTCTTAAATATGGTAATGGTTTTGGGGATGCATATAACTGGCTTCCGACATTTCATGGAAATTATGGTGACTCAGCTATCTGGCATGTCAAATCTTTCCTTCAATTGATTGCTGACTTCAATATTCTTCATGAAGACAATATGATGGAAATGTTTGCTAGTACTTTTTGGGGTGAGTCCGGTTGTTGGTTCTATCGAGGCCTTCGTGATAAATGTATAACTTATTTTCCTAGATTCCTTTGGATGTTTTTAGAGTAGTGGAATGATGGTAGGGGTAGTATGAATGGTTTAAAAAGTTCCTTGAAAAGATCTGTACCTTCTACCTATCTGGGACAGAGTATCACACGGAAACATATGATGGACCTTTTTCCATGATACAAAGTATTGAAGACTTGGAATCACTTCTTGAACATTTAAGTGAAGAGGAGGTTCATGATACTCCCATAAAAAAGCATTGTGGTAGTTATTTAAGAAAAGAAGAAATTAAGCGTCTTCTTAAAGAATATGAGGTACCTCCCAATGCACAGCAAGATTCTGAGGAAGGGAAAATCCAAGATGATCATATTGAAGAGCTTCAGGAGGATTCCATAATGGAACACATTGTTGAAGACTCTCCTCATGTCACCATAGCTGAAGACATTGAATATTTGGTGTATTCTCAAGTGTGTTGCAATGTTGATACCTTTCTAGAAATCCCTCTAGAGAAATCCACTGAGCAACACATACCAAGTGACCCCCTTGAATATGTCCAAAAGGTCTCCTTGACTGGAGATCCTTTTCATGATATCATAACGAAAGCCTATAAAGAAAATTATGATAAGATCAGTATGATGTGTGATGACACTAGACCTTGTTCTCCACATGTTGATGAAGGTTTGGAAAGTTTATTGCCTTGTAACATTTTATCTGAAGAAGATTGTTATGAATACAAGGAGGACATGGATAGGCATGAGCATGATGCCATGGATGAAGAGTCCCCCACATATGACATGTATGGGAGTGATGACTATTGGAATTTAATAGATAATCTGACTCGTGAAAATCTTATGGAGAATCACATCCATGATATGTCTGACAATGGGAGTGTCTATTCAAAAATTTGTGGAAGTCCAATATACGATACATCCATAGAGGGAAGCACAGATTTGGATGCCTGGGAAAACCTTAGTATGGAAGAGGAGCATTCAGAATTTTCACTTGATCATTCAAAGTCATACCATGTAGAGCCGCACAAGGGTATCAGTAATGAAGACATTGAGAAACAGTATTGTGAAAATTTAGATGTAATGTAGTCAGTGGAACATCAGTCTCAACCATATTTTCTGCATATAGAGGCTCCTTATGATTTGGAGCTACTTGGGCCTTATGCAACAAGTTATCATTTGATAAGCCCCGATGATCAGTATGATGATGTAGTCAGTCTACCTCATCATTCTAATTGCTATATCAGTCCTATCCAGTCATGGATAGAAGCAACCTGCATGAGCACATACAAGTTTGGGAAGAATTTTTATGACACTATTCATGCCTATGATCTCCCATCCATCCCGCCCATCCTGAATTATGACGCAAGTTTGCATTTTCTAAATAAGGTATCCTTAATTTGGCTAGTAACCAAAGATAAGGAAAAAAAAATTATGTTAATAAAATGCTTAGGTGGTTACATTGCATTTCTGATTACACTTAACCCTTTTTATATCATGCTTATAGTAGGAAAATAAGCTCCTTGAAAAACAACATTTACTTTCTACATTTCTACTTAGCTGTAATAAAACTTTGCTTCTTTTAGTTAGTTACATTTATGTTGTGTAAATAAATCAACTTAATGGTTCATTTGGTTTTCTATAAAACTTGTGCTACTGAGGTTTTTCTTGTCAAGTTGAGATGTTTTTACAGGGTATATAAACCAGAGATTCTGGTGTTCTCATATCCTCTCCTTTCCTTAAATACCAAATCGAGCACACGTCCCGCAGTTGGAGCCAGAATGTTACCACCTAAGTTGTACTTAGTGGTTTTTATCAAGTGATCCTAGTGAACCGGACATGGATAACTTGTTCGGACTTCAGAAGACCTTCAGTCTTGCTTTAGGGAAGCCTTGTTGTACTATATCACATGTTCATACCCCATCGGGGAATTGTAATAAATGTTCTAGCATGATAGTGTCTATAAAATACTCGGTCTCTTAGACTTTATTTGTCAATCCAATTAGCCCAGGGTGTTTTTTCCCTTGGTTTTTATTGGTTGTTGAATAAACGACTGATAATTTTTGAGTTTTTCACTCCATAGCTCCAAATTTGGGGTGGTCGGCTTGGCATTTAGGCCTATTGAGGTTATTAGAGTCTATGTTTCAATGTATAAACATGCTAGACATCATGGTCGAGTCATATGAACATGTCTAAGTCTCCCTAGGTTTTTTCAATTTTTCAATTTTTTTAGTTTTTTTAGTGTTTTTTATTAAAATTTAATTTTTCCAAAACTTAAGCTATTTTTTAATAGTTTAATTGGAAAAATTGATTTTGTAATAAAAGTGGGACAAATAATCAGTTTCAGTCATGTAGGTGCTCATTTTCAAGCTAAGAGCACCATGTAAACCAATGGACCCACTATTTCCTAGTTTTGAGTGATTTTCCATCACTCGGGTCAGAAAGCCCCAAAAATCAATTATTGATTATTTTAATTAATAAATTGATGAATAATGGAGCAAATCCAAAATCATAGATTATTGGATTCTCAGCCGATTTGATTGAAATCAATCAGATCTGAAGCAGATTCACTGGATCTGACAAATCCTTGACTGAAGGAGGTGATCAAATCAGATCTAGAGTTGATCTTTAGCATCCTTTATGGGGAATTTCGCCCTCCCTCTCTCCTCCACACGTTTTTGGCTCATCCAGAAGAATTTTGGTGGATGCTTCAGTGAACAGGTTGAGGTGTCAGTCAGATCAGCTCCCCAATTGATAGTTGCACTCAGTGAGACTCAGATCTGGCTCAGCTAGACACAGATCAGGCATTAATGGACTCTCCTTCAGCTGATTTGATGTGTCTCTTTTGGATTTGTGCCCCCCCGGTTAGAATAATCAACCCATAGTATTTACCCACTTAGACATTATTTCATTTATTTTGTCTTATTTGCCTAGTCCATGAGTCCCACCATGTGCAAGTTGCT
>LPNX010422291.1:0-174861 GCA_001517045.1 Pseudotsuga menziesii | reverse complement strand
GATACTTGCACAAACATTTTGTTGCATAGCAAATCTCTCTCACTATTCACAACAAATTTGTAAGAGATCGTGTCTACTTATTTTATTTATTTTTTTCACAAAATTGTGTGAAAAAAAATCCATCCATTGTAGGATTATTATTTTTTTGTCATGCCTTGAATAATCCTTTAAAAACTAGTTTTCCTCTAAGAGCCAGTAGAAGAGGTATCTATCAAGTTGAGAAATTACAAGAAGAACCACCCACCTCATTGTTACCTTGATATCTCTCCCATAATTCTAACATATTGTGGAGGTGTTACTTTTTAAAGTTCTCTTAAACCATTTCATTTATTTCATTTTATTATTATCTTATTTTATCTTCCAACAATAGGTAGTAGAACTCGCAAAAGGTTGGCAAACTTGCACCTTGAATAGGCGATATATTTCCTCAAATGAACGTGCCTTGCATGTTGCAAAAGAACGATAAAATAATCACCATAAATGAGTGTAGGAGCACATTTTATTCTTCGTACTACCAAAAGTATCATTAATACACGCTTAGAAGAGTCTTGAAATATTTTTCAACACAACACCATGCTACTGCTAGTTAATGTTGTCAAGAATGTTCATAAATCTGCCTCAAGTATGGCATACATCCTCATCATTGTGGCCCTTTCTTGTTCAGATTAAGGAATTAACTCACTTTTGACATGCCCCAATACTACTGAGATTGGATTTGAAGATTATAGTCTATAAGTGTGACCTACTGCCATTGTCAATCTGCTATAAAACATGATGTTACTCATAAATGAGCTCCCCTTTACTACTATTATTAATGTTGAGAATAACTTGTTGCCATTATGTGCTAGAAATGGGTGAGGCACCCTCCTTTTGACTCCATGCCATGAAAAAATCAAGAAGTGCACCCAAGCTCTTCCTGACTAGAATGAACAAAGAACTTCCCATTCTCTCGAATCACATATCTAATAAAACATTGTTGCAGCATTGAGTAGGATTATTACTTGTCGATTCCAATTTTTGTTTCTTCAAATTTCTCTGTTTTTAATTTAATTTTAATAACTAGGTTTTTAAACATTGATCCTTTTTCTATTACAATATTGAACTCTACAATTTTGTTTTTGAGAGTGACGATTAATGCCTCAAGAATCAAAGTAGGATTTTCTCTAAAGTACCATCCTAATCATCTCCATATCATGCTTTAATGCAAGGATAAAATCTCTTATAAAAATCAATAACGTCCATCACTACAATTTATATTCTATCTGATGCAAGGACTTCACCATTCATATAGTTTGAACCAACATAAATAAATTATTCTATATGATCTGTTTATTTACCCAACTAGAGACTATCTTTTATCAACACTTGGTTATAATGCTTGATATTTGATCCCCCATTGCCTTCATTTGTTTTGGAAAAATTAGGCATAATTTGACATGATTTTCTAATCATTCCAATGCCTTTCATTGTTCGATACATATGAGCCAACCTTCCTACACTACACTTCACCTTTAAATGCAATCTGATTCTTATTTGGTGATGAACTCAAAAAGTGGATAAGTATTGTTTGGCCTTAAACATTTGTCTCATTATTGCAAACTGCAAGGTGCCAACATGAATGTTGGATTTTTCACCTAGGATTACAAAGATGTAATATAGGTGTTAACATAGTCCCTCTCCCCTAATGCTTTAAAGGGTTCTAGCTCAATGGAAGAGTACCTGCGTTACAAGCAGGACGATGGTGGTTCGATTCCTCTGTGCTCTAACATAAATTAATAGATGATATAAAATATTAATGATAATATAAATATTGTAATAAATCTATGTTTTCAATATAAATATTCTCTTTTGAATTAAACATGTTCAAACACTTAACTCACATATAATGAACACTTGCAATAACTAGTTCAGTTGGGTTTCCCCTTTTCTCTTGTATATGAAAAAAATCAAACTGTACTGCACTGATGAAATCCTAGTTCATAATTGGTTTTGATTGTTAAAATAATTGATATAATAAATAATGGATGCTTTACTAACACCAATATGATTAAATAAATTTATAGGTAATAAATTTCTCACACAAATCTTTTATTTATAAAGTAAACATTCATAAACTTAGTTTTTAATACACTACCACTACCAACAATAATAATAAAAAATCATGTTGCTATTCTAATTCATAATTGATTTTAATCATTATAAGGGTAAAGCCTAGACTTTAAATTCATAAATTATTTTCTCTTTTCGACTATAAGGGGTGCCAACTTCCAAAAATAAAACATCACACTCAACAAAACAAAAATAGTTACTATGACAATATTTATAATTGTTGTAGTAACAAATACAATGTTGGTATTATATCATTAAATAACGTTAATAAAATTGACATTTAATAAAAACTATAAATAATATTAATAGAAATTATGTTTGAAATCAAAATTTAAGACTTTCCTCATTTTCAAAAAAACTCAATCTAGAGGAGGTTCTAAATTCTAGATCCATTGAATAATTACAAATTTAATGAAATATGTGTTATGGGCAGAGGGTATCTAATTTCTCCAAGATTGGGAGTGCTTGTTGCACCCATTGGTGTGCTTGTCTCTTGAGTCTCTGCAAATTGGTTGTCTCCAGCATGATTTGATCTTGAATTGTATTTCTCAGTGATTCTTCAGTGCTTTTTCTCTTTTCCAATGCTTGAATCTGTCCTTGAGTCTCTCGGGTCTACTGAAATACTTTCCCATAATAAGTAGGGTAGTCCCGGAGTGCCATTTCTGTAATGACAGACTCTTCTATGTGTTCTTGTAGCACTTTGTAAGCTTCTGAGAATGCTGTGTATTATTGCATCAATAATCTAGATGTCTCTTGTTTTTTCTCTTCTTTCATATTTTTCATATGTACTTGTAGGGTCGACACCACACTCTCAAACAGTTGATATGCCTTTTCAAGCGGCTTTTTGGTGTCAGCTTCCATCGGTCATGGTATTATAGATTGTGCTAGGTTTCTGCATTTTAATAGGAATTCGACTTGTTCCTTCTCAGTGTCGTCAAGCTCCTTGCGTCTAGTCTGGCTTCTTGTTTTTTCTTCAATGGCCAGAGTTTCTAAGAGTTGTCCCAACTCTCTATCTTTTAGCTTGGTTGCGTTGACTACAGTGGTCGACCTAAGTTGGATAATGTGGACCATTTTCGACTATGACTCTTTTTGGTGGTCCTTCTTCTTTCTATCTATTTTCCTTTTTAGTTTATGCATTTCTAACTGCTGCTATGCCTGTACAACCGCAAGGGTTAGACTCCCCTGTGGTTGATTTTCTTGTGTTGGGTTTTCTAGTTGCTGATCTGAAACAGTCGATGTAACTTCTGGTTGGATTCCTTGGGTGATATCTATAGTGGGATGTGTATCTGGGGGATTTTGTGTAGAGGGTTTAGGTGCATAGGTTAAGGTGTAGGGAGTTTAGGCGCAGAGGGTTCAGGTGCAAGGGGTTCAGGTGCAGGGGGTTCAGGTGCATATTCTGGATTGGGAAGCGGTGGCAGAGATGGTGAATGGTTGGGTATAATTGGTGTGGTAGGGATATGGTCACTTGGTGTCAGCTCCTCGACTTGTGGTGGTGAATCCTCTGGGTCATCAGATAATAGGTTGTCAATTACTCGGTTGAATTCTTCCAGGTTCTCATCTTCCACATCTCTTTCTAGTTCATTGGCTAATGGAGGGGGTGGGATGTCGGTAGGGATAAAGGATGAGGTTCAACTTGCGACAACTTGAGCTGTCTTGTCAGGGTTCCTCATGAATGTTGATTTTATAATTCCCACAGACCTTGGCTTTTGGGGTATTTGTCTAGGTTGTGGGGGGATGAGCTGCCTTGATCCACTAGCTTCAATCAGAGGAAATTTGGTGGTGATCTTCTGGACAGAGGTGAGTAGTTCAGGAAATTTCTTAATATATGCCTGGAAATCACTGTCCTGGTCGAACCTCTCTTTCAAGGTTTCTGGCACAACATTTTTGCATATGTCGACTGGGCTTATGGTGGGTAGTTGTGGAATTTCTTCTTGTGTGATCTGGATCGGAGATGGGGGTGGGGGTGTAGAAACTAAATTGACAACATTTTCAACTGTTGAAGTGTTTGTGACTTTTACCTTTTTCAGCCGACCTTGTTGTGCTCCTGACTCGACGAAGAGTTTGAATTGTGTCTTGACTGAAACTTTGTTCACTACAGCATCTTCTATGATGTTGACGATGGCAGCTACTAGTTCTTCTTCATCTTATGATTATGAAAGGATCAATTTGCACTTCCCCTTCCCTTTTGTCTCTATTTCCTTTTTATTACAGCTACTATTTCCTTTGCTAGCTTTTTAATTTTGTCTTTGGTTATGGAATATTTAGGATTGTCGGACTCAATGTATTCCTCTAGTTCTTCCTCTCTCTCCTACTGTTGAACTGGGTTGATACTTTCTTCAGCTAGTTTGTTTACATGCTGCTCTATCAGTGTATTTCCCCTTTGGGTTGTTGGTGGTATGATTGTTATTTGTAGTCTATTGGTGTCCTCTGCTAGTGTTTCTTCCGACACGAAGGTGTAGTCAGATTTCATAGTATTCTTCTTTCTCCTGGTCTGTCGGTGGTTCTTCAATTGCTAGGTTTCCTTCCTTGGCCTTTGCTGGTATGGATAACTTTGTGCCGGATTGTCAAGCTAGCTCGCAAAATATCTCTTTGACTGTTAGGTAACAGTCGAGAGACTTTGCTTTTGCTTTTTCTCCCTGCATATACCAATCCGCGGTGTGGTCAAGTTCTAGTTGGATGTGTGCTATTTTCAGCAAAATTCATCGGATGTTCTGAGGCACCCTCCATCTGGTCGTCTAGATTTTTAGGTGTTGGAACCAGTTTTCCAACAGTACTTTTCCATTTACTAGTTCATTCATTGTTCTAGTCTGCACAAATGGCTTGAACCTCCACATGTGGAATTTTGTCAGATCTTGGAAATACTTGTCCCCTATTGGGAATAAGTGGTACATCACTATCCAGATTATCAGAGACGGGAACCTTATAATCCTACCTGAATCCTATCATTTTTCACAGATAGTTTTGAGCATGTCGGTGACATACTGATCCCATCTGTATATTTTTCCTATCTTTGCTATTGTGTCAACTACTTCTAGCATATCCAGCTTCAGGTCGCTCCCTCGACCTGTAGGTGTGAGCCTTCTTGCTGTGATTTTGGCCATGATCTGTGGCATCCAGGCTTGTATCTGGCTAATTATTAGCCCTTTTGAATTCTTCCCAAATGGCATTCTAGTTAAACATTCTACCAGTCCTTCTTTTATGCTGACAGGGACTGGGTCACCTTGGTTGGAGAGACCAGTCAGTTTGTATATGAATTCTCCAGATATTTCGACTGGTCTGCCGAAGTAAAATTTCCCGTTTTGGTACCGGCTGATAATGAATTTTACTGCTGTTTCCTTCATTCCTCCAAAACTCACCACGAACGGTGTGTTCATGTAGTTCATAATGGAGCTGTGTTTTATCTTCTACTGTTTGTGTCGATTTTTTGTCAACATAGGCCCATTCCTTGATTTCGGCCCACGTTTTCTCCCATGAGGTTTCTTGTACCTTGGTGTTCTTGATGTTCCTTAACCTTCTCATCATTGGGGTTTCAGCAGATTTCAGTTCCTTTTTCTTTGTAGCTACGGCTCTTTTTTGTTTCGATGCCATCTCGTTGGTTTTGTTAGAATTTTATCATTCAAGCTAGCATTATGTTATGATTTTTAACTGAGAGAATAACAAGTTCAACAATCAAACACAACAGACAATGAACACAATGTTTTTCCTCGGGGAAACCATAAATGGAGAAAACCCCACAACTTCCTCAGAGATAGAATCAACACCAAAGTAAAACCCCAAAACAGTAAGATGATCTCCCAACAGCAGTAGCCTCTTTCTTTCTAGACCCAACAACTTCTTGTCCCTCAGTTATGCATTTCAACTGAGTGTGAGTGAGTGTGTGATAAATAGAGAGGTTCACTCTCTATTTATACTAATTCTCGATTGAAAATAACTCACTAGGGCCGACTTCACTAGGAGAGTCTGATAACCCTAGGGACCCAGAAATGCAGGGACTTTAACCCTTAATCAATAGGAGGGTTACCCACAATGACTTGACATGACTTGTTTACATTACAAAAAATTCCAATCAAAACATCGGGGCATGACATGACTCAATTACATTACAAACACTTCATGGAATAAACATCGGGGTACAATACATAAGATATACAAGTGAAAACATTCTGAAGTTACAATTACATCAACACTCCCTCTTAACTAGGAAGGTATTATCTCAACACAATTTATCAGCACAAGTCATCTTCTCTGTATCATCTAGATCATCATCGAGTTCTCGTCATCTTCAAGTCATCTTCATCTTTAGGTCATCTTCATCTTCAAGACATCTGGATCTGGATCATCGCTTGATCTAGATCATCATCACTGGATCTAGATCATTGCTAGATCTGGATCATCTCTGCTGGATCAACATCATTGGATCTGGATCATCACTGGATCTAGATCATCACTACTAGATCATCATCACTGGATCTGGATCATCACTTGATCTGGATCATCATCACTAGATCTGGATCATTACTCAATTTGGATCATCACTCGATCTGGATCATTACTCAATTTGGATCATCACTGGGTCAACATCACTGGTGCTATCTCATGATTCTTCTCATCACAGGAAGTTCTACAAAGATAGCCCTTTTTCATGCTGGGTGTAGGCCTATCCTCCATGTAGGTCTTCTTCAGCGCTTATATCTGACCCTAAGTCCGAATGGCCCACCCAGCACTTACATCTGACCTTAAATTGTCAGAAAGGCACGCCTAGAATTCACATCTGACCATGAGAGGAACACATCAACCATATTGTCAGAATGGCCCAGCCCTCACATCTGACCATGGAAGGAACTTAATCCTCTCACCATGTTAGAATGGCCCAACCCTTGCATCTGACCATGGAAGGAACTTAATCCTCTCACCATGTCAGAATGGCACAGCCCTTACATCCAACCTTGACTTGTTAGAATGGCACAGCCCTTACATCTGACCTTGACTCGTCAAAAAGGCTCTCAGTCCTAGACTAAGGATCCCTGGTAACTGACCAGGTGCCTCCATTCAAAGAATGGAAACAACCCTTATATCTTATCAAGTGGGAACACATCCCTCAATCACATTAGAATGGCCCTACACTTATATCTGATCATGTGAGACTACATCTCACAGTCATATCAGAATGGCCCTCACTCCTAGACTGTGTATTCCTGGTAACTGACTAGGTACCTCCATTCAGAGAATGGAAACAGGCCTTATATATGATAATGTAGGAACCAATCCTACAATCATATTAGAATGGCTCAACACTCATATCTTACATGGAAGGAACCAATCCTCTCACCATGACAGAATGGCTCAGCCCTTACATCTAACCATGGAAGGAACTTAATCCTCTCACCATGTTAGAATGGCTCACGGACTCATCACTTCCCTTTGGAGGGAACCTCGATCTGGAGAAAACCAAGCTTCTCCATGAAGTACTCAAACTTCACTCTGGCCAATGGCTTCATCAACACATCAGCTATCTATTCGTTCATTGCAACATACTAGAGCTTCACTGCTCCTCTCTACACCATATGCTTGATATAGTGATACTTGATATCGATATGCTTTAACTTGTCATGTAACACTAGGTTCATTAGAGAGAATTTGAGGTCAAAAATGGGCCTCCTAAGAGATGTACTACAAAAATATAATATATATTAAAATATTATGAGTTAGGGGTTTTATGGGGTAGGTATATATGACAACTCATCTCCTACACTACTTTTTATGCACAATATAAATAACCATGGTTGAGTTACTTTTCTAAATTGATTATAAAAAAAATTAATAAAATAACTCTACAATGATGTGACTAAGATTCATTGTAAATTCCCAAAAAATTATTGTCCTTTAGCATTTATTTGTATTGAACTTGTAAATAAAATTAAACAAAAATGAATTTAATTTATATGCATAACTAACATATTTTTTCCATATAAATATCATTCATGAATTTAATTTATTTTAAAAGTACAAGATTTTGACATTATGATATTAAATACAATTGAGTGAATATATAATTTAAAATTAAAAAACATGAAAATGACAATATATTATTTTATAAAACAATGTGAAAAGGCATTTTTATGAATTATGAGCACTTTACTTGAAAATGACAATAATATTATTTTATGAGAAAGTGAATTGTGAGTACTTTACTTGAAAATAACAATAATATTATTTTATGAGAAAGTGTGAAATGAATTTTATTGTGAGTACTTCACTTTATGACTTAAAAGTACTTGTACCACTACCTTGGTTAACTATGGGTTTTCATCCACCATAGAAAATGCGACAAATAAGAATTCTTAACTCATGCAATGCCACCTCAACCATGGGGGATGATGTCATCTACTAGAATGTAATTGGTTAATTTTTATAGTACATTTTGGTCCTTTTGAGGCCCATTTTTGACCTCAAATTCTCTCTAATGCTTCGACAACTTCACACAACTCTAGTTGTCACAATATATACAAGTAGCATCTAACTGAAGATCAAATAAATCAGATAGTAGCTTCCTCAGCCATACTGCCTCGCAACTAATTGAATAGGCCGCAACATACTCTGCTTCAGTTGTACTCAGTGCCACACAGGATTGCTTCCTGCTAAACCAAGAGATCACACCTGATCCCATACTGAAGCAACACCCTAAAGTGCTCTTCCTATCGATGGCACGGCCTTCCCAATATGAATCAACATAACCCTCCAATTTAATCTTTTGACTTGCCTCATACTTGAGCCCATAATCAACTGTACCCTTTAGGTACCTCATAATATGCTTTGCAGCAATCAAGTGAACATGTCTTGGATCTGTTAGGAACTGGTTCAAGGTGTTCATAGCAAAGCAAATATCTGGTCTCATGTTCGTCAAGTACATCAAGGACCTAATCATCTGATAATACATCATAGAATCAACTGCTTCTGATGAAGCATTACTTAATAGATTCAAGTTTGATGCCATAGGTGTGGTCATGGCCTTGCAGTCCATCATCCCTAATCTCTTCAGGATCTCTACCATATATTTCCTTTGTCCCAGGGAAATTCCATCTGCATTCTACTATACCTCCATGCCTAGAAAATAATACATCATATCCAATTCCTTCATTTCAAACTCAGAAGCAAGCTTCATCTTCATATCAGCAATCAACCCATCCATACCTGTTACAAATAGATCATCTACATATAGTAGGAGCATCATTGGGTTGCCATATTCAACCTTGTAGTAAAGGTTGTAATCTGCTTTACTCATGGTAAATCCCAAATTGGATAGAAAGCTATCAATTCTGTCGTAGCATGTCTTGGGTGCCTGTTTCAAACCATGCAGGTTTTTCTTCAATCTACACACATGAGACTCCCTGTCATGTGTCTCAAAACCGAGTGGCTGCTCCACATACACTTCCTCTTCCACTACACTATTCAAGAAAGCAGTCTTGACATCCATCTAGTGTATCTTCCATTTCATCACTGTAGCCAGAACAAGTATTGATATAATGGAAGTGTATCTGGATACAGGTGCAAAATTTTCTTCATAATCTATTCCTTCTTTCTAGGAGAAGCCACGAGCCACAAATCTTGCTTTATATTTTTCTATGCTGTTGTCTACGGCATGTTTGATCTTGTAGATCCATTTGGAAGTTACAACTGACTTCCCTTCTGGTCTTGGGACAACATCCCAAACATCATTCTTCATGATCGATTGATACTCTTTGATCATAGCATCCTTCCATTCTTTCCTTTATGTCGCTTCTTCATAGTTGAAAGGTTCTTTATTGATGAAATCACATAATAATGCTACATAACCGGAGCAGGACCTGGTCCTCTTTCTTTCTCTGTGATTTTCTTCTGGAGCCCCATATCTTTCTACACCTTGGATAGCTTCTCCTACCCAAGCAGTTTACCTCTTATGAGGATTCTTCTCCTGAGGTGGATCTATAGGTTCTTGAGGTTATTCAAATTCTCGATCTTCTTCTTGAATTTCTTCATTCATGGTTGTGTCAGGAATTATGGGTGCTTCTGTTTCTTCAGGTTCTTTAGAAGGCCTCTTTCTAGATTTGTTGTAAGTTGAGTCTTCATCAAATGTCACATCCCTACTGATGTCGATCTTCTTGAATCCTAGGATTTATATTTTGTAATCCTTTGAGCTTTCAGAGTATCCCACAAATACACCCTTCTTTCCTGAAGGATCTAACTTTGTCCTCTTTTCTTTTGGAATGTGTATGTACACTGGAGAGTTGAATATTCTGAGATGGATGAATTCTGGTTTCTCCCCAGAAAAGACTTCTTCAGGTGTCTTGTTCTTGAGTACTCTGTGTGGAGTACGGTTCTGTACATACACTGCTGTTCTAGTAGCTTCTTCCCATAGATACATGGGAAGATCTTGATCATGAAGCATAGCCCTTGCAACTTCCATGATCATTCTATTCTTCCTTTCTGCAACTCCATTATGTTGTGGATTATATGGAGGGGTTAACTCCCTGTTAATCCCTGAATCTTTCCATAACTCTTTGAATTCATTTGATGTGAATTCTATGCCATTATCTAATAAAGAAATCTTGATCTTCTTCTCAGTGTGGTTCTCAATCAAGGATTTGAATTCCTTGAACTTGCTGAATACTTCTTCTTTGTTCTTCATGAAGTAAATCCATGTCTTCCTAGAAAAATCATCAATGAAAGAAACATGTATACATACCCTCTTAATGAACTTGATGACATTGGACTGCATACATCAGAGTGAATGATTTCCAAGATTCCTTTTTCCTTGCTCTCGCTACTTGGAAATGTCTTCTTTGTATTCTTTCCTTTTGCACATCCTTTGTAGACTCCATCATGTTTTGCCTGAATTTCTGGAATACCTTCAACATATTTTCTTGCAAGTGGTAGTGCTTTGTAGTGCACATGTGCAAGCCTTCTATACCAAAGTTCATTTGGCTCTACTGTGTCATGGACCAAAGCTTGTTCTGAATGGCCCTTCAATTTGTATAGGCATCCCTGTTGTTCTCCAATCACTACTGCATCATCAAGAGTCTTTCCTTTTCTCCACATGAGAACTTGGCCATCTACAAATGCAACCCTCATGCCTTTTGTATCTAATGCAGATATGGAAAGGAGGCACTTCTTAAGTCCCAGTACAAACAATACATCCTTCATCTTCATAGAATTTCCAGATTCTAGCTTATAGGAGGATTCCCCACTGCCTTTTATTGGATACTCGTAGTCATCTCCAAGTTTCACCTTGTGAGGTGATTCATGTTTTGATAGTCTTAGAAAAGACTCTTTGAATCCTGTCACATGTTTGGAAGCCCCACTGTTTATAAGCCAATCATTGCTTCCATGTGTAATGTTTCCCATGAGAGCGAAAATCAAAACATATTCTTCATCACTTGAAGAATCATCCCTTTCTTGCTTGTTTCTCTTTGTGGAAGATTCATCATCTTCTGTAGCATGAGCATGATGTCTTATCTTGTTGTTTTTCTTCTTGTACTGAGAGTTTCTTTTGTTTCTAGGACAATATTTGACATAGTGTCCTATTTCATCACAAGTATAACATCTGAGTTGGGTTTTCTTGTAGGAAGAGTGCTTACCTTTAGAATGATGATGGTGATGATGGTCCCTTCTAGGTTTCTTGGATTGAACTGTGAGAGCTTGATATTCACTTTCCAACTTTTCTTCTCAAGCTGCTATCCGAGCTTCTTCTTGTGAGCATTGTTACCATAGTCTTCTGAACTTGACTAGCTTCTTTTTGGCTCAGATCCCTTGAATGAAAGAGTCCCATGTCCTAGGGAGACCATTCAAGGTGGTCATTATAATCTCTGCATTCTCCACTTCTTCATCCACTGCTTCAAGTTGTTCTTGTTGATGTATATGTAACTTCGGAATGTATTTCACTTGTATTTCTTATATATTATAACCCAATGTTTATTCCAGGATGTACTTGAGTTATGTCATGCCCCGATGTTCCTATCATGAAGGTCTATCATGTAAACAAGTCATTTCAAGTCATTATGGGTAACCCTCATATTGTTTAAGGGTTAAAGTCCCTGCAGTTCTGGGGCACTAGGGTTATTAGACTCTCCTAGTAGAGGTCAGCCCTGGTAGGGTTTTAGTCATGTTGGGATTAGTATAAATAGAGAACTGGAGTCTCTATTTGTCATACAACTCATACACACTCAAGTGTAGCGAATATTTGAGGAAGGAGAAGACACTGGGGCTAGACAAGAAGAAGGTTACTACTGTCGAGAGATCACTTACTATTTTGGGGATTTTCTATTCTGGTGTTGATTCTATCTCTGAAGAAGTTGTGGGATTTTCACCATTTATGGTTTCCCTGAGGATAAACACTGTGTTCATTGTCTCTTGTGTTTGATTGCTGCGCTTGTTATTCTCTCAGTAAAGATCCTAATATAATGCTAGCTTAATGATGGAATTGTAACATGGTATCAGAGCTAACCTGAGAAGAAGAAACTGTACAACTACGGGAACTAGGGATTCCTAGTTTGTGGATCTTCCTCCATAGATTTTCAGCAAAAGTAAGGTGTAATAACTCTCCTCCTTAGGGAGCATCTTTCTGTCGAAGAAGAATCCAATTCTGAGGTTTTTCAGTTTTGGACCCAACACTACTGCTGAAAATTAGGGATTTTCATAGAAGAGGAATTTTTTAGTGATCCCAATCCTAGATTGATCTCCTCCCCAAAATCAAAATTAGGGATAAATTTCAAGTCATTTGGGTGGACAGATCTCTGGAAAAGGAAAACCCTAATTTGCTACTGAACCAGCACTGCAGGATTTCAGCTCCAAATCCAGATCCGACATCTTGACCTGTTAAGATCTAAATATTTTTTATTTCCATTTGAGGTTCTTAGTTTAAGATGTCTTATCATACCAAGCTTGATGAAAATCTTGAGGGAGCTGATAACTTCCGATATTGGAAGTATAGGATCTCCTTGGTCCTGGAAGAGAATGAGTTGGACTCCTATATCAATGAGGAGGTTCCAGTTCCAGAGGGGGATGAGGTTAAGGCCTTATATAAGAAGAAGTTGGTTATGGAAAATAGAATCATTGCTGATTCTATCAAGGATCATCTCATACCACAAGTGTCCTCCCTCAAGACACCTAAAGCTATGTTTGATGCCCTAACCAAATTGTTTGAAGGGAAGAACATAAATAGGAAGATGACTTTGAGAAACCAATTGAAGAATGTGAAGATCTAGAATGCTGAGACTATTCAGTCTTACTTGACAAGGGTTTCTCAGATCAAGGAGCATCTAGAAGCAGTAGATGAAGAAGTGGAAAATGCAAATATTGTGATGACCACCTTGAATGGTCTCCCTATATCATGGGACTCCTTCATTCAAGGAATCTGTGCCAGAAAGAAGTTAGTCAAGTTCAGCAGACTATGGGAAGAATTATCTCAAGAAGAAGCTCGGATAGTAGCTCGAGAAGAGAATATGGGTAGTGAAGATCAAGCTCTCACAGTTCACTCCAAGAAAAATAGGAGGAGCAATTATCACTCCAAATTTAAGATCTCACACTCTAGAAAAGATCTAAATACTATTAGATGTTACACATGTGATGAGAAAGGTCATGTAGAAGGAGCAAGTCGATAAGTCGACTTGAACAAGAGACGACTTAGTCGATCAACTGACTAAGTCAATGGGCCGACTTAGTTGATCAGCTGACTAAGTCGGTCGGCCGACTAAAAGCTAGAAATTAGGTTGACCACCTAAGGTCGTGTCGGTTCACCAAACCGACAGGTAGTTATTTTGTAACCGTTCTATAATCATATATATTAGGCTGTTGAGCCAAATGAGAACTCAGTTCAATTCTCTGTGTTGTATGGACTCATTTATATAATATAATCTATTTATTCACCTATCTATTCTTATGTCTTGTCTCTATCTTATATTTATATATGTTTTAGTGTGTATTATTGGTAACCTTATGTGATCTGTGAGATTACAACATTGGTTTTGTTGCCGAGGGAGATGTAGAAGGAGCAATTCGATAAGTTGACTTGAACGAGAGCCAACTTAGTCGATCAGCTGACTAATTCGATTGGCCGACTTAGTCGATTAGCCGACTAAGTCGGTCGTCCGACTAAAAGATAGAGATTAGGTTGACCACCTAAGGTCGTGTCAGTTCACCGAACCAATGGGTAGTTATTTTGTAACCTTTCTGTAATCATATATATTAGGCTGTTGAGCCAGATGAGAACTCAGTTCAGTTCTCTGTGTTGTATGGACTCATTTATATAATATAATCTGTTTATTCACCTATCTGTTCTTATCTCTTGTCTCTGTGTTATATTTATATATGTTTTAGTGTGTATTATTGGTAACCTTATGTGATCTGTGAGATTACAACATTGGTTCCATTGCTGATAGTACACGACTGGAATGTATGCAAACAGATGATACCAGAGTAGGAGATTAAGGACTGGTGGAAACGTAAAGTTGCAAACTATCTGCAGAATTATACGCAAAGGAACAGATTAACGGTCACACAAGAAAAAGAAATATTTTTCACAGAGACGCATGAAAATTTTGTCGAATCAGTGCCCCAACTTTTGAAGAAATTCCTGGATGAGAAATCTGGACAGGATTAAAGAACAACAGTTGCTGGAAAAACTGATCCGCGAAGGTAGAACAAACTTGTCGGAGTGGTTTGAGAAAATTGCCGACGACTTCTGTGAGGAGCAAGCAGTCGAAGACAAAACTTTGGTCGAAACATTCAAAGAGAAATTTTACACAGATCTCACCGAACAATTTCTGTGCTCCCTACCAACCTTTCTGTTCAAATTCTTGATCGAGAAAGGAGCAGGACATATCGTCGAACCTCGTCCATCACTTCACGAACTACCATCCAACTCTAACTGGGTGGAGAAGCAAAGGAAGTGGGAAAAGTTCATTGCAGAAAGGGAGTGGGAATAATTCCTAAGCAAATAGACTGAACTATCTGAGCTTTCTAAAAAGTGTTGGGTAGGCTATGGGGGGGTAGCTGGTCATATGTCAAGATAGAGTATAGTGGATCCTAGTCAACTACAACCAGATATTAGTCACAAGTAATGAGAAGTCGACTAAAAGGGAACCTAAGAGAATAGTATCATACGAAGGTATGTCGGACATTCAAAAAATAGAAAGGGAAGAGAAACACCAGAGAAGGGAAGCCAGATGAGAAAGAGCCTTAGAGCTGCACAGAAGAAGAAGTCCTAGGGAGAAAAACTAGGAAGAGAGTCTGCCAGAGTCGGGTCATGACCGACATGAAGAAGGAATGGAACAAGAAGCGTCCCCTAAGGAGGAAGAATTGTCGATAGAGCAGCCAGAAGCTCTCTAATTAAGATCTCCCAATGAAGGAACAACCCCCTCTTCATTGAATCCACATACTTGAATACATACTATTGTTGAATAAGACCTTTGAATACAAGTTGGTGACTTTAGTATATGGAGTCGACTAGGCGATGACACATATACTGGACGACACCTCATTATACATCGACCAGAGGAATGGAATTGGGTGACCTTTCAAGTGGCACCCTCCAACCGAAGTATCCACTTGCTCTTATCGACACATGAAGGAGTGCCCCCCCCACCAAATATAGATTTAGAAGAAACAAAACATTCAAAACTGTGGAGTACAAATAGTTGCAGTGGACCATCGACAGTAGAAGTCGACATCAAACGACTGCAAATCGACGAAGAATCGACAACCGAAGGAAACAGAATTTTTGTCAACCAAAGTTCCGCAGAGACGAACACACCAATAACCCCACCACCCTCATCACCACACCCACCTCCACTGCTACCACCTCCTAAGAGCAGTGACAGTGATTCAGACATGGGTCACGGATCAGCTCACATTCCTCTATATGAAGGGGATGAGGACCCCAGATGACATTGGTTCATCTGCGAGTCGACTTGGGAGGCCAACCAAGTTACAGACGAGGATAGACAAATGGCACAGTTCGCAGGTGCCTCAAGGAAAATGGCATTGACATGGTATATGAAGTTTTTGGAAAGACAACCCAGAGTCACAAAATCCAAGATTAAGGCACAATTTTTGTCATTTTTCAAAACCCCAGATGCTAAGCACCTAGTCGCGAAAAAACTTAAAACTATATCACAAAATCCAGGGGAATCTGTTCATGACTATGATAAACATTGGAAAGACCTACTGAGCCAATTATATTATGTTATAAATGAACAGTTACTAATCCAATGGTTTCTTGCATGACTATCTCAGAAAGTGCACCAACACATCATTCTGGAGACGTTCAAAACTTACGAAGATGCACTAACAAAAGCTCTTCAAGTGGAGATGGATGAAGACATACCTACTTACCCCACGGACCACAAATTGTAAGAACAAATTGAGAACGTACAGAATTGTCTAAAAGAGTTAAGCCTCGAGAATCAAGAGATCTGGTGCACCAAATGCTCAACGGCCATCCATTCGAAAGATAACTGTTGACAAGAATATAGCCAACAAGATGTTCGATTCGTACAAACCAAGTCCTTTCGTGACATTTTCCAGGAGCATGAAGATCACTCAACGAAATATTGGTTGTTCAATATGAAGAACGGCAAGGCCTCCTGGTGTGCCATCTATGAGACCAAAAGTCATGACATGGCCAACTGTCAGTTAAACTTGAAGAACCAATAGAACTATCAGGTGGTCTACCAAATGAATGCAGTGGCATAGCATAACGAGCAAAAAAATCTAGCAAATGATCTGAACGGTCAAGGATATGATGGTTGACGATATGAGCGCTGATACGACAATCGATGCCCAGGCTATGGAGGAAGAGGTTGATTCCCTGGGAATCTTGACAACTGACCACGTCGACCCATCCAGTGCTTCACCTATTATAAAGAGGGTCATCGGTACGCAAACTGTCCATACAAGTACAAAACTGATCTCAAATTCTATACTCACTGTGGGGTAGGGGATCACTCACTATAGGATTGCCCTACCATGTTAGAAAAAATTAATATGAAAAAAAAGGTTAATGTCTTGTCCTGTGTGCAAAAAAATGATGTAATAACCACCATAAATTTACATATTGTAACTCGACAAGGAACAAAAACAGGAGCTGATAACCCACGAATCAGTAAAATAAAAGAGAAAAATGTCTATCCTGACCCACTGAAGGAAAAACAAATATATAATGAAGCAACTAATGTATTCAATGAAATTGCACGACAAAAAAACGTTCAGAACAGTCGACCTAACACAATAAATGAATTAACCCAGCTCGTTCAAACAGACAATTCAGTATCCCAGTTTATCGATTTGTTGTATGAAATAAAAGGTACCAATCCTGAAAAACAAACAAAGAACATCTGCAGCTTAAATAAAAAAGACAAAAGTGATGCTGACCCACTTGTCGACCTGGAAATCAAAGGTTATCATGTCCGACAAGTAGTGCTCAACTTCAGCTCACAAGTAAACATCATGACTCGTGATACTTGGGAACAAATGGGCAGACCTCGACTCTATGAGTCAGGAATATACCTGAAACTAGCTGACCAAGGCCTAATTGAACCGATTGGAGTCTAGAAAAACGTCGACATGACTATAAAAGGAATTTCGACCAAGGTCGATTTCGAAATCATTGACCCAAAAGAGGGATCCAGTTCCTTCCCAGCGCTAGTCGGTCGACCTTGGGGTAGAAAGATGAAAGCATCCATATCCCTAGACAAGGAAAGCATCAAGTTAAAAGGAAATGGACAAAAGGTCATTGTACCCATTCATCCATCTCAAGGGGAGCCTTGGAATGAACCTATTGATGAAGAAGTCGATGTCCGACAACTCTACCAAATCCACAACAATGCAGACTACACAGAACCAAATATCCATGGAGAACTTTATTTGGGTAACCAAGACTCAGTTGGTTATAATTTCGATGCTGAATTATACGATTGGGAGATCGTGAACTATGAAACACAAGCAAGAGGGTGATGGACTATACAAAAAGTACAGAAAAATCCCACCCAACAGTGCATCATAGTGTCCATTGTCCCAAAAATATTTGAAAAGAAAATTATGGAACACCCTACCTTACAACCGACCAACCTTAATACCACAAAACTACCAAGATATAAGGAAAGGGAATCACCAGTCATGCATGTCGAACAAGTCTCCAAAAATATTGGTGAACATGGTCGACTTCAAAGCCTAGTTGAAACTTTTAAAGGACAAGCTGGTAGATGGTGGGATACCCTTCAGACAAGACTACAGACCTGGATAACTGCTTCGAATTACTCTGTCGAAAGGTTTGGAGGAAAGAAGTTAACCCAACAAGTTCAAATCCATGTATTCAGCCAAGGATAGAACCCAGAAGATCATATCAAAACCTGTGAAAAGGAGTGGAGAAGACTTGGATATAAGGATGAACGAGCATGGCCACACTTGTTCCCATCAACCCTAGCTGACTTACAAAAAAATGGTATAGGATGGAAGAAGCTAGAGGTGAAACCTTCTTATGGCAAAAACTAAGGGAAATTTTTATTAAAGACTTCAACTTTATACCTCAAAATGAAAATCTGGTCGAAATAGCGAAACAAATTAAAGAATTTATCCAGACGACCGAAAATAAACCCTTACCAAATCACTGACAGATAAGGAAATGTAACAAAATAAAAACATACCTAAAGCCTCAGTCAATAAGATTACAGTTAGAAAATGAAAACACAAAAGGAAAAATCTTTAGATGGAAATCCAACCATGTCAAAACAACAAAACCTATTTGCACCATCCTGAAAGTCGAAACAATAGACAAAACAGATACCGACAGAATGATTGTAGCTGACTTCCCTACCACATTCTCATATTTCAAATAAGGAAGTCAACCGATCAATGAAGCCAAAGCACTAGAGTGGCTAGATGCTAAGGTCAAAACTAGAGAATTCGACATCTCAAATGATGATCAACCGAAAATGGAAAAGATTGGAGACTACTGGAGCAAACAACATATGACAGAAATAGTGAACTTACTAAGGGAATTCCAAGATGTATTTGCTCGAGATTACAAAGACCTCAAAGGCTTAGTCCACGAAATGGGAGAAATGAAAATTGATACTAAACCTGATGTTCGACCTATGAAGAAAAGACCTTATAAACTAGCTCACAAACACAAGGAGATAGTCAAAAAGGAAATTGATAACATGTTAGCAGTAGGAATCATCTACCCTATCGACCAATCAGAATGGGAAAGTCCAATGGTTGGGCAGCCTAAGAAACATAACCCGACTAAATTGAGAATTTGTGTCGAATTCAGGGAACTAAACAAAGTAACACTGACATGCCCATTTCCAACCCCTTACGTAGATGAAATCTTGAAAGAAGTTGCAGGACATGAATGCTACTCATTTACATATGGATTCTCAGGCTATAACCAAGTACCAATAGCTAAGGAGATCCAGAAGAAGACAACCTTTATGTGTGAATTTGGTTCCTTTTCTTACAAAGTTATGCCTTTTGGATTAAAGAATGCGCCTGCAGTGTTCTCTCGAATTGTTGTTAAAAATTTTCAAGAATACATTTACAAGACCATGGCAGTATACTTTGATGACTGGACAATATACTCCACACTGAAAGACCATTGCAAATGGCTCCAACTTATGCTGGAGAGATGTCGACAGATTCAACTCTCCCTAAACATCAAGAAATGTATATTTGTGACCCCCATAGGGATATTATTAGGGCACATTGTTTGTAAGGAAATTATTAAGGTTGACTTTGCAAAGATTAAAATTATCCTCGACCTGAAACCACCAGTAAACCCCAAACAAGTTAGGGTGTTGCTTGGCCACACAGGCTATTACAGAAAATTCAGAAGATATTATTTAGATATGACCTATCCTCTTGAAGAACTACTAAGGGAAGATCAATATTTTAACTAGATAGAGGAATGCCACATATCATTTGAAAAATTAAAAAGAAAACTAGTCAAAGCTCCCATCCTAAAGATTCCAAACTGGTCGATCAAATTCCATGTTCACATTGATCCATCAGGCCTAGCAATAGGAGCAATCCTAACTCAACCAGGAGATGATGGAATGGATTATCCTATAGTTTGAAGTAGTAGAAAATTAAACAAGGCTGAAAGAAACTATTCAACCACAGAACGAGAAGCCCTTGGTATGGTCTTTGCCCTCCAAAAGTATCGACATTATCTCCTAGCTAACCCGTTTATATTTTATACTGACCACCAGGCCCTGAAGTATCTTGTCAATAAACCACTCCATCATGGAAGGATTTTTCGATGGCTACTTCTCTTCCAAGAATTTGAGTTTGAATTCGTTGTCCGACCAAGCAAGTTAAATGTTGGCCCCGACCATTTATCTCGGATCGACATAGGAGAAGAATTGATAGGAGTCGACAATGACTTACCTGATGCACATTTATTTTGGATAGAAGCAGTCCCATAAGAACTAGAAGAAATAGCTCAGTTCTTAGAAAATGGACATCTGCCAGAAGGTATGAGCACAAAGAAAAAGCAGATCTTAGCTATGAAGGCTACACCATACAGTCTCATTAATGGATTTTTATACAAAATGGGATTAGATGACATCATCAGAAGGTGTGTACTCGAACATGAACAAGACCAAATTATGCATGAAGCACAATATGGACCTACAGGAGGACATTTCCAAGCAGACACAACTGCAAAGAAAATCCAACAGTCAGGACTATGGTGGTCGACACTCCACAGAGATTGCAAAAATTTTGTTATTCGATGTGACAAATGTCAACGAGTAGGTCGAACCCTGCCTAGTACAGAAATTGCCTTGATATTAGTAAACCCTAGTATCACATTTGAAATATAGGCCATAGACTTCATAGGCCCATTTCCTATACCAGCAAAAAGTTCAAGTGCAAGGTATATCATTACTGCAGTGGAATATGTCACTAAATGGGCAGAAGATGAACCGGTCGATACATGTTCTAGTGAGATAGCTGCTAAGTTTATCTATGAGAATATCATCACTAGATTTGGATGTCCATTAACCCTAATTAGTGACTAGGGGACACACTTTATCAACAAAACTATCAAACCCTAACCAACCAGTTCCAAATAGACTACCGTTGGAGTACAGCATATAATCCTCAGTTGAATGGAGCAATTGAAGAATTCAATAAAACATTAACAAGAGGACTAACCAAAATATGTAATGCTGACAAGGATGACTGGGATGAGAAAATACCTACAGTCTTATGGGCATATAGAAAAACCTATAAATGATCGACCGACCAAACTCCTTTTCGACTAGTCTATGGACAAGAAGCAGTAGTTCCACTACACTTTCAACAACAGACACCTATTATCACAGAAATACTACATGTCGATGTTGAACAGGGAAGGAAGGACTGACTATTTCAACTTAGCAAGATGGAAGAGCACCGACTAATGGCTATACAACACCAAAAAATCCAGAACCAACAACAAAAATCATGGCACGACTGAAACATCAAGAACAAAAACCTGTCGATCGACAACCTTGCCTTACTGTACAATAGTTGGGTCAAAGGAAAACCTAAGAAACTCCACACAGAGTGGATGGGAACTTACTTTGTCAAAGAGATACATCCCAATGGATCAATCTGACTAAGGAACTTATAGGGCATGGTATTTCGGAATCTTGTTAATGGATCCCGACTAAAACGCTACAAAAACTAAACTTAAAAAAACAAAAAAAATAAATAACGACCATAACTGACAACCAAAATCCATAAAAAACTAAAAATTTGAAAAACAAAATAATACCCTACCAACAGAAAACCATAACAGGAAATCACCATCTTGACAAACGCTATCATGACCATTGACCTAGCACCAGCGACCACTTTCACAGACCGACTGCTTCCTTCGACCACTCTCATCACCGAGACTAACTGATGACTTCAATAGTCCCATAGCACATTCATGACATCGAGTGCCGAAATCAATTTACCATTAACACACACTTGTGTACTTCAACTGGAACATCATGTCCGCCATTAATACACCCATGTCTGTACACAACCACAACATCACCTATAAATACTAGATTGCCAAAGGTTCATTCACCGCAATCGATACAGACAGAGCATCAGAGCATCTAGTCAACCAAAATCTGAGAACCGCTTAGTGACATCGACCACCAAACTGACACAATGGCCCCCAAACAAACTAGAGCCTCGACTAAAGCCAAGGAGATACAGGCTATGGATACACCTTTAGTCCGCAGGATGAAAAACATAAAAAACACCAAATTACAAGAAGGCTCATGGCGAAATCTATGGACCGAAATACAAGAATGGGCCTTTGTTGACAAAAAGATGACTCAAGCAGCAGAAAAAGTTAGACACAGCACTCTCTTTGGCTATGCCAATGCACCACTGATGGCTAGCTTTGGTGGCACAAAGGAAGTCATTGTCAAATTTATAATCAGTCGGTATCATAATGGACGATTCTACTTCAACAAGCTGGTTGACATCTCTAGAGATGTCATCTCCAAACTGACTGGCCTCTGTAATAAAGGAGACCCCGTACTAGTCGGAATCAAGGAAGGACTAGTCGAAGAGCTCACTAGGTCACCTTTCGATAAAAACTCCAAGGGGTTGATGATTAGCCAAATCACAACCTGAATGCCATATATTGTGGAAAAAATTATTGCAATAACACTCACTCTAGCAGGTCGAGGCAGTGACCTTAAGTTAGAAATGCTAGAATCCGTCGACACCATTGCCACCGACAGACGACTATATAGATGGGGTGATTATGTCATCGACATGGTGAAGACCATCTGTGAGCGATGTCAAGAAATGGGGGAATCATCAAGTTCCCCTCCCTCATCTTATGGATTGTCATGTACCACATCTGCCCAGAGGGGAGCCTAGTCTTTCGGGAACTGTTGAAGTTCAACATGTGGAGGTTTAAACCCTTCTCTCAGAAAGGAACCTTGTACGAACTGGAGCGCGAGAAAGTATTTCTGGAGAACTGGTTCCAACAACTCAAAGTATGCATGACTAGATGGAGGGTGCCTCAAAACATCCGATGAAATATACTAGCAAACTCCCACATCCAGCTGGAGCTCGACCATACCTTTGTGTGGTACATGCAAGGCGATGATTCCAATGCCAAAGACCTCGACTACTATCCATCTGTCGACCAGATATTCTGAGAACTATCTCGACAGGCCAAGACAAAAGTACCAGTACCAACAGCAGCAAAACAGATCGACTTCTCGATCAGAGAGCCACTCATGGACTAGGAAAAAGAGGAATACTATGAGCTCAACCTCTACATCAACACATTTGTGTTGGAGGAGACACCGGTCAAACACACCGGTCGAGTGCAGATAACTATCAAACCTTCGACCACCAAGAGAACAAAACCCCATACCACAAATCCAAAGCCACAGTCACAATAGCAGATAACTCCTCCGGCTATAAAAAGTGTCATCCCGACTCAGGAACCGACAAGAGAGACAGAGCCCGACAACCCTGAGTATGCTGTTACAAAAGGCATTATTCAGAAACTCGTAAAAGAAATAGCAGCAACCAGGAAGAAAATAAAAATTCAAGAAAAACAACAAGGTAAAGGTAAGCGCAAGCTTATCATTGCCGAATCATTAAAAGACAAGGAAGAACTGGCAGCCACGGCCCTCGACATCATAAAGGATGCTGCCACAAATAAAGTGACGGTCAAAACCCAGTTCCAGTGCTTTGTTGACGCAGGAGCAGAAGCAGGTCAACTGAAGAAAGAAAAGACCACAATGACACCTAAAAACATCATCGATCTTGTGTCAAAGCCTCCACCCCCATCACCAAAAAAAATAACCGAGGAGCAAGCACTGGCACCACAGTCAATCAACCCCCTCGACTTATACAAAAGTGTGATGGCGGACATGATAAAAGAAAAATTTGACAGAGATAGCAAATTGGAATATTTCTTTGAGAAAATACCTGTGATTTTCACGTCAGCTCAGAAAATCTCCACAAAAGCACCTATCTTCACGTCTGGAGGACACCAACTAGAACAGGGCCCACAGTCCCCAATCGTTGCAACCATCTTGTCAATTTTCGAAATAAATCATGACAAAGAATCCAAAGTGATTGCACGTCGGTCCTCAACTATTGCATTGACCGACCCCATACCCCAAGCCGACCTACTAGCCACGGCACCAACTGAAGAAGAAGAGACTGGGGACATAACTCAATAAATCAACCAAATGTTCTTCGACATCAACTCGCCCCCTCAACCCGACAAACCACCATATCCACCACCACCACCACCTCTCGACTCAGAGAAATACCCACCACAACCAACTGCATCCACACAACCAGAGGTGGTAGTCATCCCACCTCCCCAACCAGAGAAACCATCGAATTCTATCCCACAAACCAAAGACCCCGCCTCAACAGTTGCAGCTACACAAGAGGCAGACAAAGAAAAGCACAAGAAGAGGACGAAGAAACAGAAAAAGGATCATCATGGAAAGCCTCCCAAACTCCAAATTAGCTTGAAGGATGCAAGCTCCTTGACCGACACAGAGATGGGCCAACTCCTCAAAACCCTAGCGAAGGAAGCAAAGACAAGGAGTGACCAAAGAAATAAAGAACTCAAGGACAAAAATGCAGAACAGGTCGAGTTTCTCGACAAATGCAGAAATTTGGCCCAGTCCATCATGCTGAGCCCCATAGAGATTGACACAGATAGACCGCTTGAAAGAGCATATCAACTATTTGAGAGCATGGTGTCGACCCTCCAAGCACACATTAAAGAAACCAAGGAGGAAAAAAAAGAGGAAACTGCCCGACTCCTCATGGCACAACATACTGCATTTTCTGAAGCATATAAAGTATTACAAGATCATATGGAGGAGTCTGTCGTAACCGAAGAAGTATTAGGATACTAGCCTACTCACTACAAGAAATTTTACTAACAAACTTGACAGACTCAACAAGGGATCCAGGCACTGAAGAGTAGAAAGACAACTAAGGAAGCACTTAGAATGACAATAGAAGAACAAATAGTGCTTGAAACCACCAAACTATAGAAACTAGAAAGGGAAGCACATCAATGGGTGCAGCAAGCTCTCCCTAACTTAGAGAAAGTTGACATCATATGTCCATAGATGAAATGACTTATCGAAACTACAGAGGAGAAGGACCAATTTATGGGTCTTGAAATGGAGAGGATAGCAGAAGTCTCCATCGCAGAAAAGATGTCGATCTTGTCAGGCCTGACCACACTCACCATCGACATGCAGAAAGTTTTGCAGAGTTGGACAGATTTCCAACACCACCTTGCCATCACAACCCCAGCCATTGTAGAATTTTGCATATAGAAATGAGCAACCATCAGACTTCATATCCCACCGCAATAAATATAAATTCCAGCAAGAATTTTGTACCTCCCTGTTTCTTTGGAACGAAGAAACATTTTGTTCGTGGGGGAGATGTAGAAGGAGCAAGTCGATAAGTCGACTTGAACGAGAGCTGACTTAGTCAATCAGATGACTAAGTCGATGGGCCAACTTAGTCGATCAGCCGACTAATTCGGTCGACCAACTAAAAGCTAGAGATTAGGTCGACCACCTAAGGTCGTGTCGGTTCACTGAACCGCAGGTAGTTATTTTGTAACCGTTCTGTAATCATATATATTAGGCTATTGAGCCAGATGAGAACTCAGTTCAGTTCTTTGTGTTGTATGGACTCATTTATATAATATAATCTGTTTATTCACCTATCTGTTCTTATATCTTGTCTCTTTGTTATATTTATATATGTTTTAGTGTGTATTATTGGTAACCTTATGTGATCTGTGAGATTACAACAGGTCACATATCCAAATTCTTCCCTAACAAAAGAAATCTAAGGAAGAAAGGAAACAAAAGAAGACATCATGCCCATGCTGCAGAGGATGATGAACCTTCCACAAAGAGAATCAGATAAGAGAGTGATGACTCTTCAAGTGAGGATGAATATGTTCTAATATCCACTCTCACAGGAACTGTTTCACATGGAAGCAATGTTTGGCTTATAGACAGTGGTGCTTCCAAGCACATCACGGGATTCAAAGAATCATTTGTGAAGCTATCAGAACATGAGTCACCTCACAAGGTGAAACTTGGGGATGAATACCAGTATCCAATAAAAGGTAGTGGTGAATCCTTCTATAAACTAGACTTAGGAAAGTCTTTGAATATGAAGAATGTATTATTTGTTCCAGGACTAAAGAAGAACCTCCTCTCCATAACTGCTTTGGATGCAAAAGGAATGAGGGTTGCTTTTGTAAATGGCCAAGTTCTTATGTGGCCAAAGGGAAATACTTTTGACATTCCAATCGTGATTGGAGAACAAGAAGGAGGTATATACAAGTTGAAGGGCCAACCAGATCAAGCTTTGGTTGATGAAACAGTAGAACCAAATGAACTTTGGCATAGAATTATTGCACATATACATTACAGAGCACTACCACTTGCAAGCAAAGCTGTTGAAGGTCTTCCAGAAATTCAAGAAAAACATGAAGGGGTCTATAGAGGATGTGCGAAAGGAAAGAATGCAAAGAAGACATTTCCAAGCAGCGAGAGCAAAGCAAAAGGAATCTTAGAAATCATCCACTTTGATGTATGCTGACCAATGTTATCAATCTCACTAAGCGGGTATGTCTACTATGTTTCTTTTATCGATGACTTTTCTAGAAAGACATGGATTTACTTCATGAAGAATAAAGATGAAGTGTTTAGCAGATCAAGACTTTTCGATCAGGACAATGGTGGAGGATTCACTTCAAATGAGTTCAAGGAACTATGTAAGGACTCAGGGATTAAGAGGGAGTTGTCCACTCTTTACAATTCGCAACAGAATGGGGTTGCAGAGAGGAAGAATAGAACTATCATGGGAGTTGCAAGAGCTATGATTCATGATAAATATCTTCCTATTCATCTTTGGGAAGAAACAACCAGAACAACAGTGTATGTATAGAAATGTACTCCACACAGATTACTTGAGAACAAGACTCTTGAAGATGTCTTCTCCGGCAAGAAACCAAAAGTCAGCCATCTCACAATATTCGGCTGTCTTGTGTACATACACATTCCAAAAGAGAAGAGAACAAAATTAGATCCTTCAGGAAACAAGGGTATATTTATGGGATACCCTGAAAGCTCGAAGGCTTACAGAATATACTTCCCAGGGTTCAAAAAGATTGACATCAGTAGGGATGTAACATTTGATGAAGATTCAACCTACATCAAATCGAGAAAGAAACCTGCTGAAGAACCTGAAGAAGCAGAAGCTCCCAGAATTCATGATACAATCATGAATGAAGAAACTCAAGAAGAAGATCGAGAATTTGAAGAACCACAAAGACCTATAGATCCACCATAGGAGAAGAATCCTCACAAGAGGAAACCTGCTTGGGTACGAGATATTATCCAAGGTGCGGAAAGATATGGGGTTCCAGAAGAGAATCTCAGAGAAAGAAAGAGGACCAGATCCTGTTCTAGTTATGTAGCTTTACTATGTGACTTCATTGATAAAGAACCTTCCAAATATGAAGAAGTGGAAAAATAGAAAGAATGGAAGGATGCGATGATCGAAGAGTATCAATCGATCATGAAGAATGATGTTTGGGATGTTTTCCCAAGACCAGAAGGGAAGTCAGTTGTAACTTCCAAATGGATCTACAAGATCAAGCATGCTGTAGACGGTAACATTGAAAAGTGTAAGGCAAGATTTGTGGCTTGGGGTTTCTCTCAAAAAGAAGGAATAAACTATGAAGAAACCTTTGCACCTATATCCAGATACACTTCCATCAAATCGATACTTTCTCTAGCTGCAGTGATGAAATCAAAGATACACCACATGGATGTCAAGACTGCTTTCTTGAATGGTGTAGTAGAAGAGGAAGTGTATGTGGAGCAGCCACTCGGTTTTGAGACACATGACAGGGAGTCTCATGTGTGTAGATTGAAAAAATCCCTGTACAGTTTGAAATAGGCACCCAGGACATGGTACAACAGAATTGACAACTTTCTATCTAGTTTGGGCTTTACCAAGAGTAATGCAGATTCCAACCTTTACTACAAGGTGGAAGATGGCAACCTGGTGATACTTCTACTATATGTAGATGATCTGTTTGTGACTGGTATGGATGGGTTGATTGCTGATACGAAGAGAAAGTTTGCTGCTGAGTTCGAGAAGAAGGACTTGGGAATGATGCATTATTTCCTAGGTATGGAGGTGTGGCAGACTACAAATGGAATCTTTCTTGGACAAGGAAAGTATGCATTATAGGTCCTGAAGATATTTGGGATGATGGACTGCAAGGCATTAACCACACCTATGGAATCAAACCTGAAGCTATTGAGTGATGCTTTATCAGAGACAGTTGATGCCATGATGTATCATCAGATAATTGGGTCCTTGATGTACCTGATGAACACGAGACCAGATATTTGCTTTGCTATGAACACCTTGAGCCAATACTTGACAGATTCGAGACATGTTCACTTGACTACTGCAAATCATATTCTGAGGTACCTGAAGGGTACGGTTGATTATGGGCTCAAGTATAAGGCTGATTAAAGGATTAACCTGGAGGTTTATGTTGATTCAGATTGGGAAGGCAGTGCCATCGATAGGAAGAACACTTCGGGGTGTTGCTTCAGTATGGGATCAGGTGTGATCTCATGGTTTAGTAGGAAGCAATCCTGTGTGGAACTGAGTACAGCTGAAGCAGAGTATGTTGCAGCCTGTTTAGCTAGTTGTGAGGTAGTATGGCTGAGGAAGCTACTGTTGGATTTATCTGATCTCCAGTTAGATGCTACTTGTATATACTGTGACAACCAAAGTTGTGTAAAGTTGTCAGAGAATCCAATATTCCATGACAAGTCGAAGCATATCAAGATCAAGTATCACTATATCAGGGATATGGTGCAGAGAGGAGCAATGAAGCTCCAATATGTTGCAATGGACGAACATATAGCTGATGTGTTGACTAAGCCATTGGCTAGGGTGAAGTTTGAGTACTTCAGGGAGAATCTTGGTGTTCTCCAGATTGAGGTTCCTCCCAAGAGGAAGTGATGTGTCTGTGCTGTGTCATTCTGACATGGTGAGAGGATTGGTTCCTTCCATGATTAGATGTAAGTGCTGTGCCATTCTAACATGGTGAGAGGATTGGTTCCTTCCATGGTCAGATGTAAGAGTTGTGACATGGTGAGAGGATTGGTTCCTTCCATTGTCAGGTATATGTGGATGCCACATCCAACATGAAAAAGGGTTGGCTCTGTGAAGACACATCTAGTATGAAAAAGGACTAGCTCTATGTAGATGGCACATCCAGCATGAAAAAGGGTTGGCTCTGTGAAGACACATCTAGTATGAAAAAAGACTAGCTCTGTGTATATGACAACTCCAGCATGAAAAAGGGATGGCTCTGTGGAGGCTCATCTAGTATGAAAAAGGAATAACTTTGAGTAGCTACCACATCTAGTATGAAAAAGGACCAGCTCTGTGATGCCTCATCTGGTATGAAAAAGGACCAGCTCTGTGATGCCTCATCTAGTATGAAAAAGGACTAGCTCTGAGAAGGCTCATCTAGTATGAAAAAGGACTAGCTCTAAGTAGCTGTCACATCTGGTATGAAAAAGGAATAGCTCTGTGATGCCTCATATGTTATGAAAAAGGTCCAGCTCTGTGATGCCTCATCTAGTATGAAAAAGGACTAGCTCTGAGAGGGCTCATCTAGTATGAAAAAGGACTAGCTCTGAGTAGCTGCCACATCTGGTATGAAAAAGGACCAGCTCTATGATGCCTCATCTGGTATGAAAAAGGACCAGCTTTGTGATGCCTCATCTAGTATGAAAAAGGAATAGCTCTGAGAAGGCTCATCTAGTATGAAAAAGGACTAGCTCTGAGTAGCTGCCACATTTGGTATGAAAAAGGACCAGCTCTATGATGCCTCATCTGGTATGAAAAAGGACCAGCTCTGTGATGCCTCATCTAGTATGAAAAAGGACTAGCTCTGAGATGATACACCCAATATGAAAAAGGACTGGCTCTGTAGAGGTTCCTATGACAAGAAGAATCAAGAGATAGCACCTGTGATGATGCCCAGTGATGATCCAGATCAAGTGATGATGATCCAGATCCAATGATGATGATCCAACAGAAATGATCCAGATTGAGTGATGATCCAGATCCAATGATGATGCCAAATGATGATCCAGATCCAGTGATGATGTCCCATGATGATCCATATCCAGTGATGATCCAGATCCGATGATGAAGATGAATAGAAGATGAAGATGACTTGAATATGAAGAAGACTTGAAGATGACGAGGACTCAATGATGACCCAAAATATACAGAGAAGAAGACTTGTGCTAAAAATTGTGTTGAAAGAATACCTTCCTAGTTAAGAGGGAGTGTTGATGTATATGTAACTTCGGAATGTATTTCACTTGTATTTCTTATATATTGTAACCTGATGTTTATTCCAATATGTACTTGAGTTATGTCATGCCCCGATGTTCCTATCGGGAAGTTCTATCATGTAAACAAGTCATGTCAAGTCATTATGGGTAACCCTCCTATTGTCTAAGGGTTAAAGTCCCCGCAATTCTGGGGCACTAGGGTTATTAGACTCTCCTAGTAGAGGTCATCCCTAGTAGGGTTTTAGTCATGTCAGGATTAGTATAAATAGAGAACTGGAGTCTCTATTTGTCATACAACTCATACACACTCAAGTGTAGTGCATAGTTGAGGAAGGAGAAGACAATGGGGCTAAACAAGAAGAAGGTTACTACTGTTGGGATATCATTTACTGCTTTTGGGGATTTTCTATTTTGGTGTTGATTCTATCTCTGAGGAAGTTGCTGGATTTTCACCATTTATGGTTTCCCCGAGGATAAACACTGTGTTCATTGTCTCTTGTGTTTGATTGATGTGCTTGTTATTCTCTCAGTAAAGATCCTAATATAATGCTAGCTTAATGATGAAATTATAATAGTTCTTTGATCTGGGAAACCCTTGTGAAGTAAGACTGTATGGTCTCCACATTCTGAATCTTCACATTCTTCAACTGGTTCCTAAAATTCATCTTTTGGTTTATGTTCTTTCCTTCAAACAGTTTGGTTAGGGCATCAAACATAGCTTTAGGTGTCTTTAGGGAGGACACCTATGGTATGAGGTGATCCTTGATTGAATCAGAAATAATCCTCTTAGCCATAACCAAATTCTTCTTGTGTAAGGCCTTAGCCTCATCTCCCTCTGGAAATGGAACCTCCTCATTGATGTACTAGTCCAACTCATTTTCTTCCAAGACCAGGGAGATCCTATACTTCCAAGCTCGGAAGTTATCAGATCCCTCAAGATTTTCATCAAGCTTGGTATGATGAGACATATTAACTGAGAACCTCAAATGGGAATACAAAATAGTTAGATATTACCAGGTCAAGCTGTCAGAACTGGATCTGAAGCTGAATTTCTGCAGTACTGGTTCAGGAGCAGATGAGGGTTTGACTTTCCCGGAGTTCTGTCCAACCAAATGCTTTGATCTTGATCTCTAAACTTCAATTTTGAGGAGGAGATCAATCCAGGCCTAGGCTCACTTAAAAATTCCACTTATGTGGAAATCCCTAATTTCTAGTAGTAGTGTCGAGTCAAAAACTAAAAATGCTCAGAATCAGATTCTGCTTCGACAGAAAGATGCGCCCTAGGGAGGAGAGTTAGTCCAACCTTATTTTGCTGAAAATATGTGGAGAGAGATCCAAAAAGTAGGAATCCCTAGTTTCCATAGCTTCATAGTGTCTTCTTCTCAGGTTAGCTCTAATACCATGTTAGAATTTTATCATTCAATCTAGCATCATGTTAGGATATTTAACTGAGAGAATAACAAGTACAGCAACCAAACACAAGAGACGACAAACACAATGTTTTTCCTTGGGGAAACCATAAATGGAGAAAACCCCGCAACTTCCTTAGAGATAGAATCGGCACCAAAGTAAAACCCCAAAACAGTAAGATGATCTCCTGACACCAGTAGCGTCTTTCTTTCTAGCCCCAACAACTTCTTCTCCCTCATCTATGCACTACAACTGAGTGTGAGTGAGTGTGTGATAAATAGAGAGGCTCACTCTCTATTTATACTAATTCCCAACTTGACAATAAATCACTTGGGCCTACTTCACTAGTTGAGTCTAATAACTCTAAGGCCCCAAAACTACAAGGACTTTAACCCTTGATCAATAGGAGGGTTACCCACAATGACTTGACATGACTTGTTTACATTATACAAACTCCCGATCGAAACATCGGGGCATGACACGACTTAATTACATTACAAAAACTTCCCGGAATAAACATCGGGTTACAATACATAAGATATACAAGTGAATACATTCTGAAGTTACAATTACATCAACATGTTTCTTAGTTGACTTTTATTATAGGTTCTCGGTTCTCACTTTTTTGATTGTTGAATTGCTCTATATCTTCAAAATACTGTAAATGATCTTTTTCTGGTCCGGTATTTATAGGTGGAGCGGTTGACGTTTCTGTCGATGGATGTATTAATGGCGGAAGTGATGGTCCAGCACGGTCTCTAGGGTTTGCGTTAATGGTGATTTGATTTTGGTGCTCCTTTTGACTGTAGTCATGAAGGCATGATTTGACCTTCAGGGTCGTTGGTCAATGTCGATCATGTGAACGCGATGGTGGTATGTCGATGGGTTTACTTTCAGCTGTCAAAGCTTTGGTTTCCTGTCATCTTGGGTTATGGATGTTGGTTCTATTTTGTTGTTTTTAATATTTTTAGATTTTTATAGTTTTTGTCTGATAGTTATGGTTGTTATATTTATGTTTTTTTTTTGAACTTGTTTTAATTTTTGTACCATTTTAGTCAGGAACCATTAACAAGTTTCCGAAATACTATTCCTTGTAACGTCCTTAGTCAGAATAATCCATTGGTATGAATTTCTTCGACAACGTAAAGTCCCATCCATTCTATGTGTAAATTTTTGGGTTTTCCTTTTACTCGACTGTTGTATAGTAAGGTGAGATCCCTTACCGACAAATTCTTGTTTTTGATATTGCGATCGTGCCAGGCCTTCTGCGGTTGTTTTTGGATTTCTTGGTGTTGTAGAGCAATGAGTCGGTGTTCTTCTAGATTGTTTAATTACATTAGTCGGTCCTTCCTACCTTGTTCGACATTGACATGTAAGATATCTTCTATGATAGGTGTTTATTGTCGAAAATGTAGTGGAACAACTGCTTCTTGTCCATAGACTACTTGAAACGGTGTTTGGTCGGTCGAACACTTGTATGTTGTTCTGTAAGCCCATAGTAGTGCAGGTATCTTTTCATCCCAATCATCCTTGTTGATATTACAGATTCTAGTTAGGCCCTTTGTTAATGTTTTTTTAAATGCCTCTATTGTTCTATTCGATTGGGGGTGATAAGCTGTACTACATTGGTAGTCAATTTTGAACTGGTCTATTAGTGCTTTGATGGTTTTATTAATAAATTATGAACCTTGGTCACTAATTAGGGTTATTGGACATCCAAAATTATGGTAATTATATTTTCATAGATAAATTTAGCAGCTATCTCACTGGAACATGTGTCGACTGGTTCTGCTTCTGCCCACTTGGTTACATATTCTACTGTAGTTATTATGTACCTTACACATGTTCTTTTTGCTAGTATGGGGAATGGTTCTATGAAGTTGATGGACCAAATTTCAAATGTCAAACTTGGGTTTACTGATATTAAGGGAATTTTTGTACTAGGAAGAGGTTGACCTAGTCATTGGCATCTGTCGCATTGGCTCACAAACGTTTTACAATCTTTATATAGTGTCGGCCACCATATCCCTGATTGTTGGATTTTCTTGGAAGTTGTGTCTTCTTGAAAATGTCCTCCCACTGGTCCAAAGTGTGCTTCAGACATGATATTATCTCTTTGATGTTCTAATACACATTTTCTGAGGATGTCGTCCAGGCCCATTTTATATAAAAATCCATTTATGAGGCTATATGGTGCAGCTTTCATGGCTAAGATTTGTTTATTTTTCATGCTCATGCTCTCTGGTGCTTGTCCATTTTCTAAGAATTGAGCTATTTCCTCTAATTCTGCTGGGACCGCTTCTATTCAAAATAAATGTGCATCCGGTAGGTCATCTTCGACTTCTGTTGGTTCCTCTCCTATGTCGATTCATGACAAGTGGTCAGGTCCGACATTTAATTTTCTTGGTCTAACAACGACTTCAAATTCAAATTCTTGGAATGGAAGTAACCATTGAAAAATTCTCACATGGTGTAAGGGTTTACTTACAATGTATTTTAATGCTTAATGGTCGATATAAAAGATGAAAGGGTTGGATAGTAGGTAATGTCGATACTTCTGTAGTGCAAATACCATTCCTAATGCTTCTCTCTCTGTTGTCGAATAGTTCCTTTCTACTTTATTTAATTTTCTATTGATGTAAACTATGGGGTAGTCCAGTCCATTGTCCCCTGGTTGTGTTAATATTGCTCCTATTTCTAGGCATGATGCGTCGATGTCTACGTGAAATTTGGTCGACCAATTCAGGAACCTTAGAATGGGTGCTTCAACTAGCTTCCTTTTTAGTGTTTCAAATGATATGTTGCATTCCTCTATCCAGTCGAACTCTTGATCTTCTCTTAATAGTTCTTCCAATGGATAGGTCATATCTGAATAGTATCTTATGAATTTCCTGTAATATCCTGTATGACCAAGTAGTAACCTAACTTGTTTTGGGTTCACTAGTGGTTTTAAGTCGAGAATAATTTTTATTTTTGCAAACTTGACCTCGATGCCTTCTTTGCAGACAATGTGTCCTAATAGTATCCCTATAGGGGTTATAAATATGCATTTCCTTATGTTCAGAGATAACTAGATTTGTTGGCATTGCTCCAACATGAGCCTTAGCCATTTGCAGTGATCTTTCAACATAGAGTATATTGTCCAATAATTGAAATATACTGCCATTGTTTTGTAAATATATTCTTGAAATGTTTTGACCATAATTCTCGAAAATACTGCAGTTGTGTTCTTTAGTCCAAAAGGAATAACTCTGTAAGAAAATGATCCAAATTCACATACAAATGTTGTCTTTTTCTAGTCTTCTTTGGCTATTGGTACTTGGTTATAACCTGAGAATCCATCTGTAAACGAGTAGGATTCATGTCCTGCGACTTCATTTAAGATTTCATCTACATAAGGTGTTGGAAATGGTTCTGTTAAGGTGACTTTGTTTAATTCTCTAAAGTCGACACAGATCCTTAGCTTTGTCGGGTCATGTTTCTTTGGTTGAACAACCATTGGGATTTCCCATTTCAATTCGTCAATAGGGTAGATAATTCCTGTTGCAAGCATATTATCAATCTCTTTCTTGACTATCTCTTTGTATTTATGAGCTAATTTATATGGCCTCTTCTTAACAGGTCGGACATTAGGTTTGATGTCGATCTTCATTTCACCCATTTCATGGACTAGACCTTTTAGATCTTTGTAGTCTCTAGCGAATACATCCTGGAATTCTTTTAGTAAGTTTACAATTTCTATTATTTGTTCTTCACTCCAGTAGTCTCCAATTTTTTCCATTTTTGGTCGATCATCATTTGAGATATCGAATTCTGTAGTTTTTACTTTAGCATCTAACCATTCTAGTGCTTTGTCTTCATTGATTGGTCAGCTCCCTTCTTTAAACTATGAAAATGTAGCAGGAAATTCTACTAGATTCATTCAGTCCGTGTCTTCTTTGTTGGCTGTTTTGACTTTAAGTACTGTGCGAATTGGTTTTTTTGTTTCTAAATGGTATGATTTCCATTTAAAGCTTTTCCATTCTAGATTTTCATTTTCCATTTGTAGTCTTGTTGACTGTGGTGTTGTCTTGGTTTTTATGTTATTGCATGTTATTGTCGGTCGGTCATAATTTTGTGTTAGGGTGTTGTTCCCTGTCGGTTCTATAAATGCCTTGATTTGTTTTGCAGTTTCGACTAACTTTTCATTTTGTGGTATAAAGTTGAATTATTTGATAAAGTTCTCTCTAAGTTCATGCCATAGGAATGTTTCACCCTGTGCTTCTTCCATTTTGTACCATTCAGTGTTTGGTAAGTCAGATAGCATTGATGGAAACAAGTGTGGCCATGTACGTTCGTCCTTATACCCAAGTCTTTTCCACTCTTTTTCACATGTTCTTATGTGCTCTTATGGGTCCTTCCCTTGGATGAACATAGGTATTTGGGCTTGATTGGTTAGTCTTTTTCCTCCAAATCTTTCTACAAAGTAAGTCAAAGATTTTTTCCATGTCTGCAATCTTGATTGATGGGTATCCCACCATCTAGCGACTTGTCCTGTGAAGGTTTCTACTAAGCTTTGTAGTCGACCATGTTCACCAATGTTTTTGGATACTTGTTCTATATGCATAACTGGTGATTCTCTTTCTTTGTATCTTGGGATTTGTTTTGTACTTATATTTGTTGTTTTTAGGGTAGGGTATTCCCTGCTTTTCTTTTCAAATATTTTTAGGATGATGGAAACCAAGAAACATTGTTGGACCAGTTTCTTTTGCACTGTTTGAATAGTCCAGCAACCTCTTGCTTGTGTTTCATAGTTTTCAACTTCCCAATCATATAATTCTACATCTGAGTTGTATCCTACTGAATCTTGATTGCTTAAGTGAAGTTCATCATAGACATTGGGTTCTGTATACTCTTCATTATTTTGTATTTGAAATAATTGTCAGATGTCAACTTCTTCATCAATAAGTTCTATCCAATGTTCTCCTTGGGATGGATGGATAGGTACTATGAATTTTTATCCATTCCATTTTAGTTTTATCCTTTATTTGTCTAAAGATATCGATGTTTTCATTATCTTCCCCAAGGTCGACCTACTAATGTTGGGAAGGAACTGGATCCTTCCTTAGGGTCAATAATTTCAAAGTCGACTTTGGTCGATATTCCTTTTATTGTCGTATCGACATTTCTCCAAACTCTGATAGGTTCGATCAGACCTTGGTCGACTAATTTTAGGTATATTCCTAACTCATATTGCCGAGGTCTACCCAATTGTTCCCAAGTGTCACGAGTCATAATGTTTACTTGTGAGCCGAAGTTGAGTACAACTTGTCGGACATGGTATCCTTCAATTTCTAGGTTGACAAGTGGGTTGGCATCACTTTTGTCCTTCTAGTTTAGACTACAGATGTTTTTTTTTTTTTTTGTATTATTGTTGTGTTTCATATTAACAATAATTCAATAAATTGAGATACTGCTTTATCCTCTTGTACTAAACGTATTAATTCATTAACTATGCTTCGTCAACTATCATCAGCTTCTCCTTGTCAAGAAAATTATTTAAATATATTCGTTGCGTTTTTATACAATTTTTTTTGTTTAGCTGGGTTAGGATAATCGTTCTTTTCTTTTATTTTGCTTTTGCGTGGATTATCACTCCCAATTTTTGTCCCTTGTCGGGTTACTATATGCAGATTATTTGTATTGATTACATCATTATTTTGAATGCATGACAAGACATTAAAATTTTTATTTTTATTGATTTTATCAAGCATAGTAGGGAAATCCTCTAATGAGTGATCCCTGACTCCACAACTAGCAAAAAATTTTAAATCGGTTATGTCCTTGTATGGGAAATCTGCATATTGATGACCTTCTTTATAGCATGCGAAACACTAGATGGGCCGACGTGGTTGGTTGTCATGATTCCTAGGTAATTGACCTCGACCTCCATATCCTCCTCGACGATTGTTGAACCGGAGCTCATATCAATGGCCTTCATATCTTTGATTATTCTATTCATTTTGAGAATTTCTTAGCTTGTTGTTATCATTGTTCTATGTAATTGCGTTTGTCTAGCAGACTGCTTGTTAGTTTTGTCGATTCTTTAAGTTTAGGTGGCAGTCAGCCGTGGCGTGACTTTTTACTTCACAGATTGCACACCAAGATGCTTTACCATTTTTCATGTTATATGGGTAATATTTCATTGTGTGTTCTCCATGTTCTTGGTAGATGTCTCAGAAGCACTTTGTCTAAAGAAATCGAACGTCCTGTCAGCTGATGTCTTGTCGACAGTTATCTTTTTTGTGTCTAGATGTTGAGTATTTTCTGCACCAGACATCCTGATTCTTAAGGTTCAACTCTTTCAATGATTTCTGCATGATTTGTAGCTGTTCTAGTCTAGTATCCGTGGTATATGCTGGGAAATATTCATCCATCTTCACTTACAAAGCTTTAGTAAGCGCATCTTCATATGTTTTAAACATCTCCAGGCTTATGTGCCGCCAAATTTTCTGTGATAGACCTACAAGGAACCACTGAATTAATAGTTATTCATCAATTACATAATCCGGTTGGATAAGGAGGTCTTTCCAATGTTTGTCATACTCTCGGACAAACTCTGCTAGCTTTTGTGATGTTGTTTTCAACTTTTTAGCTGCCAGATGTTTGGCATCTGGATTTTTAAAGAACGACAAGAATTGTGCTTTAATTTTTGCTTTAGATGATTGAGGGATTCTCTCAGTAAAGTTCATGTACCATGTTAGTGCTCTTTTCCTCAAGGCACCAGCGAACTGTTCCATCTATTGATCTTCAGCTGTAACTTGATTTTCCTCCCATGTCGACTCACAGATGAACCAATGTCATCTAGGATCTTCGTCACCCTTGTATAGAGGAATATGTGTTGATCCATGACCGATGTCAGACTCGCTATCGCTATTTCCTCCAGAAGGTGGGGGTGGTGGTGGGGGTAGTGGGATGTTTTTCTTGTCTCTTTGTGCAGAGTTGTTGTCGACTGAACTTTTGTTTCCATCAGTTTTTTTTTGGTTGTTTCTTCTCCGAAAAGTAGTCGATTCACATCGACTTCTCCTGTCAATGTCCGACTGTAATTATTTTTCTGCAGGTCCGACTATTCTGTATTTTCCAAAGCTATATTTGGTAGGGGGGTGGTCCTTCATGTTCTCGGTAAAGTAAGTGGATACTTCGGTTGGAAGGGTATGCCTGAAGTGTGACCCAGTTTCCTTCCTCTAGTCGACAAATCACTAGATGATTATCATCATTTACCTCGTCATCTAGTCGGATGCATATAACAAACTCACCAGCTCTTAGTATTAGGTATTCTTCGACAATGGTTTGTATCCTGGTACTTGGATTTGTTGGAGACAGAGGTCTTATCTCTTGGGGAAATTCTATTTGGAGAGCTTCACACTAATCTATCCACAAGTCTTCTTCCATGGGTGATGCCTCTTCATCCACGCCTTCTTCCTGTCGGTCATGACCCGACTCTGGCAGATTTCTTTCTTGGTTTGTCACCCTAGTACTCATTCCTCTTTGTAGTGATATAGCCCTTTCTCTTCTTTCTTCCCTTCTTTTCAGCCTCTTATCTCTCTCTATTCTCTGTAAATCTATCGTACCTTTGTGTGTCACTTTCCGTTAAATTTCCTTTTTAGGTTGACTTTTCATTGCTGGTGATGGTATATCCTTTTATTCAACTAGAATCCTCTTCACTTTACCCCAACATATGGCCAGCTACCCCCCCATATCCTACCTGATGCTTTAGAAAGCTTGGATAGTTATGTTTACTTGCTTAGGAAATATTTCCACTCCCTTTCGGTAATAAATTTATCCCACTTTTTCTGTTTCTCTGCCCAGTTAGAATTTGGTGGTGGTTCGTGCAGTGACGGATGAGGTTCGACAATATGACCCACTCCTTTTTCTATCAGGAATTTGAACAGGAGGGTCGGTAGAGAGCACAAGAACTACTCGCTAATGTCTGTATATAATTTCTTCTGAATGGTTTCCACTGAAGTTCTTTCTTCTATAGCTTGCTCCTCACAGAATTTGTCGGTGATATTTTCAAACCACTCTGACAGTTTTGTTCTCCCCCCTCGAATCAGTTTCTCTAGCAACTCTTGGTCCTTAGTCGCTTCCATCTTTTTCATCTAGAAGTTTTTTCAAAAGTTTGGGCACCAATTCTACAAACTTCTCATGAGTTTCAGTGAAGAATCTCTCCTTCTCCTGATCAGTCATCAATCTGTTTCTCCTTGCATAATTCTGCAAATAATTTTCTATCTTATGCTCCCACCAGTTCTTAGTCTCCTATTCTGATATCATCTGCTTATAGTCATCTCAGATATGTACTACCAGCAATGGAACCAATTTTATAATCTTTTAGATCACAAAGGGTTACCATTAATACACATTGAAGCATACAAACATAACAGAGACAAGAGACAAGAACATAGATGTAGAATAATAGATTATATTATATTATGAGGGTTCATACAAACACAGAACTGAACCAAGTTCTTATCTGGCTCAACAGCCTAATATATATGATTTACAAATAGTTACATATAACTACCCGTCGGTTCAGTCAACCGACATGACCTTATGCAGCCGACCTAATCTCTAATTAGTCATCTAATCGACTTAGTCGGCTCACAAACTAGCTCCTCCAACAATAACTCTTCCTCAATCACACCATTTTAGAAGGTTGTATTTACATCCATATGGTGTATGATACTACTTCATCATGGAAGAAAGTGCCATGATGGTTCTGATGGAAGTGTACCTTGCTATTGGATAAAATGTCTCATCATAATCAATTCCCTCTTTCTGAGAGAATCCTCTGGCCACAAATCTTTCCTTGTACTTTTCAATACTTCCATCAACTGCATGTCTTATCTTGTAGATCCACTTTGAAGATACCACACTCTTGTTTTCCGATTTGGGTACTATATCCCAAACATCATTCTTCATTATAAAATAGTATTATTCCATCATTTATTCCACTCACTCTTTCTTCTCTGCAACTTCCACGTAACGGGTGGGTTGTTTATCTACAAGGTCACACATCAAAGCTACATAATTAGAGAATGGATTAGATCTCTTTCTTGTTCTTGTGGATCTTTCTGGAGCTCCATACTTCTCTTCTTCTTGTATGATTTCTATTACCCATGTAGGTTTTCTCTTTTGAGATATATCCATAGTAGGTGGTTCCTAAGGTTCTATCTTATCATGGTATTCTAATGCTACTATTCTAGGAGAGGGTTAAGCTTCCACCTTTATGGGAGGTACATCCTCTTCATGTACTTCTTAAATTTGACACCTTATGTATTTCTTAAGAGTATTTTCTTCATTAAATGTCACATCCCTACTAATATCAATATGATGGCATCCTAAAATGTATATCCTAAAGGCTTTGGAGACTTCATAGTATCCAACAAATATTCCCTTCTTTCCGGTAGGATCCAACTTGGTTCTCTTCTCTTTCGTAATATGCACATATACTGGACAACAAAATATATTGATATGGCTCACTTCAGGTTTATTTCTTGCATACATTTCTTCACAAGTCTTGAATCCAAGATCACTGTGAGATAATCTATTTTGCACATACACAATTGTTCTTACTGCTTCATCCCATTGGTGCATGGAAAGGTCTTGGTCATGAATCATTGTTTTCACTATTTCCATAAAGGTTCTATTCTTTATTTCCACAACACCATTATGTTGGGGATTGTAGGGAGTGGTTTAGTTCCCTCTTGATTCAAATTCTTTTGAAGTATATTCTCCACCATTATCTGATCTCAATGTCTTAATTCTTCTTTCTAAATGGTTCTCTATCAAGGATTTGAATACCTTGAATTTATTGAACACTTCACTCTTAGTATTCAAGAAGTATATCCATGTATTTATTGAAGAGTCATCATTAAATGTGACATAATATTCATATCCACTTAAATATGTGGAGGGCATAGGTCCAAATACATCAGAATGAATTAATTCCAACGTACCTTTACTCTTTGTTTCACTTTTCAGAAATGGATTCCTGATTTTCTTTCTTCTTGCACATCCTTTGCAAGTTACTTCATGATCAATATTCAGATATGGTAAATCTGTTACCACTTTTCTCACATAAGGTACTTATTTGTACTTTATGTGAGAAATCCTTCTATGCCATAGTTCAGTTGAGCTAGTGGTATCATGGACAAGGCTTATCTCTGGATGTCCCTTGAGTTTGCATAGTCCTCCTTCTTCTTCACCAATGACCAAAACATCTTCAATTTTCTTTCCTTTGGACCACATGATTACTTGTCCATCTATAAAAGAAACTGTATATCCTTTATTATCTAGTGCTGATATGGAAACTAGGTTCTTTTTCAAACCTGGTACATATAATACTTCCTTCATCTTCATAGAGGTTCCAAACTCAAGCTTGTAGCTTGATTCATCAATGACTTTGATGGGATATTTATTGTCATATCCTAATGATACTTTATGAGGAGAGTTATTTTCTTCAAGTCTTGACATATTTTGTGTCTTCCCTGTCATGTGCTTTGATGAACTACTATCAATAAGCCACGTATATTCTCCAGGTGTTACAGACCCAAGAGAGTTCAGAGAATAGTACATCTTCTTCTACATCTTCTTCTTTTGCTTTTTTGTTTCAATGTATTTCTTCTTCTTCTTCATCCTCATCTTCAGCTAGATGATAATGTTGTCTTTTTTTAGTGTTCTTATTCAATGGCCACTCTTTGGAAAGGTGTCCTATATTATGGTAGTTGTAACATTGATATTTGGAGTATTCTTCCTTTTGACTATTTTCTCTTTCCTTCTGAAATTTCTTTGGAGGTTTATATTCCTTTTGAATATCCTTCTTGAAGTTTTATTGTCTTCTTCTTCTGGTATGGGTGGCTATATCTTGATCATCTTCTTTAATTAAAGCTTCTCTGTTATCTACTCTAGCTTCATCTTGGATGTAGTCTTCCCATACAATGTCAAACTTCATACTTTATTTTCTGGCACACGAAGTCTGTATGAATGAATCCCAAGGTCTAGTGAGACCATTGAGAGCAATCATGACTATTTCATATTCATCATGGGAGTATCCAATAGAATCCAATGGACCAGTTGTTCCTTGAACTGGGAGACCCTTGTGAAGTAATCTTGAATTGATTCTCCTTTATTCATCTTAGTTCTCTTCAGTTGAGCTCTCAAATTCATCCTTTTGTTTATGTTCCTTCCCTCATACATTCTATAAAGGGCATCATACATTTTATTTGGTATCTCTGTAGATGACACTTGAGGGATCAAGTGATCTTTAATAGATTCAACAATGATCCTCATTGCCTTTATTAGGTCATTTTGATACTTCTCCTTAGATTCATCTTCTTCTATTTATGGGACTTCATCCTTGATGTATTTATCAAGATAAATCTATATAAGGATGATACCAATCCTATACTTCCATGATCGGAAGTTTTCAATTCCTTCCAGCTTATCCTCAAGCTTAGTGCTTAGTGCCATCCTATCTAGTAGGTCACTAAAAAATGAAATTTCTCAAAATAAAAATATGAACTCACCACAAGATGCAATTGAATGAGGTGATTTGGTTGCTCCACTTGGTTTCTGGATATCCCAAATCTTCACCCTTCAAATCTTTCTCGCGAGGTTCCAATTTTTGCAAAATTTTTGGTTCTAAATTTCTGTAGTTTTCTGGTTTAGGGAAAAACTAGGGTTTGGATTTCCTGGAGATTCAACCACCAAAAAAAAATCAATCCAGGGATCAATAGATGTACTCTAGATATGCACACCTTTCTATGAAAGCAGATATTCAAAATTCCAACTTTTGCAAAATAACTAATTTCTTCTGGAGGGAGAGGAGAGAGAGTTTCACCTTGTGAAAGTTGTTCTATTCAGGCTAGCTCTGATACCATGTTGAGATTTCATATGATTATATAGATATCATTAGTGTTTAATCCAAATTCACAACAATAGAATATGCAGAATCACTGAAAGAAACACAATCACAAGATATGCACATATTTATCTTGGGAAACCCTCAAGGGAAAGAAAAACTAGCCAAACTTCCTATGTATAAGATGTATAAGTTAAAACCGCAAAACNCTCTCTCTCTCTCTCTCTCTCTCTCTCTCTCTCTCTCTCTCTCTCTCTCTCTCTCTCTCTCTCTCTCTCTCTCTCTCTCTCTCCTATCACAATACACAAGTGTGAGTCTGTGTTCAAATGAGGAACACTACTCCTCCATTTATACTATTTTTGTCACTTGAATTTTAACCTAACAAGTTGGCCCCACTAAACTCTCTGGGTCGAATTCACCTCAAAAATCACAAAACAATATTATATTATAGTATAGTATATTAGGTTACTATTGAACCAACTTACAATGGAGGCTTTACCTCGTGACTCTATGATGACCAATTACAATAATAACATCCCGATGAAGGAATAAAAAAATCTCCATTGGGGTACATCAATAAACTACATTTAGAATATCCTTTGAATTTACAATATTTCAACATCTTGTCCATGGATTTTAAGTGAAAAATATTCACCATTAAGAGATAGTTCCTCTCTAATATGAACAATACAATGATGGTTGCATAGAAAATAATCTAATATCATAATTTAGATTGGGTGCAAGTGATGAACTACAAACGTCCAGAATAATAATGAATTATGTTTCCATATATTGAAGAAGTCCAAATGGGTTGAGGCCAGTGGACTAGACTCAAATATTTCTATAAATGGTAGTGATGTCTATGGTTTCAAGTTTGCAATGATTTTAATTAAAGATGAACCTACAATGAATAATGATTGAACCTTACCATTGTGCCACTCAACCAAAACAAAGGGATATTCACAATATATAGAATCAATGTAAATGAACTAAATTTCTCGGTCCATATCTTTTCTTGGTTTTCCCTAGGTTTAGATTTCCTTATTCATATATTTTTCCTTGGATTTGTTTCCTACAATACAATATGAAAACTATACATAAAGAAAAAACAACAACAACAATAAATATAGAATTCCTCTTATTATCCTTCCTTCCATACATGGAAACTATTGTAAATGGCCAAATCCGCAAGGTAAGAGCTCAGGAGTAAAAATATTGCGGACCCACTTAAGTAATTGGAGGAAAGGCATTGTTAATAAATTGTGTGAATAACTACAATAGAAGAGAGTAGATTGAGTGCAATAATGGTATCCCAAGCATATTTGGTTGGAGAAATAGGGGTGGAGGTGTTCAAGAGGATTTATTCATTGTAGTTCTATGAGAATCACATAAATGATAATGTCCATCTTGATTCCAGGCCCATTGGAGCAAGAGCCACCTCACTTACTTTAGTGAAGTACCAACTATAGATGCGTCATCCATGGAAAATATTTCCCACATAATAATTTTGGTTGGAGTGAAATTGGATGTAATGATGCTTGTTGTAGAGGCTCCACATGAAGGCTTCACTGCTGTCAACTTTCAAATGCCACCCCACTGATGTTCAACTTTACAGACCTGTGGATGCATCAACTATGATTTTTTAGCAGTTCTGTAATGTCCTAGCGAGTTCAGGGTTATAAAATTAAAGGAACTATCAATTTCAAAGGGACAAGCAACTTGTATGGAATACTTGGATATAAATTGTCTCAATGGGGATAGTGCACTATTTTATATTGCTTTACTTGCAACTAATGGTTCCTTTGCACACTGAAAAATTAGATATGAGTTAGTGAGAGAAGTGAAGTTGATTATTTTCTATAATTTCAGTTAATCATTAATGGAAGTCAAGATTAACCGATGATAATTCCTAGATTGAAGGTTTATGCTTATACTTATTCAGACAGACACGCTAGTGCTATTTCATGGCATTTGAAAACAATTGCTAGGATACAATGCATAAACTCTTTACATGTGTGAGATAGAAAGAATCAACTCGAAATAATCATTTTGCAAATGTAATAAGATTTAATGCTCATTGGAAATGAGATAAAAATAGTAGCAAAAAATTATTAGTTCAAATGTGGATATGATACTTAATACCAAAATATTTGTGATTAATGTGTTATTGCATACTTAAACTACATTAGTTAATTCTTTTGATTTTGAGAGAAATCATCTTCCTATTTTTGAAATGTGTTATTGAAACATGTTACAAGGGATTCTTATGCCAAGACAATGCATAGATCCATGAATCATGTTTGAAGCTACATAAATCCACACTGTGTGTGCACACACATACATTTTAATATAGTTATCATGTTGCAAAACATTTCCATGATAAAGTCATCAATTTATCAACTTGAGCACAAAACAACATGTGAGATGGATTATATATCGACATAGTTTAACTGTGGGTCATTTTTTAGGTGTAATTGAATATGGTCAGTTTTTTTAAGTGCAATTAATGAATATCGCATGGTTAATTAAATAAAAAATGTCGTTATTTGTCGCTAATTGTGGTTAAGTACTCAAGCACTTGTATATGAATATGGATGTCATTTCCTTTATATCTAAATTGTTTTACAAAGTTTCAAATTTATCCTAACATAGCACGAGTATAGGTTGTGCCAGAAATTCCTATTAGGAGTTAAGACAAAAAGATTGGATCCTAGTGATGTCTAAGTTTCAAGTTATTTATCCTAATAAAATATTAAAACCCATTTTCATAAATAAAATTTATTAAAACCAAACATGTATTTAACAACCATAACATATTATTCAGTTTATACCTGAGGACCCTATATTTGAACCTAACTCTGATACCATAAAGAAATGCCTAAAAATAAATTGGCTATATTAAAAAACATTATTATTACCAACTACCTATTCTTTTAGATTAAAGTTGTAATTAATTTATAATAAACAAAAAAAAATACTCAATAATAAATTATGGGTTGTAAAAAAAAATATGATTCTTTCCTTGTCTTTTTCATGGAATTTATAATATCTAACTTGTTAATCATAAATAAGTGGTACACACCTAGAAAATTGCAAGTGGTATATGAAGCTCTTGAAGAACATGAAAGATCAATGATTGTGTTGTTGCAATCCACCTCTTAATCAAACATGATCCAACTGAATTCAAGGGTTCCACTTACCACCCAACCAAACCCCCCAACTAAATATGAGAACCCTTACGAATCAAGGAGTAAGATATGACTAGAGTAGTCTCCCCCCCAACTAGAAATAATTGACTCGTAACATCCACCTATCCAAATCCTTTGGTAAAAAACCCTTGATAAAATTCTCCCCCGAAACATTATATACCTCTCTTCCTCCTTTCACCTCCAAAATTCCCTCTTGCATGGCTTACTCTACTTAGCATCGATCCAAATATTATTTTCATGGATGACAAGTGGGGTGNTATTATTATTATTATATATATATATATATATATATATATATATATATTCATTCAAGCATTAGACCCCCTACCAATATCGACTAATAACATTTAATAAATTTAATATAACTTAGTACATGTTATTTTTGACCTCTCAACTAAATTATTCTTAATTAAGTTAATTAATTTATTAAGTTGGGCATTAAAAAGATGCCAACCTTGATTATTGAGCTCAAATTTCCTTTTATAACTTTCGAAGTTGTAACCTCTTTCTATTTCCTCTAACTAATTTCTAATAACCTTTTGAGTTTGCCCTTTTCACTTTATTTTTACAAGATGTGAAAAGGATTTATTCTTATTTTACATCTTTTTACTGAACCCCTTTTTATCTCCTTTAGGTTGTAGTGACTATACTCTCAAGTGTCCTGTTGCTTTCCCAACTGAATTCCTAGCTAGTTGTACACATGGATATCCCATTGGCCTAATAGTTTTTTTCCCAAGGAATTAATGCGCCATATGAATACTTTCCTACCCTTTTGGTGGCATCAAATCTTGAGGACTTGACTAGCCTACAAACTATCCCTACATCTACCTTGATATTTTCCCGTGGGGTGGAAAAATCAATTTATGATACTTAGACACATATTTCCACTCTTTACCTATAAGATAGTTGTGTTCTTTCAAGGCCTCCAATTATATTTCAACATTTGTAGTTTTTTCATATGATATAGGCCTTAATTTTCTCAATATATTCTTAAGTAGAATCCAACTTTCAAATTTTATTTCCTGTCTATCAATTACCTAATCACCACTTATGTCTCCTTCTATTACATCAAATTATACTATCTCATCACCCTTTTGCATTATCTTTTCCTTTTAGTCTTCTTTTAAATACATCTCTCCATTTCCATTCCATGGGTATGGTAGGACAAACTTTGTGACATCATTAAAAAGGCCCTTGAATACAAAAATTCCATCAGTGAGTGATTTTATTCTACAGTAAGTTCTCTTATCAATGTTTTCTTCATAATCATTTGATTTCCTATATTTATTAGATTGGTTATGTTGACAATTTTCAACTCTTTTAATTGTATTTTTCTCCTACTGTTTATGAAGTCAATTATTTCTACTTCCTTCTCTATCATTTATCCAAGATCATTATCCAAACTTTTCACTTCTTCTTGAGCTTATATAGCCATTTCTAGCTCATCTTGGATCACCTCACAATGATCCCAATTATTTAGGAATTCCAGAGATATATTGTCCCACAATCATTTATAGGTTCTTATTATTAATTCATGTCCTTGAACATCTAACCGCAACTTGGTGATATGGATTTTTAGATCATCTCTTTCATTTTCTAAATCATTTATATGATCTTCTTTATTACTTACATCATTCTCTAAATCTACAATTCTGCTATCTTTGTAACTCAATGTACTAGCTTTCTATCTCTTTAATTTTAGTATCCCTACCAACTATTTTCTAAGGGGATATCTTATTCCATTGCATACGATGTTGCCTCTATTGCAGACTATTTTTTAGTTTACTTTTGAACTTCCTATGCATCCCCAATGAGATGATTTATCGCTTCTAAACGGGTAGATGCTGTTGGAAAGTTAGGTTCAATGGACAATGATGTATTTTTCATATTTAATGAAACAATTCAAAACTCCGAATCATTTATCTTATTTCCATGTTCTTCTTCCATGCTTTTTCACTTCAACATGCTCTCATAAATCTGCTCTTTTTCCTCCTACATCTTCATCAGTTCAGGAGTTTGATCTTGTTGTTCTCTAGGAATCTTTAACTTATTTCCTATATGTGCAATCTCATTGTAGTTTTGTAGAAACAATGATTTAGAATGATAGACTTCGATTGGATCTTTCCTAAAGGATACAATTTTGTTTTCTAACTCTCTAATGGTGATTTGTTTAGCTTTGACATTCATTCTTTTTTATTTCAACCACTAAAATTTTTCTCAGAAGCAACTAAGTGTATCACATTTTTACACATAATGTCACAAGTTTGTTTGTAGAAGTTAACCTTGTCCAGTTTACCAAAAATCTTGAAATCTACTTTGTACTTAATGGAATTCCAATCACTGAATGTTATAGGGATGTGCAATATAGGTTCCAAAATTGGAATATTGAGTGTCATTCTTGTGGTCTTCTATAGTCAACAATCTCCTTTTTTAGGCCCCCACCTACATTTTGAAATTTTTAACCAAATCCATACTTTTTTCTCTTATGTTGAAATACATGTTCTACAAATTTTACTTTATAGGTACTAGTCATGCAAAAGGTGAGGCCTGTAGAGTTTGAGGCACGATAAATTCAATGTATGGGTAGTGTGTGAATGTGACTGGTGATACATCCTTTTTTACTGTTGGTTTCTTCATCAACTCAGTAATATCTATTGGGATCTCATCACTACCCTCTTGCTCTAACACTACTTGTTCTGCTGCTTCACCTTCTTTTGTTATGGATTTCTTATTTTGGGGTCATTCCTCATCCCCATCAATTTCCTTGTCGATATGGATATCCTTATATCATATTATTTTACCTATATATGCACTTATGTAACCATACCCTTCTGCTTTGCTATGAAGTGATACTACATTTTCCCAACTTTCCAGATTTGAAAATATTTCCCACTCAGGCTTGGAGACATAATTGCAGGGGGAGTTTTTGTTTGCAATCCTCAACTTGGAAATTATATGATGAATATCATAGGACCTCTTCTCTTATTTTACCAAATTTAACTACTTTAGGAAAATTTCCATATACTACAATAAATTTAATCCTTTTACTTGGAAAGGTCCAATTTCCTTAGGTAACAAAAAGGTTCTTTGGTGATTGAAATGTAGGAAATGCATCCCATCATATATGAACCTTTGACTTGTGTACTACATGGTAAACACCCTTGGTGTGAGGAAATTTTATATCTTTCATGGATCCTCCTTAAATCCATATACTCTCAAAATAGTATAACTTTCATATATAAACCAATATCGTATTTTCATATTAGGACTCAATTGTAATATTTTGTTGTTCTATGGGAACATCTTCGGAGGTGATGAGTCATGCATAGGAGTGTAATTTATATTCATAACCTTGTTGGAAAATTATAGGTAATGGGTATTTGCACTCCTGATCAAAATTCGGACACTCCATTCGTATGTGTGCAACTAATTTCAACTCTCATCTCTTATTTTCATATTCAAGGCTTTATAGTGCTCATAATTATAATATAGGAACATATAGAAGTAGGAAGGGTACATGAGTTTCTCTATTGTAGGTATCTATTCCAACTGGGCATGGATTTATTAGGGAAAGTAAATACATAGAACAAACTTTGGACACATAACCCTGGAGGAAGGGGTAAAGCAGTGTAGAAACCCTAAAATGGTGTAATCAACCGTGTTATCATTGTCATACCCTAAAATTGTGCATCTTAATTATATGGCTTTCTTGGAACTTTCAAAAAATACCACCACTGTATCATAAGGGGAAGGAGAGGTGGGGATTCAAATCCCCCTTTCTAGGTGCTGAGATAAAGAGTGGTTTCTTTCAAGTGGTTTTAAGGACTGGTAGGATATGGTAAGGTTTTTCTCATGAAGGGATTGCGAGGAGAAGACCTATGGAAAGCATGAAGTTTTCTAAATAAAAATGCTCAAATAAGAACTTTTATGCCATGTTTACCATTTAGGTCCTTTATTTCACTCTTGAATGTCTGAAATTTTGTCTAATTTGGTCATTTTAATCACATATTTGCATAAGGAAATTGTTGAAAAACTAAAGGACATGACACATTGTTTCAATTTAAGAACCTTTAGGCCATGAATTTTGAAGTCACATGAAATTTCTGACCTGCCACACAACTTGAAATAACAACTAATACACCTTTAATACCATCTTTAAAAAAAAATCACATAAATTCTAAAAAATACAAACCTATCACTTAAGATCAGTTCAAACACAATGAGAGGATCTTTTCATTATTTTCAAGCTTCTTAAGATGATTTGTGTTCGATCCCTATTTATCCTCTTCATGCGTACCTTTGGGAGATCCTGTGAAATAGAAATAGGGATCTCAAGTGTAAAATTCTAGGTTTATTTTTTAGCGAAATTCTGATCCACAAGTATCCTCTTCACTTGCGCTTTCGGTGGTCCTATGAAATAGAAAGTGGATGTCAAGGGTAATAGGAATATTTTGATGTTTTGAAGCATATTGTCAATTCATGAGTATCCTCTTCACTTGCTCGTTCGGGCGGTCCTATGAAAGAGAAAGTGGATCTCAAGTGTAAATTCTTTTCATGAAAAATCAAAATTGAATCATGGTCCTACATGTAAACATCAGTTTAAGAGACTTATTAGAAACAGGAAAAACATTGAACATTCAAACATTTTTTTCATTTCTAATTAGTGATATTTGAATCAAATTGAACATATCTTATGTTTGAAGTCAACCTCTTGAACCCTTGCTAAAAAATTGAAAACTTCTTTTTTAAATTTAAATAAGTGATTCTATTTTGAAATATGCATGTTTGAAGGATCTCAAAGAACTTCTTACTCTTCCATAGTATACAAGTTCATTGAAATAAAGGAAAGAATAGGGAGCATATGTGCATTGGAATGGTTCAGTACTATAAGTTGCAACACCATGAGTTTCACCATTACTCCTTGAAACTAATCGAATTACCTTTAAAATCAACGCTTAATCTAAAATCAACCAAGATTCTATTTTGATATTACCAACAAGATTAGGCTATGGAATTTGGGTTAAGATGGATATTTAACAATCCAAAGCCACAAAACTTTGAAACTCGTATTGATTAAAGAGAGTCAAATCCATTAGTAGAAAATAGTGCATGCCAGGAAATCACTTCTAACACAATCATTAATCATGAGGTCAATCTGAATTCGTAAGGGTGGTACACCCCCCTTGCTTATTTGGTGGGATATGAGCACATTACAGTGTTTTAGATAAGTGAAAATTCCTCAAGGTGACATCACTTTCTTGAGATATCTAGTCTATGTGAGTTATCCTAGACTAATGAATGTCCTACCGAGTCACCGATTGTGAAGTGGTAACCATAGTTTCTTTTCCTATGGAATCACATAGGATTCTTTGAGTGGGGAACACTTGCAATACCTGAGACAGACACAATATTTTTTCTTCTCCTTGGGAGGGTGAGTAGCCAAGAGCTAACACTTGGACCCCTAGCGATTGAAGAACAATGTGACTGTTTCTCGTACCTTCACTATTTAGCAATTTTTTTAGGTGTAATGCCCCTCAAGAGATACTAAGTTTTGGAAGGCCCTATAAAAATTCAAATTTTCACTAAACCTTGGTCTTTTGGAAAGAAGTGTGCTTGTTTCTTCCTTAGGGACATTTTTGGTGGTGTGAACACTTTTATTTTTGTTGGAGTCTAGATTGAATCTAGAATTGTTTGATTACATTTTGATATATATTTTCAATTATAAAAACTTAAATGTCAAAGTGGTTTCTCTCCCAACCCTCTAATCATGACGAAAACGAGGTGAGTCACCAGAACTTGAAGGCCCCGCTAAAACACGGAGAGAGATACAAAAAAAAACTCAGGAGACTTTGAAAATGGACCATTTTTAAATTCAATTAACAATAATAGAGAATATAAACATCAACCTAATATTGAACCATCTATAGAAACATTTGATAATCTTGATCCATTTGAAATTGAAATGATAGAAAACTATACAGATGATCCTGCTAATCCATCTTTGAATATTAAAGACCCAATGATACTTGCGGTAAAAGAATCATCGGATAACCTCAACCCTCTTTTTAGATATTCAAATAACATGAAAAATCCTACACTTCACCCTTTTTCTTCTTCAGAAGCTCTAGGAACCACACCATTTAACCCCCAAATGTTGGCTGGAGGAGGTAATACCTCCAATTTGACCCCAATGACAATCCCAATAGTTAATGTTCATGTTAATAAAATAATTTCAATCATCACTTCATTCCCAGTTGATACAGTTCTACGTTACAATCCTAGAAGTACATCCACTTCATATACAATTATCCCTATTGGAGGGTATACCTTACCAAATATGGGTTTCCCGTATGGTGGGGATTATCAAGGTAAAAGATTACAAGGAGTGAATTTGAATCCTTTTGGTCAACCTAATACTTGTCTAGGTTCCACTTCTAGAGGGAACTCTACACCTTGGAATTGTAATATTCCTAGTGGAGGAAATGGACCTTGGAACATGAATACAAATTGGATCAATCATCCACAAATGAGTGGAAATGTATCAGGAGGTTATCCTCCTACTAATCCTAGCATAGTGCAAGGGGGAAACCCTACACCCCCAACCACCACTATGCCAAGGGGAATTCCACCTATCAATATTATCTCAAACTCTAGTGGTATGGGTCCTAGAAGTAACCAATATTTCAAGAACCAAGCCCCACAGGGGGAGAAATACACATTGGAATACTTATCAATTACAAGGACAATATCCTTGGAATGGTCGAATCCTAGGAAACTATCAACCTTGTTGGAGTCCAAATCCACAAGGGGGTAATTCACCTTTCAATTCCATTCCGCAATGGAATGGACAAACTCTTGGGGATAAACAATATTTTTGGGGTCCTCCTTTTCAAGGAGGAAATTCACCTTGAAACATAAATCAAACCCCAGGTCATTGGAACTATCAAGTTCCACCCACATATCAAACATATTTGACAAAACCTATCAAATCATTGTTTCTAGCCAAATTGAATCTACTGTATTTATCCCATCCGACCAATGATCATGGTCTACATATGAATGGATGGCCAACCATACCAACCAAACTTCCTTCAGACTTACCCAAGTGCAATGGATGACCAGGGAACGATCTATCAAATCATGTGATGGCATTTCATTTATGGTGTTCATCCAATTCCTTATTCAATGATATTTTTAGGTTGAGGTTGTTTCAGTGGACCCTCACAAGAACTGTTGCTAAATTTAAAATGGTACATTGAATTGCTATGTAATACATTCATAGATTTTACATCTTTAGCCATGGTATTTTTGACACATTTTCAATTACCTATCTACTATGAGATGGGTACTTAACTTTTGACTTCACTTAGTAAATCCACTTCTACTCACATATCCGATTATATACATGAGTGGAGGAGAAGCCGAAGGCTTATTAAAGCAGAAATCCTAGATCAATTCTTAGCAGATTGGTTTGTAAAATCACTATTTCCTACTCTTTCCAAATATGCAGCTATGTCAAGATCCATGACTGAAGAGAAACTCATTCAAAGTGCCCAACAAATGGATTTGATATATTCAGAGTCAAACACACTTTATGATTTAAAAATTGTTGCTGTGAGACCTACGTTTGATCCAGCAAGACCATAGAAAGGACCTCATGTCGATGGTGTGATTGGTTCTATCATCCAAATTGATCAAGTTACCCAGCAAATGGGATAAGTTTCAGTTAAAAATTCTCAACCCATAGCTGGCCAGGAAAACCAACAACCTGCAAATCCTACCCAAACTTTGTAAATCCCCATGGTCAAAGTCATGAACAAAAGAGGAAAAAAGAAGAAACAAAAGAAAAATCCAAATGCTAATTTGTGGACAGGAGATGCACCTATAATGAATAATCAACCAGAAGGAAATTAGGAGAAACAGGAAATCAAGTATCCTTACAAAATTTGTCAAGGAGATCATCCTACTCACCTATTCCCTCATATGGATGGCATTCATCAAATTCCATATCAACACAGTTGACCACAATAACCTGCTTTGTTGACACAACCTTTTCCACAACAACAACAGATGGTTGGTGCAACTCCAGTATCCCCACAAGGGGGAAACCAATCAAACCATCCACAAGGGGGGAATCCACCCACTGCCAACATATTTGGATTAGATCATGAGGTTAATTTTCAAATAAGGACTCATTCCTATGACACACCACCTAATTTTTTACCCCCATCAAGATCAAAACCAAATGGTTCTCTTACTATCGATAAACTAACCATTGACATAGTGCCTCGACCCCCCAAAGGAGTTTTAAGTAAACCAAAACATAATCCTAATGCGATAGAAACTCAAAACTATAGTATAGTGGAAGACTTATCTCAAGCACCTTGTGCCATGTCGGCCTTGGAGGTATTGAAAATTTGTCCAAATCAAATAAAAACACTATTTTCTTCCATTGGCGCAATTGATCCAAATGCTACTAGTTTGATCACCTTTGACTTAGAATAGTCAACAAGTAGGCTTCCATCACATGTCGCTTTTCAGATTAAATTGCTATCACATGGAATGAATATTTTGCAAACTGTTATAGACGAAGGAGCCTCTACTCGTTTCATGTATTTAGGATGTTGGAAATGCTTAGGATCAACCACTTTGAAACCATCCCACATAATAATTAAAAAATTTGATGGCCACTCATTCCCGCCTCATGGAATCATTACGGATTGCCCAAATGAATTGGGAGGTAAAATAGTTCAAGTTGATGTTGAGGTAGTGGATGCACCCATATATTACAATATGCTATCAGGACATAGTTGGATACATGAAATTATGGCATTAGTATCTTCGGTATTTTGACTAATTTGGTTCCCCCATCAAGAGAAGATTATTATTATCAATTAGTTAGATTACTACACACCTAAAACTGGTATCCACTCAAATGTACCTTTTGTTGAGAACTCAAAAGTAGTGATTCAAAATGTGGGATTTGGGATTTTCAAAGACTCTTCCCTCATGGGAAACTTCACAATCCCACCACCAACATTTACCCCTCAAGCTGCTCCAGTTTTTACCATCACATTAGAATTTCACTTTGCATTAACCGTTTTTATCGAATCCAATACGATGATGGGTTTCACTTCATCAGATGGAACTACAGTTGAGGACATCCAGGTTCAAACTAGTGAAGGAAAGGAAATATATTCATAGAATATTGATGAAACTAGGAGTAGTACACCATTGTTATCTATAGAAATGTCATATCAAGCTATTCAAAATTCTTTAGCAGACTCAGATCAAAATCCTTCTACATTGGAGGAAGATAGTCTATATACATCACTCGTATGGGCTATCAATACTCCCAATAGTCATGACATCTTAGATAAAACCTTTTCGTCTGATGAATCTATCATTTAATTCATGAATATATCAGAATGACCATGGGAGGACATGCATCATTGATCATCATTTCTTTCTAAAACAGATTCATTAGAGTTTAAACCTGGAAAAGTTTACCTTGATGATGATATGGAAATGTATCAATGCCCTATCCAAACAAACAATGTTATTTCGGAAGGAATTTTTCCAAACATTTCAAAAACCATTCCTATAAATATATCCATTAATCTTGACATCATCGAGAATATCAATATAGGTTCCAATTGACCTCTAGAGGAAATCACACAATATACTACTCTATTCAAATATTTTTGTGATTCTTTCGCTTGGTCATATGAAGAAATGTCGGGCATCGATCCTAGCATTGTCAAACATGAGATAAAAACCTATCTAAATGTCAAACCTATACGACAAAAATTACGTCCAATAAATCCGAAGAAATCCGTTGCCATCAAGGCAGAAGTGGAAAAGTTGTTGAAAGTTGGTTTCATTTACCCTGTACCATTGAATTAATGGGTATCCAATCCTTTTCTAGCCAATAAAAAAAAAGGGACGATTCGAGCCTGTACTGACTTTAGGGATTTAAATTTGGATTTCCCCAAATATAATTATCCCACACCCTTCATTGATCAGATTATATACGAGTGTTCCAGTAACAAAATATTTTCATTTGTGGATGGATTCTCTGGTTACAACCAAATTCAGATTAAGAAAGAATACCAAAACAAAACGACTTTCATTTTCTCATGGGCAAGTCTTGTGTATTGGAAAATTATTTTTTTCCTTAAAAACATTGGGGATACTTTTCAAAGAGCCATGTCATATGCTATTCATGATATGAATAAAATAGTCGAGGTTGATCTCGATGACTTGACAACCAAATCTAGGAGAAGAGCTAAACATTGTGCACATTTACGTGTTGTTTTCCTTCGATGTTGACAATATAACAATAGATTGAATCCACATAAATGCATATTTTGTGTGGAGTATGGGATATTACTTGGTTTCATTGTATCTAAGGATGAGATATGAGTAGATCCCCTTAAGGTTGAGAAAATATTGCAGTTTCCCTCCATGAAAACAATTAGACAAATTCAAAGACTACAAGGAAAAGCAACATTCTTGAGAATATTTATTGCTAATTATGTTGAAATTTATAAAGGTTTCATGGGTCTGTTAAAAAAATATGCACTGTTCATATGGGATGAACAAGATCAACTTTTTTCGATGCCGTGAAACAAGCCCTCATGTCAACCCCAGTGGTTAGTCCCCCAAACTATACCAGATATTTTTTGCTATATTTGGCATCAACTAAATCCACTTTAGGGATGGTTTTGGTCCAATATGATGATTAATATCAAGAACATGCCATATATTATCTTAGTAAGGGCCTTGCTGGCCCCGAATTTAGATATTCCCGGGTGGAGAAGCTAGCCCTGACATGAGTTCATGCTGTCCAAAGACTTAGACATTATATACTTCCAAAAAAAATTACTATAGTGGCTAAAATGAACCCCATGAGACACAATTTGTCCCGCCGAATCATTGGGGGAAAGTACTCAAAAATGGATAGTAATTTTGCAAGAATTTGATCTTGAATTTGCAAACGCTAAAGCCAAGAAGTCTTTAAAATTTGCATAACTAGTGTCTAAGTTACCTAGAAATAAAGAGGAAACAATAGAATAAGGATATTGGGAAGATGAACATTTATTTCTCATTGCCACTACTAATCCTTGGTATGGAACAATAATTATATATCTCCAAACACAAAGGATCAATGCTCAATTTTCTAGCATTGAATGATGCCGCATCCAATACCAAGCATGAGGATACCTCATTATTGGGGATACTTTATACTGTAGAGGAATAGACTTAGTTATAAGACGATGTTTATTTTATGAAGAATCTGAGCAAGTATTGAATTATTTCCATGCAGGAGCATGTGGCGGTCATCTTTCTAGATGGGAAACAACCCAAAAATTATTGCATGCGGGGTAATTTTGGCCCACAATTTTTAAAGATTGCATTAATACCGTTAAAAAGTGTCATCCTTTTTCAGATATATACAAGATAAATGTGTGAACATCCCGCTTTGTTACACCCTGTAGTAACCGTGGGTCCATTTTCAAAATGGTCCATTGATTACATGACAATCAACCCACCTTCATATAATGGACATCACTACATCATAGTAGCAGTGGACTACTTTACAAAGTAGGCTGAGGCAATCCCTACATTCAACAAAACGAAAAAAAATGCAGCATATTTCTTATTCAATCATGTGATAACTAGGTTCGGTGTACCCAAAGAGATCATCATATACAATGGTATCCATTTTAGGAATTCCTTTATTGATGAACTTCTGACCAAGTTAGGATTACAGCAGGATTTTTCCTCACCATATTATCCCCAATGAAATGGTCAATTAGAATCCATCAATAATATTTTGAAGACCATGATGCAACGAACGGTTGATAAGAACAAAACTAACTGGAGTATGATGTTGTTCTCTTCTCTTTGAGCTTATCGTACCTTATCTAAAACAATGATTGGTTTCACTCCTTTCCAGTTGGTTTATGGAGAAGAAGTTGTGTTTCCGATTGAATGTGAGATCCTGTCATTAAAACTAGCTATCGAACTCTTACCTAACACTTAGATAGAAGAAGAAAGACTCAGCCACCTTCATTCTCTTGATGAAACTAGAAGAGAGGCCTCATTAAACGTAGAAGCACACAAGTAAAGAGTCAAATACCAATATGACAAGGTATCCCGTCCTCAAATATTTTCAGAAGGAGATTTTTTTTGGTTTATGACCAAGGCAACGATAAAATAAGAAAAGGTAAATTTGTACCTAAATGGTTTGGACCACTTGTCGTCAAAACAATGTTAAAATGAGGTCCATATGAGTTAGTCAATTATGATGGGGAACCCTTGTTGGATATTAGAAATGGTCTCTATCTGAAGAAATACTTTGCGTAGGCACTGAGGCCTCACAATGTTTTGTTGTATTATGTTGTATTTTATGTAAAAACCTTGTGTACAATAGTTATTTCATGCGCACACTTATCTTTCTTGGCATCTATACTTGGTATATGTCATTGGAAACTTTCAATTATTTGGGATATGCGGATGGCGTTGACCATGGCTCTCGGAACATTGCTTCCGCCGCATGGGTAATATTCACACCTAACAATCAAGGTTTTAGTTCAGTAGGCTCTTTCCTTGGACGTGTGACCAATAATGTTGCCAAGTATAGTGCAACCATTGAGCTTATAGTCGAGGCTAACACCCTTGAAATCCAATGAATTACTATTAACTTGGACTCACAACTTGTTGTATCTCAGTTAAATGGTCAATATCAGCTTCATGATCCTATACTATTTAGAAAGTTTCTACGAGTTTGTCTTCTAGAACGTCATTTTGAATTCATTAAATATATTCATGTTCCTAGAAGTTCAAATAGTCTAGTTGATTCCTTAGCTAACTACATACTTTATTGGCATCTTTGTCATATATCATTCTGATAAAGCAAGCATATATATTTAATGCATGTCACCATAATTGAATAAATATTTCAAAGCATAAATGAAATTCGAAGTAACTTTCATTTGTATAAAGTAAGACTGATTACATCATAACCCAAAAAGTTTGTTCAAGTTCAAGATATTTTTTAACTTTGCACACCCCAAAAAGAGTAGTATAAACACTTTATCTCATTTTTTTTAGACTTTTCTTAAAAAGAAAATATCCATTTTTTAAAAATTCGAATATATGGAAGATTCAAAAAACACTTTTGAACTGTTTCGACTTCATGATCCATCATGAAGGCTCACCTACAACTAGAAGATTACCAAGTAAAGGGTTCATTGCTTCTGAGATACATCCTCAAAAGAGGTGATTCTTACAAGAATGGTAAAACATGAGTGTTCTACTTATCTTTGTCATTTAAGATATTAAATTCATATATTAAAGCCTATTGGTTTCCTAAACGGTTGAGTTATGATTACTTTTACAGGATTTTGAACAAATCGACATGTTCAAACTATTTGATCCAAGATTTGAAATATGGACCACGATTCATGGTGTTTTATGGTTTTGGTATGTTTCACAAGAATCAGTCTAAAAAAAAACCACAAATCCTTTGTCCTACTTAGGCATGATCCCATATTGGATAAAAACCGCAGTTAATTGGTTATATTTCACTGTCCATCGACACATAATCCTACTTTGAATAGCCTACCTATCAAGGGAACATCCGAAAGAGTGTGCAAAACTAGCTTAACCCAAGTTTGTAGTACATATCCTTGCCTTGGCCTGACCCATGCTCTTGAAACATAGAAGCATGCCCTTGCAACACTCGTTCCCTCTTATGTATTATAGCATTCTAATACATGAAAAACATTAATAATTAAAAAACACAAAACTAAAAAGGAAGATTATTGAATCTATTCATAATTCATCGTGGATAAAATGGAAACAGTCAGTGCTTGTCTCCTTTGAACATGACACATATCCCTACAACAGTTATAAGTACACCATTTACATTTGAATTAGGAAGTTGTACCAGTAATTTGAACAGATATCCACTGATAGATTATCCTTCTTGTTATTTATGGATATTTTGTTAATTCATCTGGAATTGGAGACTTTAACAATGGTTGGTTACTCGAGTCTCATGTTTCCAAGTGTCACTATGCGTCCTATTATGTGTTCAATGGAATTCAAACTAATGTCGACCATTACTCAAATATTCTTGACCAATCATGTCAGCCTTCCTTGTGTCACTATACAATGTTGGATCTCTCAGCTCTACCAAATTATATCAGCCTATTGATTTCAGTTTTGTGTCAATTGATGTTGGATGCATTCAGGCCCTCCTTCTGATGGATCCATCCCTATTGACGCCAAATCATCATCTAGGAAATGGATCTATGAACCCCAATGAGTACGTTGGACCTTGCAGGAATTAGTGGCAAGATTCCTCACAAATAACAGTGGGTATACATCAATGACCCCTGATTGTTTGATTCTACAAGTGATCGACTCCAGAACATCTATTCACACTTGTTAGTTTGTACTCAAGTACCTTGGAGTCCATCATCATTATCAGTGGGCCTCCTCACATATGTTAAGGGTATACATCAATAAATGGTAATATATGGTGTTTTATTATGCTCAACATCAACTCATTTATTCACATGATATAAAATCATACTATCGTTGGTTTATTTGAAGACTTTGGGAAAAACTATTGTATCACTCATCGATGCACTTCCTGAGTTGCGCAAGATTAGACTGCCATGTCAAAGTACCATGAAAACCTGGAAATTTTGCACTTATCAAAAAGTGCATGTATACATATTTTATTTTAATAGGGACCCACTATTTATTGTTTGTATCCATGCTTGTTTACTGCTGATCATGGGTATACCCGCCTCAGGATGATATTGTATATTTGGTTATTTTGTTTTTTTACTTGCAGGTGCTTTTCAACTCCTTCGCTCAAGATCCTACTCCTTAACCATCATTCCCTCATCACTAAAGACTATCAATATGAAGAATAAAAGAATTGTTAATGTATTTCAGCCCTCATCATAGCTTCATACCTCACACATTAGGGGGAATATCTTAACAATAAAATTAACAACCTTGAGATTGTTGGTCTGAAAACATATTTCTACTTTGCCCGCAACATGAAGATCAGAGTTTTTGAACAATTGAGAGATTCAATCTCTAATTTGACCACTTCTTCCACAAAGGAATAATTATTTGAAGACAAGGAGTCTCTAAAGAGGCCAAGTCTGTGACCAATTAAGGGCCAAAACCCAATTATTAAAACTCACATAGTGGAAAAAATGCCTAACATGGGTATTAATTGTCCTGGAAATACTGAAAATCAAGTTTGACACCTAAAAACTAGGTAAAGTGGTTTTTTTAAGGAAATAATAAAAAATATTAATCCTACATTCATGGTTAAGATATTGGGTTCTCAAATCCCAATCCTATAAAAGGAAGGCATATGAGGTGAATTGGAGGAGAAAATTAGAGAGCAAAGGCATGCTAGAGGAATTAAGGGCTAGAAATCATTTTTCTACCACAAAGTTTTCGGGCATCAAAGGCATGGATGGTAGAGGAGAAGTCCTAGGATATGGAGAAGAAAGTAACTTGCAAGGGTTGCAAGTATGTCTCCATGTTCATTTATTATGAATCATTTCAATCTTCTTCCCAATTCTTGTTCAATGTTTTCCATTCAAAGTTTCATGTTGATGTAGATTTGGTAGGCGATTAGATCTAACCCATATTTTCTCAAAGATAGTTTGGTAGGATAGTAGGAAGTATTTTGTGGTGATATTGGTAGATGTGAAGGACATTCAAGGAGCTGCAAGGACATCCATCAAGGGACCCCATCAAATATAAATGCCACAAAGGGGTGTTCTCCTCTCTTCCTCCCCTTCTCAAACTCCATGAAAGAAGGTTTCATATATTAAGATTATTGTGATAATTTATTTGTTTTCTTTAAATTTGGATTCACCCACCTTATAGAAATAGGAGAGTATGATATTTATTATTTTGTAGAATACTCCACTAACAGAGTCTTAGGGAAGCAAACCAAAGTACTTTATCCACTTGTGAGACACCACCATCCCCTATTGTTATTTGCCATGTCTATGTCACTTTGGTTTAGTGTAATGGTTATCATTTGGAGAGATCACATAGTCAGAGTCAATCAGAATTCATTCCCCTTCACCTATCCTTGTTTTTCATCCCCACTCAGCATTAGAACATCATTTAAGCTTTGTAAGTATGTCCTGAACAAGCAGACTTCCTGAAGGTTCTGGGATTTTTCAGAAGCACATATATATCTTACATACTATTATTATTATTGTCACCATGATTATGAATAACATGATTTAGGTTTGGTTTTGATATACACCATTGGATTATTTCTTACCTTGGATGCATGTAGGATTATATTGGTACAATATCTCACCTTGAGTTTGGGTACTTTGACCTGGTCAACCTAGTTGACCAAGTCAAACACGGTTCCCAAGGAAGTGACTCAAATAAAACATAGCCTATGTTTGTTCCATACATGCCCAAGACCAATACTATGGTTTCAGTTCTAAGAATTTGGCCCCATATATCCTTATCAGTGATTATTATCACTTTATTATTGGCCAAATGATCAAATTTTATTACAGTTGGTAGTGATTTTGGTACTCCTAGAGCATTGTAGTGTTCCATGGAGTATGAGTAGTCACTTATACCATTATTTTGTGTCTCGGGATCATCTAGTGTAGTTATTTTTCCCTGGTTATCATCCTGGACATAGTTATAATGAATTTTATCAATTTCATAGGATGTACCACCATAAATTGAGCTAGGAAATTCATTGAGAAAATTCGGTTTGGCCAATTAGGTCATGGAAATGGATTGGAAATTTGTTAGATGTAGTTTGGCTCCCTGGACAGTTCTTTAGCAGTTTCAGTCAACATTGTTGTTTGGATTATATTATTTTTTCTCAGTTAGTGAGGACGTCCCCCAAGGGGTGCCCCTCAACTTGGCTAATTGATATATTTCACTGTTATATCATATGTTATGAGGTTTTAATGGGTGCTAGGGTTACCCTAGTGACCCCATTAGATGTATTATTATGATGTATCTTATGTTATCTTATGTTTTCCACCTTAGGGAGGCATCCTTGAGCAAACATGTGCCCTCTTTGAAGTGGTCAGCTTGATCCATGTGTTGATATTCATTGTTGTGATATCCAATGTTGATAATGTCTTAATATCAACCGATTCTAAGAGAGGTGCATTAGTAGGGTAAATAACTCTGTTGTCGTAACTTGGTCTTGGTTATCATGGAGTTGAAAATTATTTATGATTTATTTTCCCTATATTTCTCATTAGAGGAAATTTCAACTCAAAATGGGCATTTTAACTTTTATTCAAATTCCATGTCATCATGTGTTAGCCAATGAAATTGCTTTAAATTTGAAATACCGTATAGGTCTTAAACACTTTTTTAATATAAATTTGGGGATAGGTATCATAAAAAAACCTACTTTTTTTGTTTGTATTTTCGACATATTGCCCCGTGTTTTCAGGTATTTCTTGTTTTTGGGGTAGAGGGGTCCGTCAAAAGTATGCCGAGTGGGTACTCGTTGGATGTGGAATTTAATTCCGCATCCAACGAGCTCTCCCGATTGAAATTTGAGTAAAATCACAGGGAGATATGTCGAAAATACAATCAAAAAAGTATTTTTTTCTTTTCTTCCTCCAAAATTAATAAATATTATTTTATTATTTTAACTATTATTTTATTAATTCATTTTAGGAGTCCCATTTTGAGTTGAAATTTCCTCTAATATTTATCTTACATTTCCCATTTATTTTCCATACTGATTGAGTTCTTTGGTGTCACAGGTAGAATAGGGACGCTAGGGTCACTGGAAGAAGCAACACTTCATCAAAATATTGCTCGAAAATATTATTTGATATTAAGAGAGGCATTCTTCATCATCCAGGATATCATCCACAATGATCCAGGTATGTTTCTTAGGTAAGTTCTCCACCTTTTTATTTTCTCATGCATTTCCCATCACTGCTTTCACTGAAAAAACCCTCTTTAGAAGTAGGAAAAATCATCAGAGCAATTTGCACTAGGAATCTGCAAATTTGGAGAACTGGGTTTTGTCATCCATCCCAAAAAACCTCTTATCCCTCCTAGGAATCATCGTTGGGATCCATTACCCATCTCCAGGAACTGGTAACTTAGAAAACAAAATGCCCCCCTTTGGTTTGGTAGCCAATTTCTCTGTTTTTTGTTTCGGTTTCACTTGGATCTCTTTCAGGTGTCAGATATTTCATCCAAGTCAGTGTGAGGGAATCTTTAATTAGCAATATTGACCTTGTCCTAGGAATTTCTCAATTATCTACTTAAATTCCCCCAGGGTTCTGGGTTTGATCATTTGAACCAACACACTAATCCTAGATCTGATCCAAATCTCCATAAGACACCTAATTATTTAACTTGAGTAACATCATCCTTATCCTTGTCCAAAAATACTATATGACATCGTCCCTTTGACATATAAAAGTATTCATCTCAACATATAAGAATTAACCTTTTAAATAGAAGGCTTAGTCATTCTTAGGTCCAAACCAAGAATTTTACTCCAATTTTCTTGAGTCCAAATCGGGCTCCCTATTTCCTCAACACATGAGGCCCAATCCTAGTGCACAAGATTGGATTGGAGAATGAATCATGATGTTGTAACTTTAACACCTCCCTTATTCATCCTCACCCAAACTCATACCATCTTATCTGTAATGTATCGAGGCTGTGCCCCTGTTGAATAGGTCAGGAGGACATGAGCTTGTTTACATAAGTCAGAAAGACTTAGTTATATTTTGAATAAGTCAGAAGTACTTGAACCTAAAATTGATTCTAGAGTGGTAACTCTAGGAATCATGGATGAAAGATACTTTATGTGATTGAAGTGATATTACTTTTATACTGTTTGACATCCAACTTGTTATGGGCCAACTTGTTAAATGAGAGACCAAGCTTACTAGGGGATATGGATTGAAAAGTAAACAAAATTTAAGAAGAGAAATTAAATCTAAGTTCGAGAAAAATAATAATTTATGAATTAGATAAATGTGAGAAATTAAAAATTCAACTCTAACTACTTTCTCCAAGTCAAGAAAAGATAAAATAAGAGAAAGAGAAGAAGAAGGTTGTTCATTATTTTCTTAGAGACTCTAACTCTGGAAAAAGAAAACAACCTCAAAAATAAAAGAAGCCACCCTGTAAAATTGTTAAGAAAGTCATGAATATGTTATTAATCATTTGAATCATTTTTCATGTAGGTAAGACATATGCCCTGAACTACAAGAAGAGAATGACATGTATTCATTTGGATGGTTGATATTGAAAGATAGTAGATCGAGAGGTTCCTATGTTTCTTAGGAAGGAGACATAATATAAGCCCTAATTCTATTCGCAGAAATGTAAATACTGCTAAAGGTAATGTATTTATCTTAATTATATTCATATATGTGTTAGATATAGAGGAGTATGAGTCTCTATGATGGAGGACTCAAATTTATGATTCTCACATCATATATGTTTAGAGGGATAAGATAGATTTTCTAGCTCCTGGAAAAACCAGTGGAACTGGTTAAATTAAGCTCCTGCTATGTAGAAACCATGTATGTTACTCATATTCAGAAGGAATATTATAAGTAAGAATCTTGGATTATTCTTAAGTTTAGAGGTGTAACAGTCATTAGATAAGATTTTTTTATGTCTAGAAAATGTTTAGTAGAGCTCTTGAAAGGATTCAAAAATGATGGATTATAAATCCATGACCACACACATAAAGATAAATCTGATTCTTGTTCAATTTTTTAGTATCTCATATATATATATATATATATATATATATATATATATATGCATGTCCCAATATTAGTTATATGATTTACAATTAGTGCATAGACATGTACAAAAAAGAATGTGTTGTGTTACCTACTTGCTACATGTGTATGTGGATTCAGACATGTCTTAGTCGGTGAAAGTAAGTTTCATGGACATATAGATTCTGACTAGTTCAGTGATTGAGAAATATCACATCAAAGATGTTACTCCAGATAGAGCATACTATAAGGAAATAAAAGTTTACAAATTTCCTAGTTAGTTTTATCCTATACATGGATGAGTATAATTTCCAACATATTTACAAATCCTATGTCCAAAACAAGCTTGGTATAGTATAAAAAGACTCCTCTAGTTGAAGAGGGAGTATTGATGTATCTTCACAGGGAACAACAGTTAAAAATCCCCAAACTAGTTAGTCATGATGCATGACTAAGGTGGCCAAGGGTTTTGATATCTTATGGACAAAATCCACTTCAGCATAGACATGGTCAAAGTCTCATAAACTATTAGATACTCAAGGAGAGTAATAGCATGAACTGTCAGAGAATAGTTAAAATCTGTTAGAGAGGTTAGATATCCATGTAGTTGGTGATGTGGGGTATTGTGATATGAAATCACTATGAAAGAGATAAGGACTTGAAGAACATCACAGAGAATGGAAAGCTCACTAATAACTTCTTAAGATGGTAAAAGATTCTTGAACTCAACAAATGTTGAAAATTGAAAGAAAAGATAATATTCTCTTTCTTCATGATATTACACATTTAATGTGTTACATATTATGGATATTAAATCAATTGTTTCTCGTTTAGAAAAACTACATTTTGGATAGGATCCAGACGATGCTACTTTGAATAAGTAGTTTGTTGGTATCTTAAATTACCTACCAGACCTGTTGTACTTTTATGCTTGTGGATAATCATATGTTTGAGTACCTTTGAGGTACATTATAATAGGTTATTTATTGTACTTTGATACATAGTGGACATATTATATATCTTGAGATTAGCTATGTGTATTTTTCGGATAGTACTACCTGTTGAGGAGTAGTGTAGCTTGGGATGCTACCTCCAAGGATGAAAGACTTGAAGCCTACAATTATTAGCTATTAATAGTCAAGCTTTCTCAAAAACCCTATGTGTTATGATAGAACACATTGAGATGAAGTTTTACTTCATCGAATTCATGGTAATGTAAAAATAAAATTTCAGTACATAGATACTGATAAGAAGATTGCAAATTTGTGAACAAGAAGATGTGAGTAACGAAGTTGAGATACTTCCAAGATAATATTGGTATGGTAGAAAATTCCTCGTAAAGCAGAGAATGCCTCCCTCACTGAGAGGAAGTCTTGTTTGTACAACATCATGAGTCATTCTTCGATACTTGTATTGAAGTTAGGGACTTGTGTGGTATCAAGTCAGGACATTGTGTGGTATCAAGTCATATCTATGTCCTCATGTATTGAGGTGGGATGCTTGTACTGTGATATTATGTTCTATCAAGATTGGAATCTTGTTTTGTATCAAGAATTCTTGTATTTTATCAATATTGGTCTTGTGTTTTATCAAGACTGGTCTTATGTTGTATCAAGAATACGGACTTGTGTCGTATCAATTATAGACTTGTGTTGTATCAAGTCAATTATTCTCATAAATGGTACCCTATGAGAATTGATCTCCAATTATGGATATGGACTTGTGTTGTATCAATCCATGTGGTTATACTATGTGATATATTTCTAGTCATGGTCACTGAGTGCTGTTAGTCTCTTTTAGGGATTAGCTACCACTAGAGTGAACTACTTTAGCATATGACTATATGGCCCGGGGTACTATATATGATCATTAGTATGTATGGAATAATTATTTTGAGTATGATATGATAAGATGGATAAATAATACACATATGGACCTATTACACCCAAAAAATGTCCCAATGCTCTAATCCTCTGAAGTCCTTGGAAAAAAACTATTTTGGGGCCTTATTTCTCATTCATAGGTTTTTTGACGCACCTTGCTACCTAGCACAGGGCGTCAGGAAATACCGTCACATGTTGACCACTAGAATAAGGCTTTGGTGGCACCTGTCACTTGACCACAAGGTGCATCGACACACTTATCCCTCTTACAAGGAGTGTCAACATCCCCAAAAGAGAAAAAATAGAAGTTTCAAAGCGAAATATCTCATGGAGGATGATCCTAGCTATGTAGGAGAGCTGGAAATAGACCTCCTAACCCATAGGGATCATTCCCTATCTTCTTCCCAAAAGATATCAACCCATTTGGGATTCCTTTCACCTATAAATGCAAGCTACATGGACCATGTGAGGGAGAGACCAAGAGAGCATCCTTGTGTTGTTGGGTTGAAGTCTAGTATAAGAGGCAAAGAGAGAGATTTTGTGAGTAATAGGTTGCATAGTTGATAGTGTGTGTGAGTGTGTCAAATATATTGTAAAAGAAAAACTTCGACATCAAGGATTTGGTTGTAGATTTATTTTCTCATATATAATACAAAAGTGTTTCGCTTTCCCATAAATTATTTATGTTAATATTGATTATTTATTACTAGTTTCCTTGATCATTAGTATATATCACTGATTTATCTTGTTGCTCTAATGTTTTTTCTTGTTTTATGTGTTCTTTGCAGGTCCAACTAATCGCACAAGGATCTATGAAACAAGGACAACCTTCTACTCAAGGTAAAGAGAGATTTACTTTCAAGTAGATAAGTCATCTACAGCGAGGATATATTGTTGTGTCCTTTTGTTATAGACTTGCACCATGCAGGATCTGGGAATAAACCTTGTCCGCATCGATTGAAAAATTCTTGGTAACAAGACCATGCAGAAATTAATTAATGATAATGAGATAAAGCATAGAGAAAGAGAATTCAAATTTCACATGCAAATATGTGAGTGAACTCAATTTATAAAGATTCAATTAAATATGAATGCCTCAATTAGTGCCTCAGTCAAATCATTAGTTGAGTTATTAATGAATGTAATAAGTTAAGTAAATAAGAGTTCAATGTTCATCAATTAACATGCATTAATTAACTAAAGAGATCCATGCAAAATTTAATAATATAAATTGTACATGGATGGCACTAAGAGTGAAGCATTGAAGGAACTTAAGTTGGCATGTTAACTAAGTGATCAGCGGTTAGTTAAAGATTGAGTTCGGTTCACATTCAGTTCAAGTCAATTAACATTCAGTTCAAGTAAAGTTAACATTGAATTCAAGTAAGTTAACATTCATTTCAAGTCAGTTAACATTTAGTTCAAGTAAGTTAACATTGATTTTAAGTCAGTTACAATTTAGTTAAAGTAAGTTAACATTCAATACAAGTAAGTTAACATTCAGTTCAAGTAAGTTAACATTCAGTTTAAGTCATTTAACATTTAGTTCAAGTCATTTCACTTTCGATTCAATACAATGAACATTTAGTTAAAGCTAATTGAGGAAAGAGAGGGTGCTAATGTTTGCATGAAGAGAGTTCTAGTTAAATCCTCCTTGTGAATGAACTATGTGGTGCTCTCAGTGTCTTTATTGAGCCTCCTATGCACTACATTATGCATGCTATGGTTTTTGTCGTGTTATTGATATGCTAGGCATATGGAAAGTTCAATACATTTCCATACAATTGTTTTTGCAGGGTTTGGATCTCTCTTCCCTACTACTGTGGTAATATCTCTTCTTGGGAAAAAAAATTATGTGTTGTAAACCATTCTCTGCAAATCTATCTATCAAACTCAAAAACTTGTTGGGTTTTTCATCTTCCATGTTTGGAGGGTTTTCCCAGGGTATATATTGTCTCTCATGGTTGATTGATTCATATGGCTGATTTATGGAGCTGATTTATGTGGCTAATATATTTATGAGATTTATATGTGGATGATATATTTATGTGGCTTGTATATTCATGAGATTCATATGTGGCTGATATATTCATATGTGGATGATTTATGAAATACATATGTGTTGAAATTGATTGATAAAAGTTTTAAAGTTCAAGATTCTCCAATTTTTCTCAAACATCAATAAAAAGAATAAATATTTATACAATGTATACCAAACTATCACATCAAATATTATAGAAATATCATGAAAACATCCCTATATTAAGTGGATCTATTCTTATATTTTTTCTTATTCACCGGGACTATACCCAAGAACATCATGAAATAACTTCATGAATATCACATGTCACTATTTCTAAAACACCATTATGGATAAATAAAACTGCATGTCATCATATCCTTTCTATAGTTATGAACGAACTTCAAAATACCCATTACCTCGTTAGATTACTATTTATTTAAATCCCAACTCGTGGTTTCATATGTATGTTAACTAACTCCACTATGAGGAGTTGTTAAGTAGATATGTATTCTTATTTACACAAAACTTTAGGTTTAGACTCATAATGTTACCTTGACAATTGAGAATTTCCTTCCAAGTACTTATTCTCAATGTTAGTCATCTTGCCACTATAACTCTCCAGTAGAATATATTATGTTATTATTATGTAGTCAATACGCCAAATTTCCAATGTATTGGAGTCTTTAATATGTTTTCCCCTTTCGAGTGTGATGCAAAGATTCCAAGTAATCCCCGGTAATTTACCCATGTATTATTCTACACATACTGAAATTCAGTAATAAGGTGTTAATGGGAATTATGGTATGCTTCAGTTCCTAATTAATTTTGAATTTATGTCTATGATATTAATATATGCTCACATGTTTAAATCACATCTCATTTCCTTTTCTTGCAATAACTTATATGATTTGATCCTTTTTAGGTTTTCATTCCACTTTGCATCTAGGCTCTTCTCATTCCAAGAACCATTTTATCCATAGCATGCAAAGTATTGAATATATATCTTTGTTATTTATGTTTCCTATAATGCTTTATTCATTTGTTCTTATGAATGATTATATCCTGGTAGTCTATACCTTCTGATAATGATTATTTCACGAGTGAAACTCCCTAATATTTATTCTATGATTTTGAAAAACGAAATTACATAAATGGTTAATTATTAGTACAAGATTCTTTAGAATCAATACCATGGTTTAAATATCCATTTCATCTAGGATAAGAGAAGAAATAATTAGTAGCAAAAGATATGTGCATTTCAAGTGCATGCAAGTGTATAGCTTGTACTTAACTACTGATGATTTCAACTTAAACCTGACGGATTCAACTTTAACCGTGAACAATGAGAGTTTGTTCGGAAGAATTACTATGTTAAAGAACCAAACTTCATTTAAAAGAAAAAAAAAACAATTAGCAATGAAATACTGGACCTGAGAAACATTGTTCAATTAATAAAAACTATCCTTGGGATCTTATTACTCCTATGTCTCTCAACATATTTATCCAAATAACTATATGTTACCAACAATTCTGAAAAACTTGGTTCTTAAATTTGAAAAAGATATATAGAGAAACTAAATAAATGGTAGCATTGTTGATGCTATCTTTGAAATTTTGATACTAGCTTTTCATTATTTTATGTTGTAATTAGGTGTTAAGAAAATTAAAGTTTTATGAGGAAACAAAAATTATAATATTAACAATAGGAATCTTTTTTTATTAAGGTCCATGGTAATGGGATAGGGTCAACTAGCTCTAGATAAGCATCAACGATATTAACTTTTGAATACGTCTTTTGAATTTTCAATTATGTGGTGTTAAAGGTGTGGCGGTCATTTAGCTATCTTTCCTAGATTTTCATGTTTAGAAATCATATAATCTTTCTAACTATAATTTGAAATAGGCCGTCAAAGTGATTAACCAAAAACACTATAAAAATAGAAAACCCAACCAATTTTTCCCACCAACTTCCAATTAATCAATGTGTTTCCATCATAGATACTTCATCCAAAGTCAAATGTGGTTATCCCTAAGTTTAGAAAGCATAAAAATAGGTTTGGTCTCTTTTCCTAACCAATACCTAATATTGGGGACTCCTAACATGTACATGGTTTGGATAAAAAGGGAATGTGGGGAACAAGCTTATATGTCAACAAAACCAATAAGGATTTGACAAAATATTTTTGCACACAACAAAAATGCAAAGAAATAGTAAACTAGAAAACTAATGCAATCAAATTTAATTATATTAAGAAAACACAAAGAACCTTGTAATAAACACACTTGCAAAGTATCCAACCAAAACAAAGTAGAAAATGAAGAGCACGCGCTCTCAAGGTTCCTAATTCATAGAAACTGTGAAGAACTACAAATGTTATAAATTCAACACAATTTATGAACTCTAATCAACTTGAAATTTAATGTGATTGGTGAATTGATATAATAAATTCTAGACCACAAATATAATTTATTAAATATGAGATAATATATGAGCAATATTCAGTCCAATATTCTAGGGGTTAGGATATTTAATTTAATTTAATCTAGATGTTAGTTTCCATTGTTGTCCATAAATGGTCAATGGGGTTATAGAAGTATAAAGATGCCTAGTCATTAGGATCACTAAAGCATCTTTTGAAAAGTGCAAAGCAAATAAAATATCACATAAATAGTGACGGAATATATGTCATTAAATCCTATAAAGTCCTAAAAATAGAAAATGGGTGAGGATAAAAAGGGAAAGAATGAAGAATCCCCAAGAAGGAATGGTGTGGTTGTTGTCTAATCGTTAACTAAATTATCCCATTGTCTAACCCTCTTTTGATTAAACTTAGACTAATTCCAATCTAAGTTATAATAAGATTATTATGAATATTAGCTTCCAATACTTAAACTATTAGTTTCCAATACTTGAGATATTGGTTTCCAATACTTGAAATATTGGTTTCCAATACTTGAGATATTGGTTTCCAATACTTAAAATTAGGAGAAAGGTTTGGTTCTATTTCTCTTAATCAATGGAATGCCTCTAAAGAAATAAAATGGAAATTCTCTTTCTCCACTTCACTTTAATGACTAAATTGTGAAAAGGAGCATGTGTACTTTCACCTCATCACTCAAAACCCTAAATTGACAAAAACAAAAGGTGGGTGGAGTTTACCCTCTTCAATCAAATTCCTAATATGTGAGAAAATGAATATATTCTTTCTCGTCATCACTTAAATCCCTAAATTGTGAGGTATTCATGTTATATTTCTCCACATCCCTTAATCTCTAATTAATGGCATGTGTTATTTCTTCTCATCACTCAAATTTCTAAATAATGAGATAGGGCATGTGCTTTTTATGCTTGTCACTCAAATCACTAAATTGTGAGATAAGGAAAGCATTCCTTATAATCATCATTATAGTCTCTAAAGTCTAAATCATGTTAAAGAAAATGTTCTCTTACTCCTCATTACTTCAATTCCTAAATTATACATTACAAGATTTATCCATCTAGAAGTTGGCATCTTTCTCACTCTTGTTTCCATTAATGATGGTTTGAATATCATGCCTTATAAGGATTTATCTTGTGGTAGTTACTCATATGATGTATTATATGTCATTATTAGGATCTACATTATGGTTGTTACCCATGCTTGTGATGGTTTTTAAAGGTTGTAATGTGTTTAATTGATCAAGAACATGTTTTCCTAGTTGATCAGTTCCTATAAATGGAAAAAAAAGTGTATATTCAAGGAGTCCACATGTACATAGCTGGTTAGGGCCTAGAACCATATTTGAAGGAGATTGAACACCATAGATATATCATGTATTTGTTTACCTCACAAGTGAACCAAAACCTTAACTTGTGTTCCAAGGATCCCATAATATCCATACATCTAAAAGTGCTTATAAAGATTAATTTCCTTAGCTTAGTGTTGGACTAGGAGATAGTCGATGAGCCGACTAGTCGAATAGCTGACTAATTGGAGCTTAGGTCAGTCACATGAGTTCATCTTGGTTGACCGAACTGACATGTAGTTATATGTAACTATTTGTAAATCATATATATTAGGCTGTTAAGCCAGATGAGAACTTGGTTTAGTTCTATGTATGTATGGACCCTCATGTTATAATATAATATGTTATTCCCTTATCTATGTCTTGTCTCTTGTGTCTATTATGTCTATATGATTCCATGTGTATTATTGGTAACCCTCTGTGATCTTTGAGATTACAACATTGGTTCTGTTGCCGGTAGTACATATACGAACGTAATGACTATAAGCAGATGATACCTAAACAAGAGATTAAGAACTGGTGGGAGCATAAGATAGAAAATTATTTGCAGAACTATGCAAGGAGAAACAGATTAACCATTTCTTAGGCGAAGGAGAAATTCTTCAACGAAACACATGAGAAGTTTGTAGATTCGGTACCCCAACTTTTGAAAAAACTTATGGATGAAAAAGTTGGAAGCAACTAACGATCAAGAGCTACTGGAGAAACTGATTCGAGGGGGATGAACAAACCCGTTGGAGTGGTTTGAAAAGATCACATATGAATTCTATGAGGAACAAGCCATAGAAGAGAGAATTTTGGTCAAAAGTGTTCATAAAATATTTTATACAGACCTTACCGAGCAGTTCATTTTCTCCTTACCAAACCTGTTGTTCAAATTCCTAATAGAAAAGGGAGTGGGTCATATCGTAGAACCTCGTCCATCACTACACGAACCACCACCAAATTCTAATTGGGCAGAGAAACAGAAAAGGTGGGAACAATTCATTGCCGAAAGAGAGTGGGAGTACTTCCTAAGCAAATAAAAAAACTATTTGAGATTTCTAAAGCATTGGGTAGGCTATGGGGGGGTAGCTAGGCATATGTCAGGGTAAAGTGAAAAGGATTCTAGCCAACTCAAGAAAATACCATCACCAGCAATCAAAAGTCAACCTAAAAAGGAAATTGAACAAATAGTGACACATAAGGGTATGACGGATTTACAGAAAGTAGAAAGAGAGAAGAGGCTCAAAATAAGGGAAGAGAGAAGAGAATGGGCTATAGCACTGCAAAGAGGTATGACTACTAGGGTTAAAGACTAGGAAATAAATCTGCTAGAGTCAGGTCATGACTGACAGGAAGAAGGCATGGAGGAAGAAGCATCACCCATGGAAGAAAACTTGTGGATAGAGAAGCGTGAAGATATCCAAATAGAAATTCCCCAGGAGATAAGACCTCTGTCTCCAACAAATATGAGTACCAGGATACAAGCCATTGTTGAAGAAGACCTAAGACTAAGAGCTGGTGAGTTTGGTATATGGATCCGACTAGATGACGAGGTAAACAATGATAATCATCTAGTGATCTGTCGATCAAAGGAAGGAAATTGGGTAACACTTCAGGCTACCCTTCCAACTGTAGTATCCACTTGATTTACCTGACACATGAAGGAGCACCCCCCCTTCCAAACACATCTTTGCAAGATACAGAACAGTTAGACCTACAGACAAATCAGTGAAGTTGGACATTAACAGGAGAATTCGACCCTAGCCGACTGCTTGTCGGAGTAGAAATGACAAACAAAACAACCAACGAGAACGAATGTTCCATCGACAACAAATCTGCAGAATAAGAAAAACAAAACATCCCACTACCCCCACCACCACCACCTCCTGGAGGAGACAGCGACAACGATACCAACATGGGTCATGGATCAGCACATATCCCTCTATACGAGGGTGATGAAGATCCCAGATGACATTGGTTTGTTTGTAAGTCAATATGGAAGGAAAATTCAGTTACGGTTGAAGAACGAAAGATGGCACAGTTCATTGGTTCCCTGAGGAAAATAGCACTAACATGTTACATGACCTATATCGAGAGAACTCCCCAAGCATCTAAAGCAGAAATTAAAGCACAATTCTTGTCTTTCTTTAAAACTCTAGACGCAAAACATGTGGCAGCCGAAAAGCTGAAAACAACATCTCAGAAGCCAACAAAGTCTGTCTGGGAATATGAAAAACAATGGAAGGACCTCCTCAGCCAACTAGACTATGTAATTGATGAAAAACTATTAATTCAATGGTTTATTGCAGGCCTATCATAGAAAATATGACGGCACATAAGCTTGGAGATGTTTAAAACGTATGAAGATGCACTTACCAAAGCTCTACAAGTAGAGTTGGACAAAGATTTACTAGCATATCTCATTGATACTAGACTGGAAGAATAGGTAGAAATCATGCAGAAATCATTGAAAGAGATGAACCTCAAGAATCAGGATGTCTGGTGCACAAAATGCCCCATGGCCAGACACACTAAAGATAACTATCATCAAGACATAAGTCAAGAGGACGTTCGATTTGTTCAGAAAAAATGCTTCTGCGACATCTGAAAAAAACATGGAGAACACACAATGAAAAATTTCCCATATAACATGAAAAATGGCAAAGCATATTGGTGTGCAATCTGTGAAGTAAAAAGTCACACAACGGCTGACTACCTCCTAAATTTAAAGAACAAACAAAACTACCATGCAGTCTACCAGACGAACGTAGTCACGCAGAATAACGATAACAACTAGCGAAGCAATGATCAAAATGAGCTAAATAATCAAATATATGAAGTTCATTGATATGAGCGTCGATTCGACAACTGTCGTGGAGGATATGGAGGTCGAGGACGATTTTCTGGAAATCACGACAATTTACCACGCCGACCCATATAGTGCTTTACATGATACAAAGAAGGCCATTGATATGTAGACTGTCCATACAAGGATAGAACCGATTTAAAGTTGTGTACTAGCTGTGGTGTAGGTGATCACTCATTAGAGGATTGTCCCATGATGCTCGACAAAATCAATAAAAAGAAAAGTGTTAATGTCTTGTCGTGTGTTCGAAAACATGATATAATCAATATAAAGAACCTGCACATAGTAACCTGACAAGGGACAAAAATTGGGAATGATAATCCATGTATAAGTAAAATCAAAGAAAAGAACGATTATCCTAACCCAGCTAAAAAAAAAATTATATAACGACGCAATGAATATATTTAAATAATTTGCTAGACAGGAAGAAGCCGATGACACTCCACAAAACACAGTTAAAGAATTAATACAATTAGTACAGGATGATAAATCGATATCTCAATTCATTGACTTATTGTATAATATGAAGCATAATAATAATACAAAAAAGCAAACCAAAAACATATGTGGTCTAAACCAAAAAGACAAAAGTGATGCCGACCCACTTGTCGACTTAGAAATAGAAGGATACCATCTTCAACAAGTTGTACTCAACTTTGGTTCACAAGTAAATATTATGGGTCATGACACTTGGGAACAGTTGGGTAGACCTTGACTATATAAGTTAGGCATATACCTCAAGTAAGCCGACCAAGGTCTGATCAAACCCATCGGAGTTTGGAGAAATGTCAATACGACAATAAAAGAATTATCGACCAAAGTTGACTTTGAAATTATTGACCCTAAGGAAGGATCTAGCTCCCTCCCAGCTCTAGTAGGTCTACCTCGGGGAAGAAAAATGAAAGCATTAATATCCCTAGAAAAATAAAGGATAAAACTAAAAGGGAATGGACCAAAAGTCATAGTACTTATCCATCCTTCCACATGGGAACCTTGGATAGAACCTATTGACAAAGAAGTTGACATCAGACAACTATATCAAATACAAAATAATGAAGAATACACAGAACCCAACATCTATGGTGAGCTTCACTTAGGAAATCAAGATTCAGTAGGATATAATTCAGACATAGAATTATATGATTGGGAAGTGAAAAACTACGAGACCCAAGAAAGAGATTGCTGGACCATTCAAGCAGTAATGAAGAAACCATTCCAATAATGTTTTTTAGTCTCCATCATCCCAAAAATATTCGAAAAGAAAAGTAGGGAATATCCTACCTTAAACCCAACAAATTTAAGTATCAGACATATCCCAAGGTATAAAGAAAGAGAATCCCCAGTTATGCATATAGAACAAGTATCTAAAAACATAGGTGAACATGGCCAACTACAAAGCTTGGTAGAAACCTTTATAGGACAAGCTGCATGATGGTGGGATACCCATCAATCAAGATTGCAGACATGGACAACAGCTTCGACTTAATTTGTAGAAAGATTCAGAGGAAAGAAGCTAAACAAACATGTGCAAATACCTGTGTTCATCCAAGGACAAGACCCAGAGGAACACATAAGAACATGCAAAAGAGAATGGAGAAGACTTGGGTATAAATATGAACGTACATGGCCACACCTATTTCCCTTGACACTAATAGACTTACCAAACAAATGGTATACAATGGAGGAAGCACGGGGTGAAACATTTCAATGGCATGAACTTAGAGAGAACTTCATTAAAGACTTCAGTTTTATACTACAGAATGAAAAGTTAGTCGAAACTGTAAAACAAATAAAAGCATTTATAGAACCAATCGGGAACAACACTCCGATACAAAACTATGATCGACCGACAATACCATGTAATAACATACAAACCAAGATAATGCCACAGTAGACAAGACTGCAAATGGAAAATGAAAAACATGGAAGGGAAAAGATTTCGATGGAAATCATATCACTCAGAAACAACAAAACCAATTCACACAGTACTTAAAGTCGACACAGCCGACAAAGAAGATACCGACCGAATGACTGCAGTAGAATTTCCTGCTATATTCTCACAATTTAAAGAAGGGAGTCGACCTATGAATGAAGCTAAAGCACCAAAATGGTTAAATTCCAAAGTTAAAACTATAGAGTTTGACATATCAAATGATGATCGACCAAAAATGGCAAAAATTGACAATTACTGGAGCGAAGAATAAAAACCCGAAATTGTAAACCTACTAAAATAATTCTAGGATGTCTTTGCTAGAGACTACAAATATCTCAAAGGAATAGTCCATGAAATGGTTAAGATGAAGATCGACATCAAACCAGATTCCTGGCCTGTAAAGAAGAGGCCGTATAAATTAGCGCATAAATACAAATAGATAGTCAAGAAAGAGATCGACAATATGTTTGTAATAGGAATTATCTACCCTATTGACTAGTCAGAATCGGCAATCCCAATGGTCATGCAACCAAAGAAACACGACCAAACGAAACTAAGGATCTATGTCGACTTCAAAGAACTAAACGAAGTCACCCTAATAGACCCATTTCCGACACCATATGCAAATGAAATATTAAATGAAGTTGCAGGACATGAATGTTACTCATTTATAGATGGATTCTCAGGGTACAACCAAGTACCAACAGCCAAAGAAGACCAGAAAGAGATGACATTTGTATGTGAATTCGGCTCATTCACCTACAAAGTTATGCCTTTTGGTCTAAAAAACGCACCTGCAATATTTTCGAGAATTGTTGTCAAAACATTTCAAGAATATATCTACAAAACAATGGCATTATATTTTGATGATTGGACGATATAATCTATGGTGAAAGATCACTGCAAATGGATAAGGCTCATGTTGGAACGATGCCAACAATTCTAGTTATCTCTAAACATAAGGAAATGCATATTCCTAACTCCTATATGGATACTATTAGGGAACATTGTATGTAAAGAAGGGATCAAGGTCGAATTTGTAAAGATAAATATTATCCTCGACTTGAAACCACCATTGAACCCAAAACAAGTGAGGGTACTACTCGGAAACACGGGATATTACAGGAAATTTATGAGATACTACTCAGATATGACCTATCCACTATAATAACTATTAAGAGAATATCAAGAGTTTGACTGGACAGATGAATGTAACATATCATTTGAAACATTAAAAAGGAAACTTGTAGAGCCACCTATCCTTAGCTTCCTGAATTAGTCGATCAAATTTCACGTTCATATCGATGCATCAGGCCTAGTAATAGGCACGATCTTAACACAACCAAGGGATGATGGAATGGATTACCCTATAGTTTATAGCAACAGAAAAATAAACAAGGTAGAAAGAAAATATTCAACAATAGAGAGAGAAGAATTAGGAATGGTCATTGCACTATAGAAGTACTGACATTACCTACTATCCAACCCTTTCATCTTCTATACTGACCACCAAGCATTGAAATACCTTGTAAGCAAACCTTTACACCACGGGAGGATTTGTCGATGGCTACTACTATTCCAAGAATTTGAATTTGAATTCATTATTAGACCAGGAAAATTAAATGTCGGACCCGACCACTTGTCAAGAATTAACACAGGAGAGGAGCCGACAAGAGTCAAAGATGACCTACCAGATGCACACTTATTTTGAATAGAAGCTATCCCAGTAGAAGTGGAGGAAATAGCTTAATTCCTAGAAAATGGTCAAGCACCAAAGGGCATGAGCACAAAAAAGAAACAAATATTAGCTATGAAGGCTGCACCATACAGCCTCATAAATGGATTTTTATATAAAATGGGCTTGGACGACATCCTCAGGTGATGCATATTAGAACACGAAAGAGATAATATCATGTTCAAAGTGCACTATGGATTGACAGGAGGACATTTTCAAGAAGATAAAACTACCAAGAAAATCCAATAGTCAAGGCTATGGTGTCCGACATGATACAAGGATTGCAAAAAGTTTGTTAGCCAGTGCAACCAATGCCAATGACTGGGTTGACCTCTTCCAAGTACAAAAATTTCCTTGATATCAGTAAACCCAAGTTTGACATTTGAAATTTGGGCCATCGACTTCATAGGACCATTCCCAATACCAGCAAAAAGAACAGGTGCAAGATATATAATAACTGCAGTAGAATATGTAACCAAGTGGGAAGAAGCAGAACCTGTCGACACATGTTCCAGTGAGATAACTGCTAAATTTATCTATGAAAACATAATTACTAGATTTGGATGCCCACTAACCTTAATCAGTAACCAAGGATCACACTTTATTAATAAAACCATCAAAGCACTGATAGACCAGTTCAAAATTGACCACCGATGTAGTACAACTTATCACCCTCGGTCGAATGGAGCAATCACAGGGACTTCACTTAGTGAACCTCTCACATAGCACATACGATCGTGGGATATTAAATAATACCCTTAATTTCCAGAGATATTGACCCAAACTCATTTTGTTGAAACCCCCTCCCAATACTTAAAACCTCCTCCCCACCCCTTTTTATACCTCAATCCTTATAAACAACCCTACCCACCCCCACCTTAAACCCCTCATCCCCCCAATACCTGCAATATATTGGTTCAATTTTTGATAATTTTAAAACCCACAATATGAACTAACGTGATAGGATATTGGTCAACAAGTGAAGACGCCGTGGGAGCAATAGAGACATTCAACAAAACATTAACAAGGGGTTTAATAAAAAATATGCAACACCAACAACGATGATTGGGACCAAAAAATCCCTGCAGTATTATGGGCTTACAGAACAACATACAAATGTTCGACCGACTAAACACCGTTCTGACTAGTCTATGGCTAAGAAGCAATCGTTCCACTACATTTTCGACAACAAACACCTATCATAGCAGATATTTTACATGTCGATGTCGAAGAAGGCAGGAAGGACTGACTGATGCAACTACTCAAGCTAGAAGAACATCAACTGCTTGCTTTACAACATCAAGAAATTCATAAACAACAGTAAAAGGCTTGGCATGACTGCAATATCAAAAACAAAAAAACTGTTAGTAGGGAACCTTTCCTTATTGTACAACAGTCGAGTAAAAGGAAAACCTAAAATTTTACACACATAATGGATGGGACCTTACTTTGTCAATGAAATTCATGCCAATGGATCAATTTGACTAAGGACATTACAAGGCATAATATTCAGGAAACTTGTTAATGGTGCCCAANTATATATATATATATATATATATATAGAGAGAGAGAGAGAGAGAGAGAGAGAAAATAAAACAAAAAGAGACATACATATAATGACCATAACTGTAAAAAAAAAACCTATAAAAATATAAAAAATCCCAAAAACAACAAACAAACCCATCACCCATAAACCAAAATGACAAGAAACTTTGGAAGATTTACTAAACTACACTTCAAAAAATGACACCAACCCCATTGACACATCGGCATCGACCACTCGCATGATCGACATCAACCAACAACCCCAAAGGTCAAATCACGCCTTCATGACTACGGACAGAACGAGCACCAAAATCAAATCACAGTTAACACAAACTTGATAAACCATGCTGGACCATCACTTCCACCTTTAATATATCCATCGATAGAATCGTCACCCACTCCACCTATAAATACCATGCCAGAAATAGATCAATTACCGTATTTTGAAGAGATAGAGAAACCAAGTATTTAGAAATCTGAGAGTCAATACCCTATAAGAAAAGCTGACCAAGAGACCAACAAGATGGCCCCGAAGCAAACCAGAGCCGTAGCTGCAAAAATAAAAGAACTACAATCCACCGAAACCCCACTTATGAGAATATTAAGAAATATAAAAAAATCCAAGGTATAGGAAACCTCGTGGGATAAAACCTAGGCAAAAATCAAAGAATGGGTTTATATGGACAAGAAAATAACACCAGAAGCAGAGAATATAAGCCACAGTACCATCATGAGTTACATGAACACACCGTTCATGGAAAGATTTCGAGGAACGAAAGAAACAATAGTGAAATTTATCATCAGTCGGTATCACAATGGAAAATTTTACTTTGACACACTAATAAAAATTTCTTGTGAAGTTATATACAAAATTACTGGTCTCTCAAATTAGGGTGACCCTATCCCTATTGGTATAAACAAACTGGTAGAAAGACCAACTGGAACACCAATAGGGAAGAAATCAAAAGGGATAATGATCAGTCAAATACAATCCCAGAGGTCGCAAATCATGGCCAAAATCATAGCAACAGGACTCACTCCTATAGGTCAAGTGAGTGATTTGAAGCTCTACATGCTGGAAGCAGTCGACACAATAGCATGCACAGGGAAAATTTATCGTTGGGATCAGCATGTTGCCGACATGCTCAAGACTATATGTGAGAAATTTTAGGAGTCGGCTAAGATTATAAGGTTCCCATCTCTGATATTCTGGATAGCAATGTACCACTTGTGCCTAGTTGGGGACAAGCAGTTCCAAGAACCACACAAGTACCACATGTGGAGGTTCAAACTATTTTCACAGAATGGAAGATTGAAAGAATTGACAAATGGTAAAGTAATGCTGGAAAACTGGTTCCAAAACCTAAAACTCTAGACAACTGGATGGAGGGTGCCTCAGAACATCCAAAGAAGTTTACCAAAAACAACACATATTCAACTCAAGCTAGACCACATGACAATCTGGTACATGTAGGGGGAAAAGGCAGTAGAAAAACCCCTCGACTTTTACCCAACAGTCGAAGAGATTTTTTGAGAGCTAGCTCGACAATCCCATGCAAAGCTATCAATACCAGCAAAAGCCAAAGAAATAAATCAACCAATCAAAGAACCATTGACCGACCAAGAAAAAGAGGAGGACTACACACTCCACTTGCATATCAGTACCTTCATGTCAGATGATATATTGGCATAGGACACCAACAAACTTCAACCGACAATTGTCCCATAGCCTATCCAAACAGAAATCACACCGACTAAACATCAGGTAGCTAGACCAGCAAAAAAAAGTATCATTCCGGCTCATCGACAGGAAGAAGGAGAAGAGTAGATAGAAGAAGATATTGAAGTGGATAATCCAGAATATGCTATGACAAAAGAAAACTTAAGGAAAATAACAAAGGAAGTAGCAGCCTCAAGGAAAAGGAAGGCAATGCAGGAAAAAGGGAAGGGGAAGCACCAGCTTCTCCTATCTAAGTTAGAAGATGAAGAAGAACTATTGGCTACCGCTGTCGATATCATAGAAGATGAAACAGAAAACAAATGTTCGGTCGAAACACAATTCAAAGGGTTCATCGATGCAGGAGCAAAGCAACAGAGACCGAAAAAGGTAAAAATCGTAGCCACTTCAGTTGATGAGAAAATTATTGATCTAGTTTCTACACCTCCACCCCCATCCCCAACCCATATCACATAAGAAGACACCCCATAGATACCCACCATAAGCCTGGTCAACATCTGTAAGAATGCTATGCCAGAGACAATGAAAGAACGGTTCGACCATGATAGTGATTTCCAGGCATACATTGAAAAATTACCCAAACTACTCACCTTTGTTCATATAATTACCACCAAATTCCCACTAATTGATTCTAGTGCACCACATCGGATCCTCTCTCAGCAAATAGGCTATATACCCCAATAACCAAGATCTATCGGAATTATCAAGTCCACATTTTTTAGGAACCCCGACAAGAATTCCCAAATCACCATAAGCCGCACTTCATCCATTATCCCTTTAGAAATCTCACACCCTCCACCATCCAATGAACCAGCAAGAGATGTAGAAGAATATAACCAGGAAGATATCAACCAATTGATCGACAACCTATTCTCTGATGATCCAAAAAATTCACTACCAGAATTCAAAGACCCACCGTTGAGTGACAATATCCCCACTACACCAATTACACCAGATCATTCACCATCTCCACCACCACTTCCAAATCCAGAACCTTTACCAAACCTTGAACCATCTATTTCAAATCCCCTAGATACACACCAAGCCACAAGTTCCAACCAAGAAACTCAACCAGAAATTCCACCGACCAATGAAGATCAGTAGCCAGAAAACCAACCATAGGGAAATCTACCACTTGTAGAATCACAGGCACAACAACAGATGGACCAGCATAGACACAAAAGAAAAAGAAAAGACAAAAAGAATAAATAACACCATAAAGAATCAAAGCCAACAGTAATCCACATCAACCAACTTGGATCGACTAGTGCAGTTGACACAAAGAAACTCAAAGATGGAGAGTTGGTTCAACTCCTAGAAACTCTCACCACAGAAGCAACAGTAAGAAACTAGACTAAACGAGTGCAGATTGACAACACTAAGAAAGAGGAAATCGAGTTTCTCACAAAATGCAGGAATTTGATCCAAACAGTAATACTGGGACCTCTAGAGGCCGCCACCGACAAGCTGCTCAAAAAAGCATATCAGCTATTTGAAAGTATGGTGTCAACTCTACAATCACATCTACAAAATACAAAGGAAGATCAAATAGAAGAAACATACAGACTACTTAGGTAGCAGTATACAACATTATCAAAAGCTCACAAAGTATTACAAGACCACTTAGAAGAATTTATTATCACAGATGAAGTACTACGTGACTGACCTACCTATTACGGACAAGTATTTCAGCAGACCCGTAAGACTCATGATTAGATTCAAGTGTTAGAAAAGAGATGAGGAATGGAAGAAACAATGAGAAATGCAATACAAGAACATATTATATTGGAAACTACCAAACTACAGAAATTGGAGGGACAGGCACACCAGTGGGTACAACAAGCACTATCGAGCCTCAACAAACTGGATACAATTTTCCCACAGATCAAAATACTACTAGATGCAGCAGAGGAAAAATATCAATTCATGGGACCAGACATGGAAAGCATTGCAGACCTCTCCATCCAAGAAAAGATGTCGACTCTGTCAAGCATCACAACATTGACTATCGACATCTAGAAAGTACTACAGAGTTGGACAGAATTTCAACATCAACTAGCTATTAAAGCAGAAGCAATTGTGGAAATATGTGTGCAGAAACGACCAACCATCTGACTACATAGTCCATGAAGACAAATAATACCAAAAGCAACTACCTTAGACATTACATTGTTGGATTACCTCCCCTGTTTCTTCGGGATGAGAAATATTTTGTTCCTGGGGGAGATGTTGGAGGATCTAGTTGATGAGCTGACTAGTCGAATAGCCGACTAATTGGAGATTAGGTCGGCTACATGAGGTCGTGTCAGTTGATTGAACCAATAGGTAGTTATATGTAATTGTTTGTGAATCATATATATTAGGCTGTTGAGCCAGATGAGAACTTGTTTCAGTTCTGTGTATGTATGGACCCTCATGTTATAATATAATCTGTTATTCCCTTATCTATGTCTTGTCTCTTTTGTCTGTTATGTCTATATGATTCCATGTGTATTATTAGTAACCCTCTCTGATCTGTGAGATTACAACACTTAGCTTCTAGTCTATATTAGTTTTTTAAGATAGATGGTTGTTATTTCAAAACACCCATTTTTGGGAAATGTTTTCATGAGTCTTATTACTTCCACTCCAAAGAATTCCATTGAAGATATACTTATCTCGTTTTTTTCCTAAGAGCATATTTAATTGAATGCAACCTTACATCCTTGTTGTCATGTACCATACAACAATGATCAACTCTATATTTTAACCGGTGTGGCAATTTTATAATACATGAAGATGTATATGGTTTCTATAATAATAAAGGAACACTTAGCAAGGACTATTTTCAAGCTACTTAACCCATTAGAATACTTATCTAGGAACACAAATAAAGGATTTAACTACAACACTACAGAGATAATGGGACGGGACAATATGAATTCACACTTACTAAAAATACTTGTTAGGTAATGATGCATATAATATATACCTCTTTCTTCTACAAAAAATGGAAATATAAAAAGGATAAGAGTGTAAATATACCACGAAAGGATTTGGAGAGTTCAATATTTTCATAAAATATTTAAAATTAAAAAAACCCTATCATTTCCATTTCTAATATATCTATATTATCTATTTTATTTCCAAGAGATAAGAATAGATACACATTCCGTGAGAAATTTGTATCCTACAAGGTAGCCCCTTTATTTAGTGTGAGAATTACTTCACAGTGAGATCTAGGAGCTAGAGTAATATTCATAATCAAAGTATTTGACAAAATATGCAAGAGAAAAATGAAAGAGACTGAAATAGCACATGTGAATGGTGATAATAACTGATCATTATATTACAATACATATTGTATATGTGTATGGTACATAATTATAATACATTGGGGAAAATTTTTGAGCCTTTGGAGGCCATGTGAATGCATACAAGTTCCATCCTAGTAGTTGACCCATAACCCCCCCTAGGTTGACCAATAAGATCCCAAACCTAACCAAACAGTCATGAATACATATGTGAATATGTAAGGAGGCATAAATGCATGCATTCAAGGCATGGGAGTACACATGTGTGAGTGGGTGAGTCTCTAGGATCCAAATAAATGACCAAAAATACTGAAAAACAACCACATTCACACACTAGCGCCCTTAATCAAAGAAGAAGTGGTTTGTAATCAATGCAGGTGCCTAGAATGTTAGAATGACCAAAATAGAGAACCTCAACTATCATGATGATCAAAGTGGAGCGACTCAAGTGTGAGTTAATGGACCAAAAATCAACTAATAGACCAATATGGACCACTATAGCCTAAGTAGGATCATATAACATAAGTACTAGACAAATGAAAATTCCTCCTAGGTGTATATCATGGTACTAAGGTATTTTAATTTCTGTAACACCCGCACTTAATCCTAACTTAGTACATCTTATACAAAATGTTTTATTAAGGCCTTGGAAACTAAGGCACAAGTCACCTTTTACAACAAAATTTTATTAGTCCATGTAATTGAGGTAAGGAGGAAAACCTCATGGGACAAAACCTCCCCTAAAAATTGGACATGAAAGAGATGATACAAAATTCCTTCAACGGGTCATGTTCTTCACTTGAATGATCTGAAAGAACAACTTCTTGGTGATGGACTTGGTGAATATGTTGTGGATGCCAAGATCATGCATCAAAACATCAAAGTGTTGTAGACAAAGATCATGTGTAGAGGCCCTTTGATGGTCATCATTTTATTATGGAGGAGCATCATAAGAATGTTATTTTCTGGAAACATACTGTAATCTAGAAGCATAATAAAACATGGAAAATATATCTTTGCAAACTCTTTCCCAAATAACATCAAGGGGACTTCACTTTTTGACCAATATACTATCACGTTAGTTTATACTGTGGGTTTTAAAATTATCAAAAATTGAACCAATATATTACAAGTATTAGTGGGGATGAGGGGTTTAAGGTGGGGTGGGTAGGGTGGTTTATAAGGATTGAGGTATAAAAAGGGCTAGGGAGGAGGTTCTNCAAAAAGAGTTTGGGTCAATATCTCTGGAAATTAAGGGTATTCTTTAATATCCCATGATCGCACGTGCTATGTGAGAGGTTCACTAAGTGAAGTCCCTGTGAATAACATCAAAAGATTCAACAAAATCTGCCTCAAGTGTAGCTGCCATATCATGAATAAAACCATGAAAATTCTTCCCAATTCAATGAAGAACCTTCATAACTTTGTAAAAAATACCACGATCCTCTGAAATATTATATTATATTTCATATACAACAAAAAATATCATAGGTATGGTGTCTCCATGAGAGAATGGGTCCATAGTGAGAGAAGAGTGAGGAAATAGACTTGATGAAGGTCCAATAGGCTCCAAATCGTAACCAAACAATCATGAATACATGTGTGAACATGTAAGGAGGCATAAATCAATACATTCAAGGCATGGGAGTACACATGTGTGAGTGGGTGAGTCTCTAGGAGCCAATAAATGACCAAAAATACCATAAAACAACCACATTCACACACTAGATCCCTTAGTCAAAGAAGAAGTGTTTTGTAATCAATGTAGGCACCTGGAATGTCAAAATGATCAAAATAGAGTGCCCCAACTGTCAACAAAAGATATGCATTGACCACTAGTACTATAACAAATGAAAACAAGTTTGGTTTCTATTGAAAATTAATCCTTCTGATTTTGTCACCCAAGAATAATCTCTAATGTTAACGAAATGACATACTCACAATGAATTTTTTTGTTAAGTAATTTTGTTTACATGATTTCTTATCAATTTTTAAATTCAAGAACATTTCATAATATTTAGATCCCCATGGATCCAAGGCATCATAAAATTAATATAAATATTTGTTTGCAATACTTAAGATATTGATTTCCAATACATGAGATATTGGTTTCCAATACTTAATATATCAATGTTTAGTACATGAGATATTGTTTTCCAATACATAGTATTATAGAAAGGATTTCATAGTATTATAGAAAGGATTTCTGCTCTCTCCCTTCTGCACATGAATTCCTCTAATGCAAGAAAGGGGAAATTACCTTTCTCCTCATGATTTGAATGACTAAATTCAGAAAATGGTCATGTTTTCTTTTTCGTCATCACTCAAAACCTTGAATTGCAAAAAAGGGTGGGTTGAATTACTCCTCATCAATCAAATTCCTAAGATGCGAGTTTGAAACCATGCTAACACATTCACTCCATTTATGTGGTCAAAATTCTAAGGTAAGTGTACACGAGTTTCATTGGAAAAGATTGATGGAATGATTACTTTTGTTAATTCCACATTCAACTAGAATATCTAAATCTTATTTGTATGATAGATTCCTTTTTAAAAGTTAACTTTTACCAACATTATTATGTTTGAAAGATAATTACTTGATCAAAATTGAAACATATTTAGTTTGGAAATATTCATTCCTTCCAATAGTATAATTGTTAGAGATGAATTCACACAACATTAAGGTATTCACTCACTATTTTGTTTGAAGGAACAATATTGAATCCAAACAAGAAATACAAATTTTAAATCCATTACATTATTTCACAAATTTCCTTTCAATCATAGCTACATATTTCCAAAGAAACTTAGGCAAAAATATAGACAATCAATTAACAAAATGTATTTGGAAAATAACCTATATGTTACACGGTCCTAAATGCATTATGTCGAGTAAGGTAAATCAAACAAGTTGAAACAATTTCCAAAGTATAGTGGGTTAAAATATGCATGTTGAAATGCATCAATAAAGAGTAACTAAAGCATGAAAAATATAAATTGTATGCAAAATATAAAATGTAAACCAATGAAAGAAAACAAATCATATCATACTCTTGTTCAAAATAGTGAGAAAGATTTCTGAAAATTGCATACAGTTGAGACTCTACATTGAAAGAAAACAAATATTATCCAAATCACATTAATGAAAGGAAAAAAAATCGTTTTATAGATTAACATGTATGTCTTGGAGATAAGATGAAATCTTCATGTTTTTTTAAAGATTATTCGTTTCCAATTTTGTTGATAATATATGTTATAGCCATAAAACAAATGACAAGAAGAAAATACAATGATGCTTAAAGAACTAAACAGTATCGGATTTCTTGACCTCTACATTCCTATTTATATTTTGTATCCAAACTAGTCAAATCAAGTTTTATGACATGCTGGTGTTTTTGAGTAGTGGAGAACAAGCATCTATACTAGAAACTAGGATAATTGACTCACTACCAATGAAGGATAATATGCATAAGGAGGTCGGCCACTACAAAATGTGTATATATATATTAGTTTTGAATTTTAATGGAAGTCGAGTTAAAAACAAAACTTTGAAAACAATTTTCAAAAATTATTTAACATCAAGATGTAAAAAATAAATTGGTGTATCAAGAGAAACTCTTTCAATTCTTGGGTTTTTTTTTATTTTCATATTAGTTTTTGTGTGATGGTTAACAATAACACCATTCATTAATAAATGATTTTAAGAAGATGGCTTTGAATCTTTCACATATATATACAATTACCAAAAATAATTATAAATTTAAATAAAATAATAAGTATTAATTTAAATAACATAACAAGAATGCATTAACTATAAAATCATTTTCTAAGTTGATATCATTTTTCCTAAGTATCTAAAATTAATAACCAAAATTAGTTTTCATAATCATTTTAATGCATGCCTTACAAAATTACAAAGATTGTATCATATAATTCCATCTCCTTTCAAAGAAGTGTTATATTCACAATTTGGAAGAATTTAAAAATAATTTTCCTCTATACTATAGATTATGATACATTTCTTCATTTATAAACAATATGTTTGATTTATGATATCTTTCTTCATAAATATCAAACAACTTAGATAAAATATTTTGGTAATTAGGAAGCAAATTTTCTCTTGCATTTATTCCTTTCACATTGAAATGCACCCAAACAAATACAAATTTGACATTTTTTATCCAATCAAACTTTTGAAAAAAAAAATGTAATTTATTTGTTTCAAAAGTTTCCTTTGCAACTTCTCATAACTAAGGACTAAACTTGCATTGGTAATAATTGTAAGAAGCATATTTGAAATGAGGATTTGATTGTTGCCCAGAGTTTCTTTTGAATTGAAATCAATTATAATAAATGATTTCAAATTTGGAAAAACAATAAACGGAGAAACTAAAAAATTAAATTAAATTAATAAAATACTATTATTAAAACTATTAAAGCAGAGTTAAAACAAACAACAAGCCTATGCATTCATTACCTTTAAAAAGCTATGCACTAGAATTATTCATATTTCAAAGGTATATGGGAAATGAATCCCATATTCGCTTATATTAGTCATATTGGTTAAGGGATTTCAACATGCTTATTAAAATCATCCTTTCATAATCCAATGATACACTACTAACTAGGGTAACAAAAACTATGAAAGTATTCACTCATAATATGATGCAATATTAATTTTAAAATACTAAAATGGAATACCACTAAAAGTAAAATATTCAAAAGTCAAGTATATGTGAACAAGTGCAGTCAATACATAAAAAACGTGGAAGAAAAAGGAAATAGAAAATTTTCTATAACTAATAAAGAAATGCATATACTTGAAAATATGGTTGCAATATTAAGATTTTATTTTGAACATGTATTAAGTATATGAAAATCAAACTTTCTAACAAAAGAAAAAATAACTATGAAACTATTATACATTCATAAGGTCAATCAACAAATCTATTTCTTCTCAAAAGAAGTTTTTTTATAATAATTTATCTTATAAATTTTAAAATATCTACAACCTTAACATCATTATTGCCTTGATTGCCTGTAATTGAAATTTCCTCCCAAAATCTCATTAACCAATTGTCCTTTGAACCAATAGGTGCATCTGCTATATAATTTTCTGTAGGTTCTCTAACAACATTTATATATACAAGTATGGTATTTGTATCATTATATATATGTTATTATTCTATCAGCAAACCATTTCAAGTGGCTTGGTTAACCGGCCCATTGAATCCTTTTTACATTCATATTTACCAAAACAAACAAAACATCAATCCTTGCATGTGAAATTATTTTAAGCACTTTCTTAGCTAAGTTGACCACTTCTTTCTTCTCCTTGTCATCCCAAATTTCAATCTCAAAAGAAATTTGGGTAGAGTTTGTAGCTGTTTCACTTCACTCTTAAATATTCTTTGGATTTTTCCATAGAATCATAACACAAGAAATATCTAAGGTTTAAAATCATAAAATCTTTTTTCTTTCCACTACAAAAAAAAAAATGTTCACTATTACATACAATATCATATATTATATATTACAAAAATGACAAAGAAAATAGTAGTATTCTAATATATTACCTGAATAAATTGTGCATTGCACAATTGATTCAATATCTTGCAGCATTTCAACATTTTCCGATTCTGCTCAAAAGGAAAGTTAAAACATTGTTTTCTTCAAAAACAAACAATCTAAGTTGTTATATTTAATTTTATTAAGAATGTGCCTATTGGTGATAAACCCACAACAATACAATATTATATATATGCATGTACCAATGGTTCATTATTTTCAGTATGAGGAACAATAATGATAATTGAGTTAATTATTTGATAATCCTTGTAGAAAAGTATTCCATGAGTAGAGTAGAGAATGAACCTTGGTCAATTAAATTTGATTCCTTCATCATTTCCACACCTTCTTCTTACGTTCAAGAAAGAGAAGTAAAACTTAACATGGTATCAAAGCTAGATTGGAAAGAGCATCTTTCACTAGTTAAATCTCTCTCTCCTTCTTCGGATAAGAAAATTAGGGTTTCTTACTGAAGAGGATTTTTTTCATGAAAGTGACATTGGGAAGTGTGCCCCTCCTAGGTGCATATTTTGGCACTTGAATCGAATTTTTTCAATGGAAAAATAGTCCAGAAAGTCAAATCCTAGTTTGATTTGGAACCAGAAAACCAAAAATCCGGAACCAAAACCAAAAACTGCATTGCAGTCCAAAATTTTGCAAGTCCAGTTTCAAGGGTTCCAATTTGGATTGTTTTTAAACTGACTGTACCAGCATACTCACCTCAGTCAAGTCCATATTTTGGTAAGTTCAATTTTTATTTTTGAGAAATTTCATTTTTTGTCATTTTATGTTCTCTAGGACAAGATGCCTCCAAGCACTAAGCTTGATGACAAGTTGGAAGGCATAGAAAACTTCCATGCTTACAAATACAAAATTGGACTCATTATATAAGAGAATGATCTTGCAAATTTTATCAAGGAAGTTGTGTCAAAGCTCAAAGAAGATGAAGCAAAGGAAAAGTACAAGAAGGACATGATAAAATCCAAGAGGATAATAGCATATTCCATCAAGGATCACTTGATTTCTCAAGTGTCCTCTAAGGATACACCTACGGATATGTTTTATTCCCTAAGAATAATGTATGAAGGAATAAACATCAACCATAATATGAATTTTAGATCCCAATTCAAAAGTACAAATATGAGTAAGGGTGAACCTATCCAAGAATATTTCACAAGGGTTTATCAATTCAAATAACAACTAGAAGAAACTGAAGACAAGATTGATGAAGATAAATTAGTAATGACTGCTCTCAATGGTCTTACTAGACCATGGGCTTCTTACATCTAGATAATTTTGCAAGGAAGGAATGTCTACAATTTAAAATCGTATGGGAAGAATGTTTGGGTACACAGGGTACTCCCAAAATCTCGAACACCTAGAGAATCCACTCACACAAATAGATCACAGATCGACACACCAATGTTTTGACATGGTTTAAACCCTCGAGAGGGAAACACTCCATGATCCCAGCCAAATAGTTACTTGAGGCAGTTTATTATTCAAAATAAATAAAGTTACAAATGAGCTTCTCATAATCGATCAACTAGCCAAGGAGCCTCTATGCTCTTTAAATAGATATCATGGACAAATCGGGTGTTAATCCATGGATCAATGGTAGGTATGATATAAGAGAAAATGAATCATCATATCACTCTATGTCTATAACATATCATGACCATCATATTAGATATTTACAAATGCATACTAATGCATACTAAAGAAACACACTTTTCCTAACAGATATATTAACAATTTCATACTAACTAACTCTTAAGTGTCTAAATATCCTAACGTCCCCCCTTAAGAACAACTTGGGATAGGATTGAAGGATTTACAAAAGTGACACTATTAGGAGAAGGAGGGAGGAATTAGAGCCTATCCTCCCTTAATGACAAATTCCTGAACTCCTAACATAGATCAGAGTTTAGAAAACTTCGCTTCTGTAAGAGACTTCGTGAAGTTGTTTGCAACTTGATCATCTATAGGGAAAAAGAGTACTTCAAGAATGTGATCATGAACAAGATATCTGATGAAGTGCATATGTAGATCAATGTGTTTTCTATGTTGATGTTGAACGAGATCTTTGGCGAGCTTGATGGCACTTTGATTGTCGCACCAAAGTGGAGCAGACTACTGCTGCTTGAATCCAAACTTGGAAAGTATCAGTCAAAGCCATAAAGATTCTTAACTGGCATTAACTACGACTCGATATTATGCTTCTACTGAAGAAAGAGAAAGAGCTTGTTGTTTCTTACAAGCCCAATTGATAGGTCCAAATTTCATACTAAAAACATAACCTCCAGTAGACTTTTGATCATCAGTATCATCGAACCAATATGAACCAGTGAAACCAACCAAAAAAGGAGTCCCCTGTATTGTAATGAATCCCAAACTAAATTGTACCTCAAATATATCGAAGTATTCTTTTCTCTGCTTTCCATTGACTTTTATGAGATGTTTGCATATAGAGGGAAACACGACCAACAAAAAAAGAAAGGTTAGGATGGGGATGAGTCAAGTATAAGAGAATACCAACAAGTTGATGATACAAGGTGGAATCTACTTTAGGTGAAGTACAAGTGGCAGAAAGTTTGACTCTAGAATGGAAGGGAGAAGGGGTTGGTTTACAATCTTCCATGTGAAAGCAACGAATAAGGTTACAAGCATACTTAGACTGATAAAGAAAGATCCCTTCTTTTGTTTGCAATACTTGGAGAACAAGAAAATAATGCAAATGTCATAAGTTTGACATTTCAAAATTTTTCTTAAGACTGGATTTCGCATGGGTTAAAATATTAGGGTCACTACCAGTAAGAATAAGGCCATCTATATATAGAAAAAGTATGATGAGATAGTTTCCCACTTTCTTCATATAGACATTGGGGTCAGAATGGCATCTAGAAAAACCAGTGTCAAGTAGAAAGCTATCCATTTTGGCATACTGAGCTCTATGAGCTTTTTTAAGGCCATATAAGAATTTCTTAAGGTGATAGAAAGGGCTATAGTTACTCTAAACATATCCAGGAGGTTGTTCCATGTAAATTTCCTCCTGTAAATCACCATGTAAGCAAGCAGACTTGACATCCATTTGATGAACTTCCGAGTTATGTAAGGCTGCAAGGGAAAGAACAAGGTGGATGGAGTTCATTTTTGTGATAGGAGCAAAGGCTTCATTGTAGTCAATCCCTTCAACTTGGGAAAAAACTTTCAAAACTAACCTTGCCTTAAGTCTTTCAACTCTTCCATTTGATGCATACTTATTTATGTAGACCCATTTAAAACTAAAAAGTTTTCTTCCTTTTGGAAGAGGGACAAGATCCCAAGTATCGTTCACCATTAAAGAACAATATTCTTCATCCATAGCTGCATCCCAATTTGGATTTCCTAATGCTTCTGCAAAAGTTTTGGGATCATGATTCTCTGAATCTTGAGCCAAAAGAGAATAGGCTCACTGGAACTGCGAATGCATTCGACGTTGATCTCTAGGATCACCGACAAGAACACTAGTTGCTTCACATGTTGAATAGACCCATCGAGAAAGAAATTGTGCTGGTGCAACTGGAGGAACTTGAGCAGGTGGTGGAGGATTTTAATCCTCACTTTCATCATTAGAAACTAGAGTTGAAAATATGTCAAGGAATTTGGAAGTAGAAGAAGGCACAATCGTCAAATCAAGCTCAGAGGCCAAAGATGGCACAACCACGGAGTTAGGCTCACAGGCCAAGATATTTTCATCAAATTTAAAATCTCTTATAATGATTATATCATGATGATGTGGTTGAAGAAGTCTATAACCTTTTACATCTTCATAATATCCAACAAAAATGCACTTTTCACTTTTAGGATGCAATGCTTTCCTTTTTTCATCCGGAATATGAGCCCATGCTTCACTACAAAACACATAGAAGTGACTTGCATTTGGTTTAATTTTACTCCATGCTTCTTCTGGTGTGATACCTTGTAAATATTTCGTGGGGGTGCGATTAACTATGTAATTTGCACAATTTATGGCTTCAACCCAAAATTGAAGACTTAATCTCTTAGATTGGATCATACAATTAGCCATCTCTTTTAAAGTGAGGTTCTTTCGTTCAGCTACACCATTCTGTTGTGGTGTATATGGAACAATGTGTTGTTGTTAGATTCCTTGTTTAGTGTAGAAACCAGTGAACTTTTTGTTAACATATTATCCTCCATTATCAAATCTTAACTTAAGAATTTGATGACCAGATTGTTTTTCAACAAGGGCCTTGTAGTCCAAGAACATGTTCAATACTTCACTCTTAAGTTTTAGGAAATAAACCCAAGTGCGTCTGGAATAATCATCAATGAAATTTAAGAAATATTTGAAACCAGAAAAGGAAGCAGATGGAAGAGGGCCACAAAAGTCACTATGCACAAGCTCCAAGGGAACCAAGGCGTTCTAAGAGGCACATTTGTCAAAATTGTCATGATGATGTTTTTCGAGTACAAAACCGAAACAAATACCATCCCTACAAGACACCATTAGAAGAATTGTCACAACATTTTCTTTACATAGTTTTTGCAATGAGCGATAATTTAAGTGACCAATTTTTTCATGCCAAAGTTTGCTCACATTATCACTACGAGCAACAAAAATTGAAGGAAAAGGTGATGACCCAAAGTTGTTAAATTTGTACAACCTGGTAATATCATCAACAATTCCCATATATAGGACATGTTGAGGATCTTTAAAATCCTTGATTACAACTTGGTGAGGTGTAAATGTTACAGTTTTACCTTCAGCAGAATGAGTGATTTGATAGACTGACAACAAATTGCAAAATTCTTGGAACGCATAGTACATCACTAAAATGACCATTATCTACTGGAACTATTCTAGATGCTACAACACTTAGATATCTATCATCACCAACAAATATTTGTTTGGTATTACATTCATACATAGTAGAAAACATGGCTTTATCCTTAGCAATATTATAAGATGATCCAGAATCAATGAGCCATTCATTTGAAGTAGAAGAAGAAGATGCAATATAAGAATAACCAGAAGCACAAAGTGCATGTCCATGAGAGGTAGATTCTGAAGGTGAATCTAGAATGATGTGGTGCATCTTCATTACTGCTTCCAAGGATTCCATCTTCTTGAAACACTTAGATTCATCATGATTATCTTTCCCACAATAGTTGAAAGGACACTTAGTCTTGTTTCCTTTTGGCTTAGATCCTTTGTCATTTTTTAAACAAGGAGTTGACTGAGAGGGTTTCGAACCCTTATTTGGCCTATTATTGTGAAAATTTTGTTTCTTGGGAGGATTGGACTTTTCTTTCTGTTGGGACAATAACGCTTTCCTACATCTGCATTTCTAATCATTCTAAGATGTATGAGCTTATCTTGCTCTCTAATCAAGGAATCACAAAAGGATTCAAGACTAAGATATTGATAGCTAGTTGGATTCAAGGATTCTTTCATGGATTAAAATGTAGATACAAAAACAAAATATGCAGGTCCAAGTTTGTAAAGAATATGATAAATGCATTTCTTTTCTTCCCTCTTAATTTTGCAGTCTGCACATAAGAGTTTAAGAGTTTTGCACTTGGATAAATAACCCTCCATGCTCTTTAAATATATATCATGGACCAATCGAGTGTTAAGCCATGGATCAATGGTAGGTATGATCTAAGAGAATATGAACTGTCGGATCACTCTATGTCTAGAACATATCATGACCGTCAAATTAGATATTTACAAATTCATACTAATGCATACTAAAGAGACACACTTCCCCTAACAAATATATTAACAAGTTGATCTTAACTAACTCCTGAGTGTCTAAATATCCTAACAAATAATGTGTTCAAGAGGAATCTAAAGTAGAAAACCAAGAAGCACTACTTAGAGATGATGACCATTCCCTAGCTACTAATGCTAGAAGAGGAAGAGGAAAGCCTCATTTGAAGAAGGAAACTCATAAGGAGTCTCATCCTCCTAAGAATTTTCAAAAGAATCAAAATGGAAATTACAAGCAGAAAGACTTCTCCTCTTATCAATGTTATGATTGTGATAAGATGGGACACATTGCCAGAATTTTTCCAACAAGAAAAGAAGAATATAAGAGGAGGAATAACAAAATACATCATGCGCATTTGTCTGAATAAGAAGAAGAAGAAGAACCTCCCAAGAAGTTAGGAAAAGAAGAAATTGAAGAGTATTTTTTATGCTTTGCTCTCTTCAAGTTCATGACACCTAGAAATGACACATGGATAATTGATAGTGGTTCTTCAAAGTACATGGAAGGTAAGAACAAGACTCTTTCCAGTATTGAATAAAATGACCCCCCTCAGAAAGTTTCACTAAGATATGACTATCAATATTCCATCAAGGGAATAAGAGACGCCACATACAAGCTTGATTCAGGAACTTGATGAAGATGAAGGATGTACTATATGTACCAGGCTTGAAGAAGAACTTACTTTCTATTTCAGCTTTAGATAAGAAATTATTTAGGGTTCCCTTCATAGATGGTGATGTTATTATGTGTCCTAGAGGAAAATATCTAGAAGATGCATCTGTTATTGGGATAGAAGAAGGTGGCATATATAAACTGAAAGGTCCATTAGAAGCAACCTTTATTCATGATACTACAAGTACATGTGCATCAGAAGAAATTTGAGGTCTAAAATGGGCCTCCTAAGGAAAATAATAAAATAATAGTTATTAATTTTGGAGGAAGAATGAAAAGAACTACTTTTTGTTTTCGTATTTTTGACATATCTCCTTGTGTTTTTACCCAAATTTTGAGTAGGAGAGCTTGTTGGATGCAAAATTTAATTATGTATCCAAGGAGTACCCATACTACATACTTTTGACAGACCCCTCTATCCCAAAAATAAGAAATACCTGAAAAACATGATGATGACATCATCATCACATTTTTAAGGTATTTCTTGTTTTTGGGGTAGCGAGGTCTGTAAAAAGTATGCAGTGTGGGTACTCATTGGATGTGGAATTAAATTCCACATCCAAAGAGCTCTCCCACTTGAAATTTGAGTAAAAACACATGGAGATATGTCGAAAATACAAACAAAAAAAATAGTTTTCTTTTATGACAAATATGTTAATTCAACCATTATGGTTGACTCATTTTATTGAAATTCTATTGGTTCTTGAATTCCAACTCACAAAATTTTTTGTTGGCGCATTTTCTTATAAGGCCCATTTTAGACCCCAAATTTCCTCTAATGAAGTTATGGCATAGAAGACTTGCTCACATAAACTACAAAGCCTTACCATGTTTGAGAAAGGTAGTAACATGTTTATCGGATCTAAATATTGATCATGAAGGAGTATGTAAAGGACGTGCGAAAGGAAAGAACATAAAGAATCCATTTTTCGAAGAGAGGCGACAAGACAAAAGGAATATTGGAACTTGTTCACTCATATCTATGTAGCCCAATTCCCTCAACATAGTTAAGTGTGTATTTATATTATGTGACATTCATTGATGATTAATCTCATAAGACTTGGGTTTACTTTTTGAAATCAAAAGATGAAGTGTTTGGAAAGTTCAAGGAATTCAAGGCGTTGGTAAAGAATTTTCAAAAGGAAATATCAAGACACTTACAATGGAGGAGAGTATACTTCAAACGAATTTGGAAACTTTTGCAAATATCTCTGGATTAAGAGGGGACTAAGTACTCCAAATAATCCACAAAAAAATGGTGTTTTTGAAAGGAAGAACCGAACTATTACGAAAGTAGTGAAGACTATGATCCATTATCAAGATCTTCTTGTGCACTCATGGGTTGAAGTAGCAAGGAAAACAGTATAGTTCCAAAACAAAATATACAATAGTGCACCTGGGTTCAAAACCCCTGAATATATGTTCACAAGAAAGAAATAAGAAGTAATTCATCTCAAGATATTTGGTTGTCCAGTGTTTGTTCATATTCCAAAAGAGAAAAGAACCCAGTTGGATCCTTTCGGAAAGAAAATAATATTTCTTGGATACTGTGAGGCCTCCAAGGACTTCCGAATTTATATACCATGTTACTACCATATGCAAATTATCAGGGATGTAACCTTTGATGAAGATGCATCTCACAAGAAATCCTTAAAGTGCCCACTTGAAGAAACATATGAAGAAGTTGTAGCTTCCAAAGCTGCAGAACCAATCAAGGAAGTTTCACCTTCTCTTGATTATGATATTTCAGAAGACATGATATGTTGGATCCCCAAGAACCTCCCCACATGACTATCTCTCACAAGAGAAAGCCATCTTTGGATCATGAAATGATTTAATATGTAGAGAGGTATGGTTATCCAAAAGGCTCCTAGAGACAGAGAAAGAAGCCAAATACATTTTCTAGTTATGTCAATTTGATGTGTGATCTTGTAGACAAAGAACCTACTTGTTTTGAAGAATTTGTTCAAAATAAAGAATGGGTAAAATCCATGACAGAAGAATACCAATCCATAATGAATAATGATGTTTGGGAAGTAGTTCCCAAACTAAAACATAAAAGTGTGGTATCTTCCAAATGGATATACAAGATAAAACATGCAACATATGTAATTATTGAATAATACAAATCCAGATTTGTGTCCCATGGATTCTCTCAAAAGGAAGGAATTGATTATTAAGAGACATTTGCTCTCGTAGCAAGGTACACTTCTATTAGAACCATCATGGAACTTGCAACCAAGAAAAAGTGGAAGTTAGACCAGATGGACGTGAAAACAACCTTTCTAAATGGTGTTATTGAAGAATAAGTGTACATATAAGAACCGCAAGTTTTTGAAGTTGAAGACAGAATGACACATGTCTACAAGCTGAATAAGGATCTATATGGGTTGAAGAAAGCTCCAAGAGATTGGTAAGGAAGAATCGATAGTTTTCTGATGAGGTCGGGCTTTACCAAAAGTAAACTTGATCCTAGCCTTTACCTCAAGGTCATGGATGATAAACCTGACTTATTATTGTTGTATGTGGATGATCTATTCCTAATAGTTAATGAGAAGAAAATATTAGAGTGTAAGAATAAGCTCACTACAGAATTTGAGATGAAATACCTTGGATGATGCACTATTTTATAGGTCTTGAATTATGGTAGATCCTAGAAGGAATCTTACTTAACCAAGGGAAGTATGTATTAGAAATATTGATCAAAATATTTGATATGTTGAAGGTAAACTCATGGCCACGCCCCATGGATACAAACTTGAATTTTTTGGAGGATTCTTCATCAAATTTAGTGGATGTGACACTATACAGACAAATTATTGGTTCATTTATTTATTTGGAGAATACCGGACTAGATATATGATTTGTTGTGAAAGCCCTGAGTCACTATCTGGTTGAGCCCAGACATGTTCACCCGGTAGCAGCAAAGCATGTGATGAGGTACCTGAAAGGTCTGATAGACTATTGTCTTAGTTATACTAGATATCATGACTTCTAACTGTATGGTTATACATATTCAGATTGGGAAAGAAGTGTCTCAAACAAAAAGAGCACTTCAAGTGGATGTTTTAGTCTCGGGTCATCCATGATCTCATGGCTAAGCACAAAGTAGTCCAGTGTTTCTCTCAACCATTAGAGGAAATTTCAACTCAAAATAGGCCTCCTAAGGAAAATAATAAAACAATAGTTAAAATAATAAAATAATATTTATTAATTTTGGAGGAAGAAAAGAAAAAAAAAACTACTTTTTTTGTTTGTATTTTCGACATATCTCCCTATGTTTTTACTCAAATTTCGATTGGGAGAGGTTGTTGGATGCAGAATTAAAATCCACATCCAACGAGTACCCACTCAACATACTTTTGGCAGACCATGCTACCCCAAAAACAAGAAATACCTGAAAAACGTCATCATCACATTTTTTTCAGGTATTTCATCATCACGTGTTTTCAGGTATTTCTTGTTTTTGGGGTAGCGTGGTCTATAAAAAGTATTCTGAGTGGGTACTCATTGAATGCATATTTTAATTTCGCATCCAACGAGCTCTCCCGAATGAAATTTGAGTAAAAACATAGGGAGATATGTCGAAAATACGAACAAAAAAGTAGTTTTTGTTATGATACCTATCCCTAAGTTTATATTAAAAAATTGTTAATACCTATATGGTATATGAAATTTAAAGAAATTCATCACGTTTTGTTAGGTATTTCTTTTTTTCGGGGTAGCGCAGTCCGTCAAAAGTATGCCGAGGGGGTACTCGTTGGATGCGGATTTTAATTCCGCATCCAACGAGCTCTCCCAATCGAAATTTGAATAAAAACATAGGGAGATATGTTGAAAATATGAACAAAAAAAGTAGTTTTTTATGATACCTATCCCCAAATTTATATTAAAAATTTGTTTAAGACCTATACGGTATATGAAATTTAAAGAAATTCATCATGTTTTTTTAGATTTTTCTTTTTTTTGGGGTAGCGTGGTCCGTCAAAAGTATGTTGATTGGGTACTCGTTGGACATAGATTTTAATTCTGCATCCAATGAGCTCTCTTGATCAAAATTTGAATAAAAACACAGGGAGTTATGTCGAAAATACGAACAAAAAAAGTAGTTTTTTTTATGATACCTATCCCCAAATTTATATTAATTTTTTTTTAAGAACTATACGGTATTTCAAATTTAAAGAAATTTCATTGGCTAACACATGATGACATGGAATTTGAATTAGGGTTGAAAGGCCCATTTTGAGTTGAAATTTCCTCTAATGACTACAGAAGCGGAATACATTGCAACTTGTTCTGTCGGTTGTGAAGCCATATGGATTCAAAAGTTGTTATCAGTTTCATTTGATATAGATATGGACTCCACCATGATTATATGTGATAACCAAAGTTGCATGAAGATGACAGAGAAGCCTATGTTTCATGATAAGATGAAGCACATAGAAATACAGTATTTCTACATTTGTGACATGGTGTAGAACGTAGTTATAAATCTCCAATATGTGAGCACATATGAGTAGGTAGAATATATGTTGACTAATCCTCTATATCATGTGAAGTTTGAACACTTATAATACAATATAGGTGTTGTCTGTAAGGAATTCTCTCGAACGGAGTAGTACTGATGATATTATGGTATCCTAATCACAACAGGTAGCTTAGTTTGGATTGATCATCCTTAGGATTGATTAAGTAATTCTGAAAGGAAGGATCATCTTAAATGTTGATCTTGATGGACTTGATCCCATAATTTCGAAAGGAAGGATCATATAAGATGTTGGATGATGGACTTGATCCTATAATTCTGAAAGGAAGGACCATCTAATATGTTGGTTTATGGACTTGATCTCGTAATTCCAAAAGGAAGGATTCTATAGGATGTTGATTAGTGAACTTGATGTAATGATTTCAAAAGGAATGATCATCTAAAATTTTGGTTGGTGATCCTATAATTTTGAAAGGAAGGATCATCCATGTTGGACTTGATCTCTTATTTCCAAAAGGAAGGATTGTACTGTGTATGTATGTGTCAATTGTGATCTGTATTGTGGCTCTGTAAAGACTTGATGCTGTAATCCCGAAAGGAAGGATCATCTGAGCACCTCATATGTGTTTTCCATGATCCCATAGTTATGAAAGGAAAGGATCACCCATTTTTTCCATGATTCTGCAATTCTGAAAGGAAGAATCATGTTGGCTATTGATACACCTCCCTCATTTTATTTCCATAGATGATGTTACTCCAGCCTTGATCTATTAATGATGATGTTTTTATTGCTGTATCATGTTGTTTTTTATGTTATTCCAACTTTATGCTAATGAGCTAGCCTCGTGTTGTTGTTTTTTATGTTATTCCAGCTTTATGTCGATGAGACAAACTCATGTTGTCGTTGTTGTTGATGTATCTGTTTTTATATTGATGATGTTGATGTTGATACTTCAGCTCTGTACTAAAGGTGATGGAAATGGTGTTCCAGTAGTTCCATGCTGCAGATGATGATGTTTCATGATGTTCCAGTTCCATGTTGCAGATGGTGGTGCTCCAAATCCGTGTTGCAGATGATGGTGCTCCAAATACATGCTATAGATGAGGATGTTATATCAAGCAATTCCAGTTGTTGATATTGATGTTGTTCAAAACTTTCGATGATCTATAGTTGTACTAAGTTACCAATAATACACTAATTTAATCAGATCACTAAGTTATCAATAATACACATAAAGAATCATATAATCATAACAAAGACAAGAGACAAGGATATTAGGTTGAATAACAACTTTATATTACATAAAACACATATGGGTTCATACAAACATCAAAACCAAAACAAGTTCGTATCTGGCCTAACAGCTTATTATTACAAAATAGTTATGAATAACTACTTGTCGGTTCAGTCAACCGAAACAACCAATCGAGGCCAATCTAATCTCTAACTAGTCGGCTAACTATTCTAGTTGGCTCACTGACTAGCTCCTCCAACATCTTCCCCAAGAACAAAATCTTTCTTGGTCCCAAATAAATAGGGGAGGTAACAAAAATAAACCTGTCTGAAGTAGTTTTCCTAATTGCTCTGTCTTCACGGGTTGTGTAGTCAAATGGATGGTCTTTTCTGTACACATATCTCCACAATGGCTTCTGTTGTAATGCCTAGTTGGTGCTGAAATTCTGTCCAATTGCGGAGTGCACTCTGAATGTAAATGGTCAAGGTTGTAATGCTTGATGGAATCGACATCTTCTCTTGTATTGGTAGGTCTATGATATTGATCATGTCGATCCCCAACAGTTTATTATTTTCCTCTGCTGTGTCGAGCAATATTTTCATTCATGGACAAATTTTGTCAAGTGTGTCGAGGCTAGATAGTGCCTAATTCATCCATTGATGTGTTTGTTTTTCCAATTTTCTAAGTTTTGTTGTCTCCAGTACAATTTGATCTTGTACTGTGTTCCTCATTGCTTCTTCTAGACCTTTTTGATTTTCTAATGACTTGATTTGTTCACGAGTCTCCCAAGCCTGTTGGAACACCTGGCCATAGTAAGTATACCAGCTGCGCAATACTTCTTCTATGGTGGTAGACTCCTCCAAATGTTCCTGCAATACCTTATGGGATTCTAAAGATGTTGTGTACTGATGTCTTAGTAGCGCATGAGTCTCTTCTTTTTGCTCATCTTTCTTGGCCTACAATTGTGTTTGAAGGTTCGACACGACACTTTCTAGCAGCTAGTAATCTCTTTCTAATGTTTTGTTGGTGTCGGTCTTGTTGGCCTGATTTTCTGACCTAGGCCAACTAAGGATATTAAGCCCACACAAGTAGCTTAAAGCAGCTTCCAGTATGTTTGGGATGGCAAAATCCCGCAGGTTATGGTTCTGCTACCGTATTGAATTTTTCTCTTAAGGAGAAACTAAAATTTAGTGAAAATTTATCCTAATCTGATTTCTATCTAAATAAACCCTAAAATTAGATTTCTAAAATGTAAGTTATCCTAAAATTTCTTTCCTAATGAAAGTCTTCGATTTTTGAGGATTTTGTTTCGAATATTCAAAATAAAAATAAAAAAACTATTATAACTATTATGAAATTAACCTAATCCTATTTAAGAACTGTTAAATGTAAACTACACTAAAATAATACTAACTAAATTATTCTATCCCAGCTGAGAGCAATTTAAATACTATATTAATTATCAATTAATATTTTAAGTAAACAGGAAGATAAATGGGTAAGATTTAAATGAAAATATTTAAATCATTAACACTAAATCATTCTGCTATATATTTACCATAACAGAAAATTTAAAATAGACAACTACTTTAAACTTTTTTGGAATGTTTTATTAATTAACAATTAATAACCAACACTAAATATTTGAATAAAGATAATGTTCATGATGAAAACATTGCCATAATACAAATGAAATCAAAACAAACATAAATATGTATATTATTAAGTTTCAAATTTTCAATAAAAATACTGATTAATTCAATTATAATAACATACTCATTCAAATAGCAATATTGTATTGACAAAGTGTAATATTAGATAATGAATACAATCATAACCAAGTATAACTGTATCAATAGTATAACTAGAAGATGATATATTGAAATATTTTTAAAAGTATTCAAAAATAGTACCGAACATTGATACCAGTATGAGAATTTCCAGTCACGCTCCTCCTCCGAAGATAAAACCCCAGTAAAGAGATAAAACTAGTACTGAAATGATATTTCAATTATGTTTTTCTTCCTATACTTCATCCCTAATTACATCGAAATTACTAGTTTATATAACCCCACTATTCTTTCATTTCAGTTCCTAATAAGTGCTATAATCAATAGCATAGGAGTCTTATCTCTATTTAAGTGCATCGAATCTCTTCAAAACGACACCTGTCACAAACATTACTATGGGATAAAAACTGTCAATAAAACGACTAGCCTGTATTATCTCCTGATTCATGGGGACTGACATATTCATGACCATCTTGAAACTCCAATATTTCCAAAAGCATCAACGTATGCCAACTGTGATCCGAAAACATCTTGTGTTTGCTGAGGATAGCGATACCATGTACACCTGTACAAACGAAAATAAAAATCTTATTCAAACCATGTTAAAAGAAATAACAATAAAATAAACAAATTATATGCATGCTTGCAAAATCTATGATTTTGCAGGTATGCTCTTAAAATTTTTATTACCTGTCAAAAGAGAGATAAACCATATAACCAAAATAGAAACAACATCAGGCTCTATTTTGTAGATTGATTACTCTTCTGCCTTCAGAAAGTTTATCTTTGAGCCTGATGATTATTAGTTTCTGTCGATCTACTTGCTCAAGCAAGTGCTGGTTTTTTTCTATCATTGATTTTTTGGCTTTCTTGTATCAATTATTCTTCAAGTTCATGTCCTTCCATCTATTAACCCAATTTAATAATTCTGCCCCAAATGTTTTATTTTCTTCCTCTTTTAAATCATTTTTCAATTCAATGATTTTGGTTTCGTATACTCTATCAAGGACTTGTTGGAGGGTTTATTCTCCCTTGTCATGACATGAATAATTTGACTGAGAAGAATCAAGATTATTCACATCTTGATTCAGTGATGGAATGCTCATAAACGATGGCTTAGGGCCAGAACCACAAGCATCCATACATGATGGGGCTGCTTCAAACTTACCTAGCTTAGTAATTTTTTTGGCCAATGATTTTTCACGATTGTTCTTTTTGAGAATAGGTTCATCCATATGTGCGGTTTCGGGAACCAAAGATGAAACATCATCCTCAATATGGACAATAACTGGCCAAGCATTCTGTTGAGTGGTTGTAGGAACAGAGGCTGTAGTTATTGTATTCATTCTTCTAGTGACTCTTCGTGTATGAACGAACACAAGACCTTTTGGCTCAAAACCCCCTTTGTCACAACAAACCTGCACTAACTATTCAAGTTTACGCATGGATTCATCACGAATCTTTTTAGGAGAATATAACTCAGAGGGGTTTTCATGATTAACAGCATCAACATCTTCATTTTTTGTCAATATACCATCCACATTTGTAGGTGTACAAAAGCATTTGTCATATAGGGATTGGTCCATGTTTGTCTTAGCATAACAGGGATCGACCTTCTTGATTCCATCATTATTAATACAAGTACCTATAAGTGGAAATTATTCTTGTAGATATTATCCCTTAACTCATATTTATGAATATCATCAACTTCGGATTTTGCTGGAGCTTTACGCTTCCTATGAGTTTTAGGGGGAGGGTTTGGCCAATACTATGTTGACCCTAGTTTATTTTCAGCCAAAAACTCATCCCAAGATTTACAACTAAGAGACAAATAATGCTATATTAAAATTTTAATCAGACCGTGGTGGAATAGACTCTTATCAAAATTGCCTATGGTACTTTGCATTGAATGTGCCATTTTATTCAGACTTTGCAGTAATTAAAATGGAAGATTGAGCTTACAACCTTTCAATGCTAACAGTAATCGCAGATGAGAGAATCGGCCATCACAAGATACATACCTGACTAGGATTTCATAAAACGCTCACCATTTTGGTTTTAAAAATTTAACTGAAACCCCAATATTCAACTTTGCATTGGCAGGTAAGGGTAACAATAATGACCGGCATTTCTTATTATCAACCTTTCCTCCTTTAAACCAATGTTCTTTAGTTTTAGGAAGCTTCATAGCTTCTGCAATCTTATCCTCATCAATTACAAACTTAGCATCCCCAATCTGAGCTACATTTTCCCTAAAACTCATAGCAAATTGTTTGGTAACCTCTGTGTTATGGCCACTAAAACACTTGAAAAATTGACCCCACCCAATCTTTTTGAACAGTAGAGAAACTCTCTCATCGGCTTCGACTAGCTCAGGCCCTGGAATTTCAAATCGGTTGAGAGGAGCCATTGTTTCCTCACTGCAACTTTGGTTATGGGTTGAAACAAATGAAGTCGTGAAAATCGAAGGGATAGGCACCCAAGTAAAAGGAATTATGTGAAATGTCAAATCCTCAATTGATTCATACGTGATATAAATGAGAACCTCAATTTTGGCCATGTTAACCAAATTTGGAAATGATGAGAACAATAACTAGTGTTTTTCACTATGATTAATGGACAGACTAGCTACGACTAACTGAATTCTTTAGAAAACTGTATCTAACTAATCCTTCATATCAGAAATCATTCAATTCAGGGATTATAAATCAAAACATTAATAACACCCAGTATGGAATGATGGACTCGTACAATCATCATGAATAGGAATGGCTATTAGTCATTTATGGAATTGAATTCCTCTGATATGATTTCATCATTAAACTGACAGCTGTCAATTAAACCGATAGGTGTTAACAATTAAACCAAATCCTCATGCCAATACGAATTCAATCTTTATGCAGTGATCCTTATAAACAGATGTTATCAATTTAGCCATATGAATACAATACCTTAATCATAAATATCAATTGATAATAACCCAGAATTACACATGGAAGGCAATTGTGTTCATCAACAGGATGATGTGGAGTTGTCATAATAATCCATAATGTTCCTAAGATTTCTGAAATTACAACTAAATAGCCATCACCATTCACACCCAAACCATATATATACATGTAATTTATTTCAAAATACAGTTTTAAATACTTTATGAAATCCTAATCACTTATGTCTCAAAACAAAATGTGATAGGATACAAAGCTCATAAAACTATTATGATTATATTTATGTGACAAATGAAAATTTCAAAATAATATACATACGTTTGTACTCTAGCTATTTTATGATATATATGTACAATTTTACAAAGCAATGATATGATATTAAAAGACTGAGTTATATGTGAAATCTAAACCTTAGGTTTAATGAAAATATTTTAATTAATAAATCACCCTTAGTTATAAGGATTTCATAAACTTATGAAAAATATCTTATTAAAACCAAGTTTTAAACAAATTCAAAATGTAATTTTATTTTAATTTGAAAACTAATTAGCATACTATACCTTAAATTTCCTAAATCAATATATATAATCGGATTAATTAATAATGATAAAATTGATCATATATAACATTTACAAGATCGACGGCTACTAATTTGTCAAATTTATGAAAGTGTTTTCATAAATTTCTAATACGACTCTTAACTCTTCTATAGTTGAGAGTACCTTCAGAATCAAAGATTCTGAAGGAACTGTTTTATATATATATATTTTAAATTAGTCATAGAAGAGAACTGTTCATTTTCATCACAATAGAAAAAATGAAGGGGTTGTTGCTAACTGCCAACAGGTCTCTGTTGTTTCTGGTAAAATTGTTTGTGTTAAATTCCTGCATTTGGTCAGGAGTTCAACTTGTTCCGTTTTAAGTTTCTCTATTTGTTCCTTTCTTCTTTGATTTCTTGTTTCAGTTTCTTTAATGAGTTCTCCTAATAGTTGGTCTAGTTCTCTATCTCTAAGTGTTGGTGTGTTGACAGCAGTAGTCGATCCTATTTGACGTAGGTGGATAACAATCGGTACCTGTTGTGTCCACTGTTGTTCTCTTTTCTTTTTATTTTGTGTTTAGAATGATGGAGTACCACTGGTCATGTTGGTAGTGATGCTAGCTACTGCTTCTTTGTTTGGTTCTCTTCATTCGATGGATTTTTAGTCGACTAAAGTTCTATTGTGGTAGGGTTAACTGGCTGAATTTCATGGGTGGGGCTTGTAGTTGTTTGTGCATCTAGTGGTGGTGAAGATGGTGGCTCTGTATTGTGAGGGGACTCTGGCATTGGTGGTGGTGACAGTGATGGGAAATGGTCTGAGGTTAATGGGGTGGTTGGAATTTTATTTGTCGACATGGGGTTTTCGAATTTCGGTTACAAGTCGATAGGGTTGTTAGTTTCTTCAAAGTCCATGAGGTTGATGTTTTATTGGTATAGTGCTACTTGATCATTTCCATTAAGGACAAGTGTTCCCTCATCTGCCTCGTTAACTGGAGGGTCTGGGATGGATGGTGTAAATGATGAGATTTGGGTTGCGACCACTGTGGATGTTTTGTCATGGTTTCGGAGAAATGAGGATCTGATAAGTCCCACAACTCTTAGCTGTGGTGAAACTTGGTCAGTTTGTTGAGTGAGAATTTGTCAGGAAGATCTCGACTTTGTGAGTTGATGCGTGGTGTTGATTTGTAGGGCATTGTGAATAGATGTGGAAGGTTGTTGATAAATTGCTGAAGTTCAACATCTTTATCAAATTTTTCTTTAAGGGTTCCAGGGATTATATATTTGTAGTTTGGTGATATGGTGAGAGTCGATTCTAGTGTTATTCTGGTTGGAGATGGTCGTGGGGACTCTGGTGTCAAATCAATAGGACTTATTTCGGGAGGGGTAGAAACTCTTACCTTTTTAGGTCTTCCTCACTTCGCTCCTAATTCGATGAACTGTTTGAACTGTGTTTCAATAGACACTTTGTTTAGTGAGGCATCTTCCAAAATGTCGACAACGATAGAAAGTAATTATTCTACATCTTATGATTCCTCTGGAAGGATGAGTTTGCACTTCCCCTTCCCTTGGCTTGACTCTCTTTCTTTTTTCTTGATGTTGATATCTCCTAAGCTATTATTTCCATATTCTCCTTTGTCATAGCATACTCAAGTTTGTCGAATTGTGTTTCTTCGCCTATCTGTTCTACTCTCTCCTCCTTTTTTTGTTGAGTCGGGACAATATCTTTCTATTGTGTCAATATAATGGCCTTTTGTTCAGTCTGTACATTTACAATCCAAGTATAGGAATACTTGGAATCCATTTTATATAGGAATCCATGAATTAGAGTGTATGGTGGTACATTCATTGTTAGATTCTTTGTAGTGCTCATACCTTTAGGTGCCTGACCATTATCTAAAAATTGAGTTATTTCTTCTAGTTCTGTTGGTACAACTTCTATTCAAAATAGATGTGCATCCGAGATCATCTATTTCAAATCTTGTCAGGTCATCCCCTGTGTCGATTCTTGATAAGTGGTCGTGTCTGACATTCAACTTCCCTGTTCGAAGTACTACTTCAAACTCAAATTCTTGGAACAGTAACAACCAACGACATATTCTTCCATGATGTAAAGATTTGTTTACCAAGTATTTTAAATATTGGTGATATGTGTAGAATATGAAACAATTAGCTAATAGGTAAGTCGATATTTCTGTAGTGCAAATAGCATTCCTAATGCCTCTCTTTCTTTTGTTGAATAGTTTCGTTTTGCTTTGTTTAGTTTTCGACTTCTATATACGATTGGATAATCCATCCCGTCATCTCCAAGTTGTATCAAGATTGCACCTATTGTTATACCTGATGCATCAATGTGGACATGAAATTTACTTTACCAGTTTGGAATTCTGAGAATGGATGCTTCAACTAACTTTTTCTTCATCATGTCGAAGGAAGCATCACATTCCTCAGCCCATTTGTATTCCTGATCTTCTTTCAATATTTCTTCCAAAGGGTAGGTCATACCTGAATAATGACGAATAAATTTTCTGTAATATCCCATATGTCCTAGTAATACTATAACTTGTTTTGGGTTCACCGGGGGTTTTAGTGCAAGGATTATTTTTATTTTGGAAAATTTGACTTTGATACCTTCCTTGCATATGATATGTCCTAGTAAAATTCCTATGGGGGTTAAAAACATGCATTTCCTTATATTGAGTGAAAGATGGATTTTGTCGACATATTTCCAACATTAGTTATAGCTACTTGCAATGATATTTAAGCATTAGTAAATCATATAGTCGTCAAAATATACAACCATTGTTTTATATATGTATTCTTGAAATGCTTTGATCACTATCCTTGAGAATACAGCTGGTGCATTCTTTAACCCAAATGGCATAACGTTGTAAGAAAACAAACCAAATTCACAAAAAAATGACGTCTTCTTATGGTCTTATTTAGCAATTGGGACTTGATTATATCCTGAGAATCCTTCTATAAATGAGTAACACTCATGTCCTGTGACTTCAATGGATTTGGAAATGGATATGTTAGGGTGACTTTATTTAGCTCTTGGAAATCGACACAGATTCTTAATTTTATCGGGTCATTCTTTTTTGGTTGGGTGACCAAAGGGGTTTCCCATTCCGATTGGTCTATTGGATATATGATCCCTTATGCTAGCATGTTGTCAATCTACTTTTTCACTATTTACTTGTATTTGTGAGATAATTTGTAAGGCCTTTTCTTAATCGGTCTTGCATCAGGTTTTATGTCTATTTTCATTTCACCCATCTCTTGTACTAACCCTTTTAGGTATTTATAGTCATGGGAAAAGACATCCTAGATTTATTTTAATTGGTTAACTATTTCTTTTCTTTGCTCATCATCCCGGTAGTCACCTATTCATGGCATTTTTGGTCGATCATCGTCAGAGATGTCGACTTCTTTGGTTTTAACTTTTGTGTCCATCCATTTTGGTGCCGTTCTTTCATTGATTTGTTTACTTCCTTCCTTAAAATGTGAAAATGATGTCAGGAAGTATGTTGTTATCATCCTATCGGTATCTTCTATGTTGGTCGACTCAACCTTGAATATTGTTTGAATTGGTTTTACCGTTTATGGATGATTGTTATACTCAAATCCTGTAACCACCATGTGATGAGACCTTTGACTTACATATTTTCCCATGATCTTAGCACTTGGAGTGGAAACCCATGTTTTTTTTCAATCTTACATGAAAATACTCAGCACTGCGCTTTCCCTGTTAACCATAAGCGGTACCTTACTCGCACCGCCTGTATCCTATTTTCCAGAAGTGGTGCCACTGCGTGTGGCCTTTTTTCCATAAGTGTTTATTATCTAAACCACTCTGTCATAAGAGGAGAAAAGTGGTACCCTGCATAAAATGGGAAAAAGAGAAGTTTCTTGAGGCTTCTAGATCATGAGCATCGTGTCCTCCCTTATCCCTATCATAGTGGGTTAGTTGAGCTCAAGGTCCCCCATCATAGGATCTTAGAGGTCGCCTCACCCACAAATATCTCAACCATTCCTATCCATTGAGACTTATAAATACAAGCTCATGTCCATGGTTGAGGGGGAGAACCATAGAGGTATTGTTGTGCTATTGGATTGACCACTTGTCCCAATCCATTTGAGAGCATAGAGAGAAAAGTTGGAGCTTATGGGGATGAAGTGTGGTTTTCATGGTGATGCATGTCGACACTAAGGCTTAATTTGTTGTAAACTTCTCCATTCATCTTAATGCAAAGCTGATTTCCATCCCACATTATTATTGTTTTGATTTCGCATGTACATGTTGTTAGATTCCCTAGTCACTAACATGGGTAAGTAGATGATGTTCTGGTAGCTTTGATGTGTTTGCATGTTTGATCTGGTTACAGGTACACGGGTTCACTATCGAAGCAGCATTCTAGGTGTCTACAACATCCAGGGAGGGTCTTCATCCTTTGTCATTCACTCATTTCTTCTGGATCTGAACCATTCAGACCAGAGGAACAACTTCTGTCTGCAAAAGGTGAAATATTCCTTATTACAAATATGGTGACTTTGCTATGGAACAGTGCATATCTCAGTTGCTTTGAGCTTCCTCAGTTATTGAACTCTTGTCTAAATCCAGGCTCCATCTCCAACTGTCTTTAGTCAGATCTGCCATCTAACTCAGTGAATTTTGGTTTGAAACTTTTAGATCTGCTTAGATCTGAATTATTTCGACCTTTTATGCTATTTTTTATTGTCAATCCATTAATTTTGCCTTGATCTGATTAATTTCTCACTTGATATTTTGTTCTCCTTTCTGTTTTGGATCTATTCAGGGAACTACGCATGTTCTTTTGATTCCTTCCCCTTCTTCTAGTTAGCCATAAGCAGTGCCACCGCCTGAATCCAATGAGCAAGGAGTGGTTCTTCCTCAGAACTTCCTGTCAGCAGCTTCATCTACGTGGTGCTAGGTAGAACATGTTCCAGACTTTGTATTTTGATTTTTGTGTGTTTTTGGCTTACTTTTTGATGAAAATGAAGTGTATTTTTGAAAAAAAAATGCTCCCTCATGGCCAGGAGAGAGCAGTCACTTTGATTCTTATATTCCCTTTGCATTCAAAGAGAGTTTGTGTTTCTTGCATTAGATTTTACATTCTTTTCTTTTCTTGAAACATCTTGCTCTTTTCTGTAGATATTATTCATTGGAATTGGATATATACATTTCATTTTCATGTGTAGGATTTGGTTTGTTTTGTACTTGGAATGCATGAGTGATCCATGTTGTTTTGAGTCTTTCTTTACTTGGGGTGATTCTTGTTTCCTTTTGCATGCTGATTTTTTCAGTGCTTGGTAGGAAAAATTGGTTCTTCATTTCTTTGTATGTTTCAAAGAGAAGTTTTAGTTTTATCTCTCCTTTGCTTTATTCACAAGCATGTTAATCATTTTTATTGTTATTTTGTGCATGATTGTTTGAATTTCTAGATCTTACTTTCATTAAGAAGAAATATCTATTTTCAGCTTTGCATGCATTAGAGTTAGTTGTGTTGGGAAACGTTAGTGAAATCATCTTTCCATCAAGTTTTTATGCGTATTTTTCAAGCATGAAAAGATAGGAAACATTTTTTATTTATTTATGTTTGATGTTCTTTACATCTCTTTCTTATTTGCTTTAAAGATTGTTTGGGGTACATTGATATTTTACTTTTCATTTGAAGAGGTGGAATTGCATTTGCATTTGGGTGTGCATTTTGGGAAGAAAATTAAATCTCTCTCCCTCTATTAGGTAGAATTTCATTGAAAAGGAAAACTTGCATTATCATATAGATTAGTTTGCATTTTCTTTAATTTCAAGTTTTCACTCCGTGGTTCCACCTAAACGCACAAGATAAAATTAATGGTAGTACTAGGTTAAAACTTTTAGCAATTTGAGTGATAAGTTAGAGACATGTTCGGGCATCGTTAAGCATAGGAGCTATTGTTACTTGTCTACATTAAATCCTTGGAATTGCGTTTTTCTTCCACGTACCATCAGTATATCGAACGACCTTTCATGTACCCTTGAGGTAGATAGAAAGGTACTTCACGTACTCGATTGTATATAGGAAGGCCCCTTATGAATGGTTATGCATTAGACAACACTACTGTCAATTTGAGCTCCCACGTACCTTGCATATATTTGGAGACCCTTTTTAGGAATCCTCAAACCATCTGAGTTATCCTATTGGCCTGTCTTGTGAGGTTCCTGACTCTTATCCACTATGTTCACATGTTTGCTTGTTGCTTTTAGTTTGAGTAGTACTTGCTTGTGCATGGTAGTTAGGGGGTTATTAGAGAGTTTAGAGATGGCATCCTCATCTTGGACTACCACTCAAGAGGTCCCTTTCCAAGGTCTACCTTTTGTAATCCCTCCCAGTGAAGGTATTGGTCCTCCCTTTATTGCCACTCTAAATCTTCCTGGATTAACTATAGGATTACCAATCTAGCTTTTTAATCCAGTAATTCCTATTACACCTAATGTCTCAAATGTCACCTCTCCTCTTGGAGAGGATTGACCTCAACCTAATCCCTCTCCTTCTTCGTCAGTTTTTGTTTCACCCATTTCTTCTTCTTCGCTTGACCAAAGCTCTATGGTTAGTAGTCATGTGGATAAGAAAAAAAATAAAGGGAAGGGTAAAAATAAGAAGGATAAGAAAGAGAAAAAGCAGCAACCATCTTCTCTTGATGGTGGCCGTTCTAAGAGAACACTCAGAAAACCCAAGTTTCCTTATAAGATTTGCAAGGGGGACCACCTTCTTAAGGAGTGTCTTGGTCTCTCCCGTGTACAAGAAGAGTGGTCTAAAAGGTCCAAACCGTCTATGTCATCAACCTCTGATCATCATGTTGATGATACTCCCTCAACCAGTGACCCATTGGTAAAAGGTCATAAGGGTAAAGTCTTGTATCCTTGTTTGATATGCAAGGCTATGCATCGTAATTTTCTTTGTCCAAGCATGGATGAAGCTTCATGATGGTTGGAAAATATTATTGATCATCAATAGGCGATTCCAACAAGTGATAGTAAGTTATCCCTTGATCCCCCACTGGTTGACCAAGTGGTCGATTCAGATTTATCTATGGTTGATCCCACTCTTCCTTTGGAGAGTGAAGTTAAAGTGGTCAAGTCAGTGTCATTTCCACCTGATCCTTCTCTTTCATCAGAGAGTGTTAATATTGAAGTAGTCTCTTTAACCAAATCTTCGTCTTGTTCTTCTCTTCCAGTAGAGAATGAACTAAATCCTGCTGAAGTTTTTGTGCTTCATTCTGATTGTTCTCGACAAGAGGAAATTTTGTCTATTTCAACAAAACCCTCTATGAGTAGTGAGGTTATTTCCTTTGACTAGAGTAACCTAACAGAGTCTCATCTTCAGTCGAGTTTTCCTTTCCAGATATTTTTGAATGTTACTACTGGGCGGATACTTTGTACTATTTTTATAAAGGGGCTTCTGTTAGTATTCTATCCTCAACTAATTGGCAAGCTTTATGTTCTTCTCAGCTTGTGCTAGACACCGATCAGATACCGGCTTTTAATTGCAGACCTACCTCACCTTTAGGGACCCTTCCTTATTTGCTTATTACATTAGGAGGGAAAACTATATGTATTGATGTTATGGTGGTCCAAGGTCCTTTAGATTTAAATATGCTCCTTGGACGTGATTATGTTTACGCCATGAAATCCGTACTGTCCACACTCTTTAGAGTTATGCATTTTCCCCATGATGGGAAGATTGTGACCATTGATCAGCTTTCCTTTGTTCCACCTGACCATCGCGTGACTCCTAGTAATCAGACTGCCATGAATGTGCCGCATGTTCTTGTGATTCCTTCCCCTTGTTCTAGTTAGCTTCTTCCCATCATAGGTAAAATGGGGGGCATGGCTCTAGTCTATGGACATCATAATGGAGCTAAGTCATTGGCTTTTAGATAATGGGGGAAACCTACCAACCTATGGATATCATGTTGGGTAGGAGCAGGTTGTGAGAGCATAGTTTACTTTTGGTTTCAAGCTCGTTAAAAAATAAAACCACTCCTTAATCATAGTTTACCTTTTGGTTTCAAGCTTGCATAAAAATGAAACCATGTGGTGAGCAAAGTTCCCATTCTATGTCAATCTTGTTAAAAAATGAAACAGATCCTTATGAGCAAAGTTCCCATTCTATGTCAAGCTCGTTAAAAAATGAAATGGATATCCTCAAGCATAGTTTACCTTTTAGTTTCAATCTTGCATAAAAATGAAATCATTCTTGAGCGTAGTTCATTTTATATTTCAAGCTCATTAAAAAATGAAGTAGGGTTCCTTAAGCATAGTTTACCTTTTGGTTTCAAGCTTGCATAAAAATGAAACCATGTTCCAAGCGTAGTTACCTTCTGTTTCAAGATTACGTAAAAATGAAACAGACTCCCCTTCCCTTGAGTCAATTCTTCCCTTTAGTATTAGAATTTGAACCTTCTTTTCACCTGTTCGATTCTTGTTCTTCCTACCCCCCTGGTGAACATTTTCACATTAGTAACTAGGTTTTTTAGGTTGGGTATAGAATAATTATCGTGAGATGAAATGAATCTTGGGGGCATGTCGAGCCCCTAGCAACCATGCTAGGGGTAATATTCGATAGAAATCATGCTGGGGGAAAGATTCCAACTATGTATATCATGTTAATGGGATTTTTCAAGCATAGTTTACCCATTGGTTTCAAGCTTGTGTAAAAATGAAACCAATCTTCAAGCATTCTTTCAACTGATCTTCGAGCTCATTAAAAACAGTAAGATGGTGTTGAGCTTACTTTTCATTTTTCGTGCTTTGGTTAAAACATGAAAAGTGGTTTGAGCTTAGTTTATTACTTTTTTGTGCTCTAGATTCAAACATGAAAAAGGATAATAGAGTCCTCTTTAAGCATTTTTTGGACTCCTAAAATGTGAAAAGATAGTCGAGTGATCTTGTCTTCTTCATGCTCGTTAAAGAATTTGAAGAGTTTTCTCTCCAACGGTAGGTTATCTCTTTTTCGGTTCAGATGGACTATTTACGAAAAAGGAAAACTCCAGCCAATCATGACTGGAAGAGTTCTCTAAGGTATGATTTTATACTTTTTCAGACCTTAGGGACTCAATCATACGAAAAATACCCCCTTTGGAGTCTTCTTCCGTAATCATTTAGACTCTCTAAACATGAACTATACCGAGTTTTCTTTCATTGGACTCATTAAATTAAACATTGAGAGACCCGCTTTTGGGAACAAACCCCTCCTCTCTTAGGTTCGTAAAACATATGAGTTTGGACTTGTCTTTGGACAAGCTATACTAAGTGTTCGTTACCCTCTTTGAACTTTTAAAACCGTAAAGAGGCACTCATCAATCATGATGGGAAAAATGGGAAGGGAATCATTTTTGTAAATAAATGGTAGTAGTTTGTCGTTACCTTTGAACATGGCACTTATCTGCATATCATTTTAGTCAATTAGGTATTCAGCTGATCTCCATGATGATCCACTTTCATGAGTCATGTCATGCATTTGAATCTTTCAAAATAATGCATTGTCCACTGTCTCATCATGAGTCTGTCCCATATAGTCATGCTGCCAAGTCTTGTGTCGTGCCGCCTGATGTTCAAAGGGAAATTGAAGAAGTTTACCTCTGCAGTCAAAATAGTCTCTGTGTCAGTACTTTTGAGTCAGTATTCTGGTTACTACATTCACATGATTCTATAACTATGTTTCTAGTTTCGTGTCGTCTATGTGGGACTCATCATGTCCCTCCTTCGACGAGACTATTCCTGTCAACATCAGCTCATCATCCAGAAAATAGTCTTCGAAACAAAAACTTAGTACCTTGAGATCTGTATGCCTTAATGACAGATTCTCTTGCTCTCAACATAGGTTCACATCATTGACCTTTGATCTATAGAATCAACTGAGTGTTTGACATCAGGACATTTATTCACACTCAGTAGATTGTACTATAGTACCTTGGGAATCATTGACATCAATGGTGATCTCCCTCGCACTTGTTAACGGTTCACATCATTGACCAGTAATCAAGTGGTTTCTACCATGTTCGACTTCAGATCATTGTAATCACATGGATAGAATCATACTTTGCTGAAGACGAGATGAAGACCCTGGGTATTTGTTTCAAGCGCTCATTGCTTTTCCCCAGGTTGCGATGGAGTTTTGTATATCTAGCATGGATCCACATCTGTATGGTCGTGGCTATGCTCAAATTTTTGTTTGTATGACATAGATCTACGTTGTATGTCTGGTAGCTATCTCCAAGTTTGAGTCCTCTATCACATGGATCTACGTTGTATTCTAGTGGTCATGCTTGTTTATTCCTCCCATGGATCTGCCTTGTATTGGTCCGCAACCATGAGTTGGTTACTTGTGTCTATGAGTCAAATGTATTGATGTACTATAGATTCCTACTGGATGACATGCTCTGATAAAGCTGACATTTTCACCTTGAAGTGACAACTTGTTCTCTCAAAACTCTTGTTTATCGTATCCCTCTAAGACTCACGCTTTGGGGGGAATTCTATTATACCTAAATCCTGTCACTACCATGTGATGAGACCTTTGAATTACATATTTTCCCTTAATCCCAACATTTGGAGTGGAAACCCATGTTGTTTGTCAATCTTACGTGAAAATACTTAGCACCGTGATTTCCTTGTGAACCATGAGCGGTACCTTGCTCGCACCACCTGTATCCTATTTTCCACAAGCGGTGCCACCGTGTGTGGCCTTTTGTCCATAAGGGTTTCTTATCTAAACCGCTCTGTCACAAGAGGATAAAAGTGGTACCCTAGGTAAAATGGGAAAAATAGAAGTTTCTCAAGGCTTCTAGATCATGAGCCTCGTGTCCTCACTTATCCCTATCATAGTCGGTCATTTGAGCTTGAGATCCCTCATCATAGGATCTTAGAGGCCACCTAACCCACAAATCTCTCAACCATTCGTACCCATTGAGCCTTATAAATACAAGCTCATGTCTATGGTTGAGGGGGAGAACCATAGAGGCATTGTTATGCTGTTGCATTGACCACTTGGCCCAAGACATTTGAGAGCATAGAGAGAAAAGTTGGAGCTTATGGGGATGAATTGTTGGTTTCATGGAGATGCATGTCAACACTAAGGATTAATTGGTTGTAAAATTCTCCATTCATCTTAATGCAAAGCTGATTTCCATCCCACATTACTGTTGTTTTGATTTCGCATGTACATGTTGTTAAATTCCTTAGTCACTAACATGGGTAAGTAGATGATGCTCTAGTAGCTTTGATTTGTTTGCATGTTTGATCTGGTTGTATGTACACAGGTTCACTATCGAAGCAGCATTCCAGGTGTCTACAACATCTAGGGAGGGTCTTCATCCTTTGTTGCTCACTCATTTGTTCTAGATCTGAACCATTCAGACCAGAGGAACAGCTTCTGTCCACAGAAGGTGAAATATTCCTGCTTACAATGATTAGTTTTCCACTGAAATATTTTTCCATGTGTGTGCTCATTCTCCATTTGAAGTCTTGTCAACGGTGGTATTCTATTCGATCAAATTTTATTACAAGATGCTTTCTGTCGGTTATGGTTTTGTGTTGAATTATGATGAACATTCGGTTGTATACATTTTTTTATTTGTTCTGTTGCTTCAAACAATTTGGAATCTTCCAATATGAATCTAAAGTCTTTAATGAAATTTTCCTTAAGTTCCTTCCATATGAATGTTTCGCCTTGAGCTTCTTCTATCTTATACCATTTGTTTGGTAAATCATCAAGCATGGATGGAAATAACTGTGGACATGTTCATTCATCTTTGTACCCAAGTATTCTCCATTCCCTTTTGCATATACTTATGTGATTTTCATGGTTTTGTCCTTGTGTGAAGACTGGTATTTGTGTCTCTTTAGTTAGACTCCTTCCGCCGAATCTCTCAATAAAGTATTTTGAAGCTATTGTACACGTTTGTAGCCTTGACTGTGGGTATCCCACCATCGAGTAGCTTGACCTATAAATGTTTCAACCTAGCTTTTTAGTCAACCATGCTCTCCTAAGTTTTTAGAAACTTGTTCGATATGGAGTACTTGTGACTCTCTTTCATTATACCGAAGAGACTGTTTATTTTCTATTTTAATCGTCACTAACGAAGGGTATTCTCTAATTTCTCTTTCAAATATATTTGGAATTATGGACGCCAAAAAGCATTGTTGAGTCAATTTCTTTGATATAGCTTGGATAGTCCAGCAACCTCATGCTTGAGTTTCATAATTTTCTATCTCCTAATCATATAATTCTGCATTTCATATATCCAATTGAATCTTGGTTCCCTAAGTGAAGTTCCCCATAGACATTTGGCTCAATATAGTCTTTGTTATTTTGGATTTTGTAGAGTTGTCGAACTTTGACTTCTTCATCTATCGATTCAGTCCAAGGTTCACCTTGAGAAGGGTGAATGGGGACAATAAATTTTTGTCCATTTCCTTTGAGTTGTATCCTTTCTTTGTCTAACGAAATCAATGATTTCATCTTCCTATTCCATGGTCAACCCACTAAGGTTGGGAAAGAACTGGATCCTTCTTCTGGGTCAATGATTTTGAAATCGAATTTTCTGGTGAATCCCTTAATAGTTATGTCGACATTGCACCATACGCCGATAGGTTCAACCAGTCCCTGATCTGCTAACTTGAGATATATTCATGATTCGTAGTCATTGTCCATCTCGACCTATAGAGCATTCATGAGTTCTTCTTAATATGATTTGAATGTGTCCATATTTATATGTCTTCGGATATTATGTACAAGTCCTACAAGAAACCATTGAATTAATAATTGTTCATCAATGTTATAGGATAATTGTCTCAATAGGTCCTTCCATCGCTTGTCATAGTCCCAGATAGTTTTTGTGGGTTTCTGAACAGTTGTTTTCAAATTTTTTGCTGCCAGATGCTTTGGATCTAGTGTTTTTAAGAAGGATAACAACTTTTTCTTAATTTCTTCTTTGGTTGCATTAGGTGTATTCTTGGTATATGTCATATACCAAGTTAGTGCCTGCTTCCTCAAAGCACCGTTGAACTGTGCCATCTATATATCTTTGCTAGTTACAATGTTAGCTTCCTATGTCGATTCATAGATGAACCAGTGTTGTCTGGGATCCTCATCACCCTCATGGAGTGGGATGTGTGTTGCGTCATGCCCCATGTCATAAGCGTCAGTGTCTCCTTCTGGTGGGGGTGGTGGGGGTGGTGGGATATTATCTATAGCTCTATGATGATCACAACTACTTTCGATGAAACTCTTGTTTCTGTTGATTGTTTCATTTGTCAGTTCCTCCTCGACATGTAGTCGAATCAATTTGAATTCTTCTGTCGAAGTCCAAGCTAATTGTTGTAGCTAAGATATTCTCCTCCATGGATCTGACTATTCTATGTTTTCTAAAGCTTTTTTTAGTAGGGGGGGGGCTCCTTCATTTCCTAAGTAGATTAGGTTGATACTTCAGTTGGATGGGTACATTTGGAATGTGACCCATTTTACTTCCTTAGGTCGACAAATTACTAGATGATCGACATCGTTTCCTTCATCATCTATTCGTCTCGATATGTCAAACTCACCAACTCATAGCCTTAGTTCATATTTGAAAATGGTCTGCATTTAGGCACTCAGGTTCGTATTAACTAGAGATAGATGTCTTACCTCCTAGGGTATCTCAATATGTAGAGCTTCACGCCACTCTATCCACATATATTCCTCCATTGGTGACACTTCTTCCTCATCTACACCCTCTTCTTATCATTCATGACCCAAATCTAGTGGATGTCTTTCATGTTTAGTCACCCTGGTATTCATTCTTCTCTACAATGCAATGTCTTGCTCTCTTCGTTCCTCCCTTGTCTTTTACCTCTTATCTCTCTCTATTTTATGTAAATCCGAAGTGCTTTTGTGAGTCACCATCTGAATTATTTCTTTCTTGGATTGAATTTTCATTACTGGTGATTCCTTTTAAAGTCAACTAGATTCTTTCTACTCCACCTCAGCACATGACCAGCTACCCCCCCATAGCCTACCCAATGCTTTAGTAATCTCAGATAGTTCTGTCAATTTGTTCAAGAGGTACTTCCACTCCCTTTCGGAGATGAACTTCTCTCGTGCTTTCTAGTTCTCCACCTAGTTGGTATTTGATGGCGGTTCAATCAATGATGGATGAGGTTCGACAATATTCCCTACTCCTCTGTCGATTAGAAATCTAAACAAAATGGTCAGTAGTGAGAAAAGGAACTGGTTAGTGAAATCGTTATAGAATCTTTCTTTGATGCTCTCGACATAGACTCTCTCTTCCATGGCGCAGTCTGCACATAAATCGTCTGTGATTTTTTCAAACCACTCTGAAAGGTTCATTTGTCCTCCTCTTATCAGTTTCTAGAGAAACTCTTGTTCCTTAGTGTCTACCGTCTTTTTCATCTAGTAATTTCTTCAAAAACTGAGGCACCGATTCTACAAACTTTTCATGTGTTTCAGTGAAGAATTTATCCTTCTCATGGGAAATAGTCAGCTTGTTTATCTGAGCATAGTTTTGCAAATATTTGGTGATATTATGCTGCCACCAATCCTTAATCTCTTACTCTCAGATCATCTGATAATGGTCATTTCATTCGTACATGTACTGCTGGCAACGGAACCGATGTTGTAATCACTTAAATCACTAGGTTACCAATAACACACAAAAATAATCATATAATCATAACCGAGACAATATACAAGGATAGTAGGCTGAATAAAAACTTTATATTATGTAAAACAAATATGGGTTCATACAAACATCAAAACCGAACCAAGTTAGTATTTGGCTCAACATCCTATTATATATGATTACAAAACAGTTATGAATAACTACTTGTCAGTTCAGTCAACCAACATGACCTATGGAGGCTGACCTAATATATAATTATTTAGATAACTAGTCTAGTCGACTCACCAACTAGCTCCTCGAATACCAGACAATGTTCTAAATGATATTGTTGATCACTCCTCCTCCCCCCTCCTTTTGATGATGTTGTGTAGAGCCACACCATTTGTTGTTGTTTACAGTAGAATACTCTTCATGTTAAGGGGGAGTGTTGAAAGAATGTAACTTCCAAGAATATTCTACTTGTAATTTACATTATTATTATTATTCCTCCTCTAGGAGATGTCATTAATGTAAAAGGTCATGTAAAATTCATAAGGTAAATGCTCCGTTGTAAGTCAGGTCAATAGTACCCAGAAAATATTAATATAAATATTAGTTTTAGTTTTCCTAGGTAGGTCAACTATGTTAGTTTGATAGGTTGGCCTATTTAGGTTCAGTTTAGTTATTACTATAAATAGGGGAGCACTCTCCCTCATTTGTACACACTCACTCACTCATGTATTGCACAAGAGAGAGAAAGAGGAAGGACATAGAAGGAGGAGGAGAAGCGTCTTTGGAATTTTGGCTCTTATGCTAGGGTTTGGCCTCTCTCTCTTACGAGACCTTGTTATTTGGGCATTACATCTAGTAATGTATATTGAGGAAAATTTTCTTAGTTTTTCCCTTTTGGGTTTCCCACGGTAAATTTTTGTGCACCTTATGATTATGTTTCTTTAAGAGATCCTCTTTATGATCCTATTGTGAAAATGTATTAAATGCTTATGAATTTAGGACTTAAGCTATAACAACATATAAATCTTAACACTCTAGGCCATTTCCATGTAATTAGGACTCCAAGTTCTAGTATATTGAATATTATATGCCCTAATAAAGGTACAATAATCCACGCCTTAATATTTCATATCTTTAATATTCCGCAACTAATCTTTTCCATATATCTAATACTCTACATTTTAGTCTCTGATGTAGTCATGTCTCTACACCCTTCCCTCCATGACCTATCATATACTCTACACCAAAACTCTATGTTTCCCTTATGGTACTATTGTGAGCTCATTATACCCATCTATTGGTCTTATTGGAAAGGTTTTGTTTTCCCTATACCGATTTCACACATCATAACCTCATTTATTAATATAATTCATAATAAATTAACTTAACCACATTTTACTCAAATGTGCACGTGACTTCTCTGGTCATTATTCTCTAATGAAATGGATTTCATGGTCATATTTGATCTAAGTATCCTTGTTGAAGAGTAACTAAGGTTCCTACCAAATCATGCTCATTACAGGTTAATTATACATAATCGTTTAAATAATGCATCATCAAAAAGATTTTAATCAACTATTATCTCAACATAGCATTGATTTCCCTGCATATGTCACAATCATATATTATAATAAATGGCATTGATCTAAATTATAGGGGCATATAGTCAAATTTGTATGTATAAGTCATAAAATAATTAAGTGGAGATACCACCCCCTCTCATCCATGGTTTTGTAATAGACCTAGTGACCCAACCAATTCAATATCATATAAATATGAAATACAAAATACACCAAAAATTATTCTCCTATGGTGTCACAAAACTATACTAGCCATGATGGGACACTAAACACCTATTCCAAATTGGAGAAGCGTGAGGAAGGTTAAATTCTTATTATGCTGCTCATCATCACTCTAATTACAAAAGTATTATAAAATGGCAGTGCTCATTCTCCCCCTTAGTTAAAATATTTAAGAGTGAGAAATGGTTTATGCTCCTATTCATGTTTCCTCATATTACTAACTTATGAAAAATAAATCCACTTTTTTTCCTCCTCACTCTATGTACAAATGTGTGAGAATGAGCCCATTATCCCTTACTTTTTTATTCGAATAAAAAAATATGAGAAAGGTCTAATGCTTGTCACGTCCCCACCCATATACCAGAGAGAGGATGAAACTATAATGCTATCAAGACCAGGAAATATAAGCCCCATGAATATAAGATAAAATGTGAGGAAATAAAACATACACAGATGCATAAATTATTATCATACAGCAGAAGAAAAACACATTCTATTCAAGCATTTAACATGTTCATATTAATTCATAAACACATACAATGCAGATATCTAAACAAAAGAGTACTTATATTGGAAGAATCTTGTGTCGCAACCAGCTATGTCACTGCAAAGTTCCACCCAACCATAGGACATTTTTCTCATCAATTTCTCAGCAGCATTGCCATCCCCAAGTTGGGCGTGATTCCCACAAAGAATAAGGAAACACTAGTAGACTCACAAATAGCCAAGGATACAAGAAAAAATCCTCAATGCCTACACAGTTGGGTTTATCAAGCCACAAGGGAGATGGAGAGGCTGACTCAACCACAGAGCTATGGACACCTGCACTAGATTTATCCTGGCTTCTAGAACATCTACACAACCAACACAGGGAAGCATCCTGTTCTCTGCTACAAAGTCCCTCAGGATATACCTTCCCTTCCAATTCTGTTCAGGGTGTGCAAAGAAGAAAACCATCCCCCTAGATCTGTCTGTGAGGTTCCTTCTCACACTAGATTAACCAAGCTAGTTCAAAACCCATTCCACTCCAAACTAGTTCAGACTAAAACAAAACATGCACACACGACAAGATACAAAATTATGGGTTCAGGAAAAATGACCTAGGAGCCAAAAATGAATTTGCAGATGGGGGAAAATGACCCTGGGAGAGTAGTTCAATTTCCAGAAATGCTCTATAGATTCATGTGGGAAACAACAACTCCCGCAGTCCCTAAATTCATATATTTGTCCCCCATTGGCTGTGCAACATAGAAAACAAGAAATCCCCAACCGTGGGAACATAGAAACAACACAAAAATGAATAGTAGAGATCCCAGCCCTTCAATGTCAACAAAACCACTTCCCAATCATGGGGAAAATGAAGGAAACTACAAAAATGTCCATGGAGAACGCCGAGGAGATCCAAAAACATGGAGAAGACAACAATGTGAATGCATAAGGGAATGGGAAGCATTTTTGGGTGTTAACTTGTCCAAAAATTCAAAATCACATTTCCCAAAAACTGATGGATTCTCCAATTCGAATTTGTACTGCCATACTCTTCTCATCCCCATGCAATAACTACCTCGACTGATTTCTGGCAGAAATAAATGATTGGTTAAGTAAGATAAGAAAGGTGGTTGACAGCTTGATGGGTCTTCTCAATGACATTTGGCTTTTCTCCATCGGCTCAGAGGTTAAATGCCCCCCCCCCCCCCCTCCTTATCCTTAGGAAATCATGCCCCATCTCATTATTTGTTGCATTGACATAGTTGGTTCTGGGTATTTTAATTAAACTACATATGTACATGACAACCAAAATTACAATGTGCCTAGCTAGCATGAAATACTATTGTCAATGATTTTTAATCGCCTAAATAAAAAATGATAAATCAATGGTGAGGCTTTCTCCTTTAGCTTCACACCATGATTAATTACAATATAAACATTATATATATTTAGTGCAAATGGGGTCAAAACTGGTGTGTTACACTGCTCCTTATACTTATACCTCAAATTTTTAAGGTATTACAAATTGTAATCGTCCTCCTCACCTAATTTAAAAAGTGTGACAAAGCAATAATACTCATTCTCCTCCTCCTATCAATTACTATCATATGAGAGGTCCATTTCCCCATCTCTTTTTCACTCAAACTATAAAATTGTGAGAAAGGGTTGATGCTCATTTTCCTCCTAACTGGAATGATTCAAATGTGACAATGGACCAATGATATTTCTCCTTCTCATCATTAATCTCATTACAAAATTATGAGAATGGGATAGTTCTCCTTCTCCTCCTCACTAAAATCCCATAATCATGAGAAAGGGCCCATTCTCTTCCTCCTCAATCAAATTTTATGAAGTGTCAGAAAGTGTTAGTTTTTCTTCTACACTTCACTTAAATGGTTGAAGTGTGTGAAATTATTTGTGCTCCTCCTCCTCATTTCTCAAATTAGTAATGCATAAAAAATAAAACCTCTCCTTTCTTTCCTCACTCTAATTACAAATGTATGAGGTAGGTATAGTTCTCCTTATACACCTTCCAAAAATTAATTAAGTATGAGAAAGGTCTAGTTCTCCTTATATTCATCCAAAGGATTGTTGAAGTGTGGAAAAGTGTCAATTCTCCTTCTCCTCCTCAGTTAAATTACAAAATACTAATGAAAGGGACCATGTTGCTTCTCCTCATCTAGATGAGAGAGGTGTGAGAAAGGCTTAGTTCTCCTTGTCCTTCTTCGCATCATTCTAGTTGAAAAAGTGTTTGAAAGGTATAGTGATCCTTAACATCAATTAACTAATAGAAGAGTGAGAAAAATACAGATAAGGATCCAATGATTGTTCCCATCCTCATTTAAATTACAAAAGTGTGATGAAGGGCCCATGCTCCTTATCCTATTATTGAAAATGGTATAAGTGTGAGAAAGGGTCTATATTCATTATAGAAATAATATATCAATGCTAAGAGCAATGATGCTAAGAAGAAGCACAGGAAATAGATCTTGCTACTAATAATTCTCACAATCATACACTAGAAAAATAGAGAGAAGAAAAGAGATTGAATCACATGAATGAAGAGATGAATATTGGTGTGTATGCTTCCATTGAGTAATGATGAATAATACTGTACATAAATAGTACATCCCTCATAGGAAAATTGAGTTGTATGGAGACAACTCATAAAGCTCAAAAATGTTGACTTACCAAAATATAGAAAACCCCCATATATGGCTAAAGAACTTCCCAAATCTATCAAGGATCTCACGAATTGGAAAAGTCATGAGTGATTTGTCAAGGAGATGGAAAAAACATGTTAATCTTAGAAAATGGAGGAAAAGTCATGAAGGATGGGTTGGTAACAAAAGGACCTAGTTTCCTAGTTTGACTAGCTTGATCTTATCAACAGAAAAGAAGGAAACGAAGAATAAAGAAGAATATGTTGTAAAGTGTTGTATACTAATTATGGATGGTAAAAAGGTGATCAAGATCATCCCAGAATCAGAAATAAAACATTCCTATGATATAGATGGCATGTATTGACTTTAAGGTGCAAGTGGATGCCAACTAATTAAGCTTGTGGGTGAATAATTAATCAAATAATGATTAATTATTTTATCCTAAGTTATGAGTGGGTTTAATATATTCCAACACCCCCTAAGTGTCACTTTATGATGGTATGACAAAAAAATATGGATGCATATAGGGCCCAGCAACAAGGCTATGGTCACCCTTTAACAATTATTATGTCTAGAAAGGTGAGGAAAGAGGCAAAGCCACATGGAGAAAATCCTCCCTCAAGATAGGACAAGGCATGAAATTTGAAAGATTTCTTCAACATATCTTCATACTCACTTTAATGATATGAATGAACTAATTCTGGATGAAGGACTTGGTGAAGAAATCATGAACTCCATGATCATGCTCTAGAGTGTAGAACATGCAAGAAGGAAGAGGAGAGTCTCCCTGTATCTCATCAACTGATGAAGTAGGAGCATTATCTGAATGATTCTTGCTGCTGTAAAACTCTGATATGCAAACATAATATAAAATGGAAAATAGATTTGTGCATACTCCTTTCCAAAGAGTACGAAAATTAAGACAATTTATTTCACACCCAATTCCTTGAATAGCTGCAAAATTGTGATGTGAATCACATGTCAATATTACAATATGATGTAGAAACTTTCCATAAATGATATGAGGCTGATAAAACTATAATATAACAGAAATATTATCATATGGAACAACAAGTACAAAGGCTTCAATGGGTCCATGAGGATATAGAGCTAGACTAGGAAAACAATGAGCAATTGAGGAAAATTGATAGGTGTAAAAATATGAATGATGGATGGGCATAAGATCTAAAACATAAGTGCTTAGAAAAAATCCAAACATATTTAAAATCAGTCCAAATATTACTAAGGTCATGGATATCCAGGCACTGAACTACTTCAAACCATGTAATATAAATATCACTACATAAGAGACCAATGAGGAATCAACTAGTCAATTTGGGATTTGTATAGTCTTAGGATTATTCAGAGGTATGGTATATGGTATGGATGGTGATATTATATGTGTATTAACATAAAAATATTCTTCTAAATCAGAATCCAAAGGATCACATATAATCATATCAGTAGACTCATGGGAATACACTAGTAATGAATCCTTTGTATGAAAAGAGGAAAGAATGAGATGTTCAAAATCTTCAAGCAGGTTCTGAGTATTGATTCCAAGGACAAAGGAGTATATGCTGAAGCACATTATATTAATTAATTTAAGTGGTATGACAAAAATAAGGCTTGATTTGGCTAAGCAAACATCCCGAAAATCACTGGTTTGTGCACCATCAATGAGAGAGGTATGCACAAAATGTGAAGAGCCAGGTACATAGATCTCAAAATATAAGATAGGAGATTTAGATAAAAATGAATGAGTGATAGTATCATAATAAATATCAATATAATATCCATATTTTACTTCTTTTTCATCAATAGTATCACAAGAATAAAAATCACCTTCAAGAGACACAGAAAAAGACGACTCTTCCATATTTGTTTCTTCATTGAAGGAGGAAGCATTCGAATCAAGGAGAGTAGAAGAAACATGAACTGTATGAAAAAATTCTTCATAATGATCAAATTCATCAGAGAATTTAGAGGGAAATAAATCTTGAGAGAGAGAACAAGAGGATATGGTGGGTTCGCTCCATGCTTCATCTTCAATTTCCTGCAAACCAAAAGCTTTGTCCAAATTTTTCCAAAGCTCAAATGGATACTCAGCAGAATCTATGAGATGATATATATTTGGAGACATTCCCAAACACATAATTCCATAATATATATCAAAATTATTTATCCAATCAATCTTCTCTTCATAAGACTCAGGTTCTCTCAATGCATTGATGGAGACATCAAAGAGACATTGCCTCTTCAAGTATGCGCTCATCTTTGGCTTCCAATCAGCATAGTTGAAAGGTGATAGTAGAGGAAATTTTGAATCCATATAGAATTTGTTAATATACTTTGGGAGATACTCTCTGGAACCTGCAAAACAAAACTAGGAGAAAATATTATAATCTAGACAAGCTCTTCTTCAGAGAGGGATAGGAGACTAGATGTGCTCCTCAACTCTATAGAGCTTGATCAACCTTGTTTCTTTGATACCATGTAGAATATTGAAAGGTTGTGCTGCCTATATATCTGATACCATGTATAAATAATATATCAATTCTATGATCAATGACGCTAAGAAGAAACACAGGAAATAGATCTTTGTACTAAGAATTCTCACAAGCATAGACTAGAAAAATAGAGAGAAGAAAAGAGATTGAATCACATGAATGAAGAGATGAATATTGGTGTGTATCCTTCCATTGAATAATGATGAATAATAGTGTACATAAATAGTACATCCCTCATAGGAAAATCAAGTTGTATGGAGACAACTCATAAAGCTCAAAAATGTTGACTTACCAAAATATAGCAAACCCCCATAGGTGGATAAAGAACTTCCCAAATCTATCAAGGACCTCATGAATTGGAAAAAGCATGAGTGATTTTTCAAGGGGATGGAAAAAACATGCTAATCCTAGAAAATAGAGTAAAATTAATGAAGGATGGGTTGGCAACAAAAGGACCCAGTTTCCTAGTTTGAATAGCTTTACCTTATCCACAGAAAAGAAGGAAAAACAAAATAAAGCAGAATCCGTTGTAAAGTGTTGTATACTAATTCTAGATGGTCAAAAGGTGGTCAAGATCAACCCATAATTTCCTAGGATATATATGGCATGTATTGACTTTAATGTGCAAGTGGATGCTAACTAATTAAGCTTGTGGGTGAATAATTAATCAAATAATGATTAATTATTTTATCCTAAGTTATGAGTGGGTTTAATATATTCCAACATTCCTTTTCATTGGCTTCATCAATATAATTACAAAATTATGAGAAAAGTTTAGTGCTTATTTTCCTCCTTAATTAAATCATAGTCCATTGAGATAGGGATAGTTATCCTTCTCACACTTCCTCAACTTATGAACACGTAAGAAAATAAAACCATTTTTTTCCTCCTCACTATAAGTATAAATGTGTGAGATGAACCTATTATTATTTCACTTTTAATTTCAGTGAAAAAAAACTATAAGAAAGGGTCAGTTCTCATTCTCCTCATACCTAAAATTTCTAAGGTATTAGAAATGGTCACTTTGCATCCTCACCTAATTTAAAAAGTGTGATAAAGGTCTAATGATCCTTCTCCTCATAAAATTGTTAGTTTTTCAACATTAAGCTAGCATTATGTTAGGATCTTTACTGAGAGAATAACAAGTACAACAATCAAACACAAGAGATAGAACACAGTGTTTTTGATTGGGGAAACCATAAATGGAGAAAACCCTGCAACTTCTTCAGAGATAGAATCGACACAAGATGTAAAACCCCAACACAGCAAGATGCACTCCTGACAGCAGTAGTCTTCTTCTTGTCTAGCCCCAGTGTCTTTCATTCCTCAACTATGCGCTACACTTGAGTGTGTGAGTGATGTGTGCTAAATAGAGATCCCAGATCTCTATTTATACTAATCCCAGCATGACTAAGGCCCTACTAGGGCCGACCTCTACTTGGAGAGTCTAATAACCCTAGTGCCCCAGAACTGCGAGGACTTTAACCCTTACACAATCGGAGGGTTACCCACTTTGACTTAACATGATTTGTTTACATTATTGATCCTCCTGATCGGAACATTAGGGCATGACAACATGACTCAAATACATAATAGATACATCCCGGAATAAACATCGGGTTACAATACATAAGATACGTAGATGAGTACATTCCGAAGTTACAAATACATCAACACTCCCTCTTAACTAGGAATTGATTCTTTCGACACAATTTTCAGCACTCGTCTTCTTCTCTATATCAACTGGATCATCTCGTCATCTGCATATAGAGTCTTCTAAGTCTTCAAGTCATCTTCATCTTCAAGTCATCACCATCCTTCGAATCTGGATCATCTCTCGATCTGGATCATCATGGGACATCATTACTGGATTTCGATCATCTCTCAATCTGGATCAACATCACTGGACTGGATTTGGATCATCACTTGATCTGGATCTGGATCTAGATCAACTCTCAATCTAGATCATCACTGCTAGATCTAGATCATCACTCGATCTGGATCTCTCGGAGTCATCATAACTGGATCTGGATCATAGCTCAATCTGGATCTCACCTGGTCATCATCATGTGTGTGTTATTTCGTCATAGGAAGTTATACAGAGCCAGCCTTCTTTCATGCTGGATGTATTCCTACCTCCTCATAGGTCTTTGGTAGCCCTTATATCTGACCTACTCATTAGAATGGCCAGCACTCACATATGACCTGCTCGTCAAAAAGGCGGTAGCCATTATATCTGATCATATAGGACCTAATCCTACAGTCACATCAAAATGGCCAGCACTCACATCTAACCTACTCGTCAAAAAGGCATTAGCCCTTATATCTATGTAGGAGCTCATCCTACATCATAATGGCCATCACTCACATCTGACCTCCTCGTCAGAATGGATTTGCACTTACATCTGACCTGCTCATCAGAATGGTGGTAGCCCTTACATCTGTCCTACTCGACAGAATGGCCAGCACTCACACCTGACATGGAAGGAACTAAATCCTTTAGCCATGAACAGAATAGCTCTGCCCTTACATCTGAACTACTTGTTAGAATGGCGGTAGCCCTTACATCTGTCCTACTCGACAGAATGGCCAGCACTCACATCTGACATGGAAGGAACTAAATCCTTTAGCCATGAATAGAATGGCTCTGCCCTTACATCTGACCTGCTCGTCAGAATGGCAGTAGCCCTTACATCTATCCTACTCAATAGAATGGCCAGCACTCACATCTAACATGGAAGGAACTAAATCCTTTAGCCATGAACAGAATGGATCTGCCCTTACATCTAACCTGCTTGTCAGAATGGCAGCAGCCTTTACATCTGTCCTACTTGACAGAATGGCCAGCACTCACATCTGACATGGAAGGAACTAAATCCCTTAGCCATGAACAGAATGGCTCTACCCTTACATCTTCCCTGCTCATCAGAATGGCGGTAGCCATTACATCTATCCTACTCAACAGAATGGCCAACACTCACATCTGACATGGAAGGAACTAAATCCTTTAGCCATGAACAGAATGGCTCTGCCCTTACATCTGACCTGCTCGTCAGAATGGCAGTAGCCCTTACATCTATCCTACTCAACAGAATGGCCAGGTCTCACATCTGCCATGGGAGGAACTTAATCCTTTAGCGATGACAGAATGGCTCAGCCCTTACATCTGACCATGGAAGGAACCAATCCTCTCACCATGTCAGAATGGATATGGGTCTCATTAGTTTCTCTTGGAGGAAACCTCGATCTGGAGAACACCAAGCTTCTCCCTGAAGTACTCAAACTTCATCCTAGCCAATGGCTTCATCAATACATCAGCTATCTGTTCCTCTGTTGCAACATATTATAGCTTCGCTGCTACCCTCTGCACCATATCCCTGATATAGTGATACTTGATCTTGATATGCTTTGACTTGTCATGGAACACTATATTTTCTGACAACTTCACGCAAATCTGATTGTCACAATGTATACAAGTAGCATCCAACTGGAGATCAAATATATCAAACAATAGATTTCACAGCCATACTACCTCACAACTAGCTGAACAATCCTTGACATACTCTGCTTCAGCTATACTCAGTGCCACACAAGATTGCTTCCTGCTAAACCAAGAGATCACACCTGGTCCCATACTGAAGCAACATCTTGAAGTGCTCTTCCTATCGATGGCACTTCCTTCCCAATCTGAATCAACATAACCCCCTAGGTTAATCTTTTGATTCGCATCATACTTGAGTCCATAATCAATTGTACCCCTCAAGTACCTCAGAATATGCTTTGCAACAATCAAGTGAACATTTCTTGGATCTATGAAGAACTGGCTCAAGGTGTTCACAGCAAAGAAAATGTCCGGTCTCATGTTCATCAGGTACATCAATGACCCAATAATCTGATGATACATCATAGCATCAACCGTCTATGAAGAAGCATCATTCAATAGATTCAGGTTTGATGCCATAGGTGTGGCCATAATATTGCAGTCCATCATCCCAAATCTCTTTAGGATCTCTACTACATACTTCCCTTGTCCAAGGAAGATTCCATCCGCACTCTACCACACCTCCATACCTAGAAAGTAATCCATCATACCCAATTCCTTCATCTCGAACTCGGCAGCAAGCTTTCTCTTTGTATCAGTAATCAACCCATCCATACCTGTCACAAATAGATCATCTACATATAGTAGAAGCATCACTGGATTTCCATCTTCAACTTTGTAGTAAAGGTTGGAATCTGCTTTACTCTTGGTAAAGCCCAAACTGGATAGAAAGATATCAATTCTATCGTACCAGGTCCTGGGTGCCTGTTTCAAACCGTATAGGGATTTCTTCAATCTGCATACATGAGACTCCCTGTCATGTCTCTCAAAACCAAGTGGTTGTTCTACATACACTTCCTCTTCCACTACACCATTCAAGAAAGCAGTCTTGACATACATTTGGTGCATCTTCCATGTCATCATTGCAGCCAGAGCAAGTACCAATCTAATGGAAGTGTATCTGGCTATAGGTTCAAAGGCCTCTTCATAGTCTATTCCCTCTATCTGAGAGAAACCTCGAGCTACAAATCTTACCTTATACTTTTCAATGCTACCATATGTAGCATGCTTGATCTTGTAGATCCATTTGGAAGTTACAATGGACTTCCTGTCTGGTCTTGGGACAACATCACAAACATCATTCTTCATGATCGATTGGTACTCTTCGATCATAGCATCCTTCCATTATTTTTGTTTTTCCGCTTCTTCATAACTGGAAGGTTCTTTATCAATGAAATCACATAGTAAAGCTACATACCCGGAATTGGATCTGGTCCTCTTTCTTTCTCTATGATTCTCTTCTGGAACCCCATATCTTTCTGCACCTTGGATAAGTTCTTGTACCCAAACAAGTTTCCTCTTATGAGGATTCTTCTCCAGAGGTGGATCTACAGGTCTTTGTGGTTCTTCAAATTCTTGAGTTTCTTCATTCATGGTTGTATCATGAATTCTAGGTGCTTCTGTTCCTTCAGGTTCTTCAGCAGGTCTCTTTCTGGATTTGTTGTAAGTTGTATCTTCATCAAATGTCACATCCCTACTGATGTCAATCTTCTTATATCCTGGGAAATATATTCTGTAAGCCTTTGAGCTTTCAGAGTATCCCACAAATATACCCTTCTTTCCTAAAGGATCTAATTTAGTCCTCTTCTCTTTTGGAATGTGGATGTACACAGGACAACCAAATATTTTGAGATGGCTGACTTCTGGTTTCTTGCCGAAGAAGACTTCTTCAGGAGTCTTGTTCTCGAGTACTCTATGTGGAGTGCGTTTCTGTACATACACCACTGTTCTAGTAGCTTCTTCCCAAAGATGCATAGGAAGGTCTTGATCATGAAGCATTGCTTTTGCAGCTTCCATGATATTTCTGTTCTTCCGTTCTGCAACCCCATTCTATTGTGGATTATAAGGAGTGCACAACTCCCTCTTAATCCCTGATTCTTTGCATAGCTATTTGAATTCATTTGAAGTGAATTCTCCACCATTATCTGATCGAATGGTCTTGATCTTCTTTTCAGTATGGTGTTCAATCAAGGCTTTGAATTCTTTGAACTTACTGAATACTTAATCTTTGTTCTTCATGAAGTAAACCCATGTCTTCCTAGAAAAATCATCAATAAAAGAAACATAATATGCATACCTACTTAGAGAGTTTGATGACATAGGACCGCATACATCGGAGTGGATGATTTCCAAGATTCCTTTTTCTTTACTTTCACTGCTTGGAAATGTCTTCTTTCTATTCTTTCCTTTCACACATCCTTTGCAGACCCCATCATGTTTTGCTTGAATTTCTGGAAGACCTTCGACAGATTTGCTTGCAATAGGTAGTGCTCTGTAATGCACATGTGCAAGCCTTCTATTCCAAAGTTCACTTGGCTCTACTGTGTTATGGACCAAGGCTTGTTCTAGATGGACCTTCAATTTGTATAATCCTCCTTCTTGTTCTCCAATTACTACCGCATCATCGATAGTCTTTCCTTTTGGCCACATGATGACTTGACCATCTATGAATGCAACCCGCATTCCTTTTGCATCTAATGTTGATATGGAGAGAAGGTTCTTCTTGAGTCCTGGTACAAATAATACTTCTTTCATTGTTAGAGATTTTCCATATTCTAACTTATATGAAGATTCCCCACTACCTTTTATTGGATATTGGTAGTCATCTCCTAGCTTTACCTTGTGAGGTGATTCATGCTCTGACAGTCTTACAAATGATTCCTTGAATCCAGTCATACGTTTGGAAGCCCCACTGTCATAAGCCAATCATGACTTCCATGAGTAATGTTACCTGTGAGAGCTGATATCAGAACATATTCATCCTTGCTTGAAGAATCTTCACTTTCATATCTGGATCTCTTTCTGGATGGTTCATCATCCTCTGCAGCATGAGCATGATGTCTTCTTTTGTTCCTCTTCTTTACTATCTTCTGTTTGTTAGGACAATTCCTTGCATAGTGTCCTGCTTCATCACAAGTATAGCATATGATCCTAGATACATCTCTTCTAGTATTATCTTTGTGAAAGTTCTTACCTCTAGAACCATGAGATTTTCTCTTGCTTGACTTGGAGTGAGACTTGGAGCATACTATAAGAGCTTGGTCTTCACTTCCCATCTTCTCTTCTCGAGCTGCTATCCGAGATTCTTCTTGAGAGAACTCTTCCCATAGTTTTCTGAAATTGACTAACTTCTTCCTAGCATAGATTCCTTGGATGAAAGAATCCCATGACCTAGGAAGGCCATTCAATGTAGTCATTACAATCTCTGCATTTTCCATTTCTTCATCAACTGCTTCTAGTTTCTCTTTGATTTGAGAAAATCTTGTGAAGTAAGATTGGACTGTTTCTGCATTCTGAATCTTCACATTCTTCAGTTGGTTTCTCAGGGTCATCTTTTGATTGATGTTCTTCCCTTCAAACAATTTGGTTAGGGCATCAAACATAGCTTTAGGTGTCTTGAGAGAGGACACATGTGGGATAAGGTTATCCTTAATAGAATCAGCAATGATCCTCTTTTCCATAACCATCTTCTTCTTATGTAAGGACTTTGCCTCATCTCCCTTTGGAATTGAAACCTCCTCATGAATGTAAGAGTCTAGTTCATTTTCTTCCAGGACCAAGGAGATTCAATAATTCCAGGATTGGAATTTTTCAAATCCCTCAAGATTTTCATCAAGCTTGATATGATGAGACATCTTAAATGAGAACCTCAAATGGAAATACAAAATATTTTAGATCTTACCAGGTTCAAGATGTCGGATCTGAAACTTGAGCTGAAATCCTGCAGAGTTGGTTCAAGAGCAAATTAGGGTTTTGCTTTTCTGGAGTTCTGTCCACCCAAATGCCTTGAAATTTGTCCCTAACTTTGCCTTTGGGGAGGAGATCAATCTAGACCTGGGCTCAGTGAAAAATTCCTATTTTTTGAAAATCCCTAATTTCCGATAGTAGTGACATGTCCAAAACTGAAAAACTTCAGAATTGGATTCTACTTCGACAGAAAGATTCACCTTGAGGAGGAGAGTTGTTCCACCTTACTTTTGCTGAAAATATATGGAGGAAGATCCACAAACTAGGAATCCCTAGTTCCCGCAGCTACACAGTGTCTTCTTCTCAGGTTAGCTCTGATACCATGTTAGTTTTTCAACATTAAGCTAGGATTATGTTAGGATATTTACTGAGAGAATAACAAGTACAACAATCAAACACAAGATACAAATAACATAGTTTTTTGGATCGAGGAAACCATAAATGGAGAAAATCCCACAACTTCCTCAAGGATAGAATCAACACAAGATGTAAAACCCCAACATAGTAAGATGCACTCCCGACAGCAGTAGTCTTCTTCTTGTCTATCCCTAGTGTCTTTCCTTCCTCAACTATGGACTACACTTGAGTGTGTGAGTGATGTGTGCTAAATAGAGATCCCATATCTCTATTTATACTAATCCCAGCATGACTAAAACCCTACTAGGGCCGACCTCTACTTGGAGAGTCTCATAACCCTAGTGCCCCAGAACTGCCCGGAATTTAACCCTTACACAATCGGAGGGTTACCCACTATGACTTTACATGACTTGTTTACATTCTTGATCCTCCTGATCGGAACATCAGGGAATGACAACATGACTCAAATACATAATAGATACATCCTGGAATAAACATTGGGCTACAATACATAAGATAACTAGATAAATACATTTCGAAGTTACAAATACATCAACAAAATTTTACTATGGTATAATAAATTTATAGTTCCCCTTCTCTTCTTCACTCAAACTAAAAAAATGTGAGAAAGGGTTGATCCTCATTTTCTTCTTCACTAGAATGACAAAAGTGGGACAAGGGACCAATTATCCTTCTCATCATCACTCTAATTAAAAAAAGTGTGAGAATGGGCTAGTCTCCTTCTTCTCCTCACTCAAATTACAAAAGTGTGAGAAAGGTCTCATGCTCCTTCCTCCTTAATTGAATTTATAATGTGTGATAAATTTCCATTGTTCTTTCTAAACTTAACTTAAATAGTTGAAGTGTGAGAAAGGATTGGTGCTTATTCTCCTCATTCCTCAAATTAGTAATATGTGAAAAAATAAAACATCTCCTTCTTTTCCTCACTGTAATTACAAAATTATGAGGTAGTTCTAGTGCTCCTTTTACACCTTCTAAAAATGACCAAAGTATGAGAAAGGGATAGTGATCCTTATCTTTTTGTTGATAAGTATAGTAGTGTGACAAAGATCTGATGCTCCCTATCCTCCTTACTTAAATTACTAAAAGGTGATGAAAGGGCCATTCTCCTTCTCCTCCTATTCCAAATAGTATGTGTGAGAAAGGTACAATGCTCCTTCTTCTCCTCGTCATCACTCTATTGAAGAAAGTGTGGGAAAAGTCCAATGCTTCTTCTCCCTATCAATTAACTGAGAGAATAATGAGAAAGTATTAGATAAGGATAAAATTCTCCTTCTCCTCCTCAATTAAATTACAAAAATGGGATGAAGGAACCATGATCCTTCTCCTCCTCTTCCAAATGGGAGAAGTGTGAGAAATGGACAACACTCCTTCTCATTCTCTGCATCACTCTAATTACACAAGTATGAGAAAATTATTGAATTATGGAAAATACAGTGCTCGTTCTCCCAGTCACTTATATTATAAAAGTGTAATTAAGGTTCCATGATCCCTATCCTTCTATTCCAAGTGGAAGAAGTGTGAGAATGGGACAATGCTCCTTCTCCTTCTCCTCATTTCTATAACTACAAAATTGTGGTAAAGGCGCAATTATTCCCCTCCTCCTAATTTAAATGATAGAAGAGTAAGAAAGGGACAATGCTCCTTCTCATTCTCCTCATCACTCTAATTACAAAAGTATGATAAAAATCCACTTTTCATTCTCTTCCTCAATTAAATGATAGAATATTGAGAAATGATTGATGTTTTTTCTCATGTTTCCTCAAATTACTAATATGTGAGAAAATAAAGCCACTCATTTTCCTACTCACTTAAAATACAAATGTGTGATAATGAGCCCATTATAATTTCCCTATTTATTTGGATGCCTAAACCATGATAAATGTATGGTGCCCATTATCCTCATACATCAAATTGATAAGGTATTAGAAATTGTCACTTCTCTTCCTCACTTGATTTAAAAATACTAAGAAAGGGATAATGCTTTTTCTCCTCCTCAAAATTACAATGGTATGAGAAATGTCCAGTGATCCTTATCCTTATACCTCAAATTTATAAGGTACAATAAATTATCACTTATCATATTGACCTATTTTAAAGAATGTGATAAAGGGATAATGTTCCTTCTCCTCCTCCTAAAAATTACAATGGTATCAGAGAGGTCTAGTGCCCCTTCTCTTCTTCACTCAAACTATAAAAGTGCGAGAAATATTTGATGCTCATTTCCCTCCTCATTGTAATGATTAAAGTTGACAATAGGCCAATGATACTTCTCTTTCTCATCATCACTCTAATTACAAAATTGTGAGAATGGTCTAGTGATCCTTCTCCTTCTCACTCAAATTACAAAAATGTGAGAAAGGGACCATGATCCTTCTCCTCCTCAATGAAATCTATAATGTGTGATAAAGGATTTATTTTTAATTCTACACTTCACTTAAATGGTTGAAGTGTGAGAAAGGAATGGTGCTCCATATCCTCATTCCTCTAATTTATATACTGTGAGAAAATACAATCTCACCTTCTTGTCCTAGTTCTCATTACAAATGTACTATATAGGCCAAATTTTACTTATAATCCTTCTAAAAGTTACTAAGTATGATAAATGGATAGTGATCATTATATTCCTATTGATAATTATTGAAGTGTGAAAAAGAAACAATGCTCCTTCTCCTCCTCACTTAAATTACAACAAAATTGTGGTGAAGCCTCCTCTTTCAAATGGTAGAAGTGTAAGAAGGGGCCAACAATCCTTCTCATTCTCCTCATGGCTCTAAATACAAAAGTGTGGAAAGGAAAAATTATCATTATCCTCCTCAATTAAATTATAGAAGTGTGACAAGGAACTGGAGAAGGATCAAATGCTCCTTCTCCTCCTCACTTAAATTAAAAAAGAGTGATGAAGGGCCCATGATCCTTCTAGTTATCTTCCAAATGGTAGATTTGTGATAAAGGGATAGTGATTCTTCTAATTTTCCTCGTCACTATAATTAAAAAAGAATGATAAAATTCCATTTCTCATTCTCCTCCTTAGTTAAATGATATGAGAGTGGGAAAGGTTCAGTTCCCCTTCTCATGTTTTTTCAAATTTCTAACACATGAGAAAAAAAATTCCTTCATATATTTTTTTTACTATTTCAAAACTAATAAAACAATATTTTAAAAATATGTCAAAAGTGTTAATTTGTGAGGCTTTAAAACATTGGAACCAAATCTTCTAGAAAACCACCAATAGTGTTATTAGATCCTTTTAAAAACTCTGAAAAACATCTTTACAAGGAAATGTCAATGAAATTTTTTGTTGAGACTTGTTAGATGGCCAGTTCAATCAGACCCATGGTTCAACAATATATGCGACCAACAAAAACCCCACATGATTCTTCATTTTCAATACTATTCAAGTAGAGTAAGGTCTCACTTGAGATACATGTGGGGAATTTACACAGAGACCTAAATCAAGGTGGTGCAAGGTAGTATGGATTGTCTTTCTTGAGCATTGTATTCATTACATACTTGACTAGTTTATATAACCATTAAACAAGCTAACATTCATCCTATAAAATATGAATAATTCAACATACATTCATTAATAAAAGGAATAAAATAAGTATGATAACACAAATATATTACATTACTGGAAAAATTGGTTGCATTCCATCACTATAGACTGAGATCAACAACTTAATGTTCCTTTGTCATTACAATATGGCATGACAAAATATCGTAACAAATGAAACGCAATACTGTTGGTAACAACTACTTAGAATTCGCGCTATATTCTCTAATAATTGTTTGTACATATTATAATAGAATAGATATTGTCGACATAACCCCTCTATTTAAAAAATAGGACTTTATATAAGGTAAGGTTTAAAAAATACAATATGTTAGTGGTGTGCAATTGCTAACTAAAACCCTGCACAATGTAACTGAACTTGGTGCGTATTTTAACCAAACTTGATGCACATTGTAACTTTCTTCATGGGAACAAAAATTCTTTCAACTGATCAAAAAATATGGCACCAACAAGCCCCCAACACTATGTTGTGGTTCATCCCAAGCCAATCATCAATCCTTGAAGATATCCTGCTAGAACAAAGTAAACACTATGGTAATTTGTGCAATAAAATCAAATACATGCACCTCTAGCTCTCCTAGTACATCTAATAGAAATTGAAATTCAACGTTGAACTTGGAAAATATTCTCCAATGCTGTAGATTATGGATATGGTCACTCGAACTCTCCTAGATCATTAGCCTTTTTAGACTTATCATGTACTTAAACTATTTTTTGGTATTGTTCTCTGTATTTTTCCTAGATATCCATGATTTGTGCATGAATTTGTTGTTTCTCAATGCAGCTAGTATCTATCTACTTATGCATGGCCTATATTTCCTTCATTACCTCCATGTGCTCAAACGCAGGTATACTACTTACTTATTTATTTCTGTCTTCACTTTGTATTATAGTTTTATTATTTGGTCCTTCTTAAATAACTATGGCGTCTCATGTAGATATGTCCATAGTTTGAATTTGGTGTTAACTAAATTCATCATGCCTTGGACTTGGTCCTTACCTCTCTGAAATATTCCTTCATCCTACCTAATATTATTCTTCATATCCCCTTTCTTTGGGGTCTCCTTTGTCTCCAATGTCTCCTTTAGTATTATGTTTTGTGTATGTAGTCCTTGAATCTAGGTCATGACATGCTCACATTTCTATTGAGTTGGTTATCGGGATAGTATTATATGTGGTTCTTCCTGCACTATGAGGTATATGTTCTCTATTGTGGTTATTAAGGATGTGTATGCATCCAAATATGTTGCATGCTTCTATTATGTTCCTCTCTAATCTCTACTCAAGTCCAGTAGGTGCACACAAATCTCTTATGTGAGGACAAACATATAGTCCTGAAGTTGTTGTAATTGTACATGTGACATGTTCACATGAAATCGAGAACAACTTAGTGTGATGGATGTAGAATATTTTTCTTCCTTGACTGTAATAACCATGAGGTCAATGCTCAACATCCTCTACTGTACCAGTTGTGTGTCTAGATTTTTAGTAGGAAGTGTAGATTCATGTGTGGGGTCCAATTCCATACTAGATCCTACTTGGATTGGATTAGCCAACTACAATTGACTTTCTAACTTGGTGAGTTTCTTACTGAATCCAATTGAATAACTTGCTATCAATCTAAGTTCACATTAATTGTGATTATTATTCTTCAGAGCACCAATTCTTGTTTGGAATCCTCTTTATTTTTAGTAAAATCTTATGTTTTCTCTATCTTCTTGTTTAGTGATGGGGTGTAGTCTGGTGACCCGCCTCCTATTGTTTCATACTCTTTATGTTGTTATTTATATTTTTTTCTCTTGTTCTTCTTCCTCATCAATGTATAAGGTCATAATGATATTTCACCTCTCATTCTTTAAGTTCCTAGGCATTATTTTCTTTTCCTCTTGTTCCTTATTTTTTATCTTATCATTCAACGTGGGTGAATAGTGCATCGTAGTGCCTTTTAGGTTGGTTTTATTATTCTTTCTCTCCCCCTAGGGGTTTTCCAACATCTCAACATCGTAATATATTAGGAGCTAGTAATATGGCATCCAACCCTTAATCCAATCCTTAAAATATTCCTCATTAATGAATAAGGACATGATATTTGTTGTATCATTGGGATTCCTGCTCATTGAGATAAACACATTTAATGCATCAATGAAAAAACATACCACAAACTCACACTCATTGATAAATAATGGGGGAATCCAATATGATTCAGTTTTATCCTAAATCATATCTTTGTATCAGTTCTAGAATGTGATTCCAATTGATTTATGCACTTCCCTATTGGTATTAGTCTTTCATACACTAAAATTTGGCACCATGAGGACACCTCAGCATAAAATTGTGTCCACTGAGATGGATTCCATACAATCATTATGATAATCAGTAGGAACCATCTAAAGTGGAATATTTTTACTAGATCTTGCATCTACATGGAATCATCTATAAATTCTTGTAGAAATTAATTAACCTATTTCATTTTGATGGATTGGGTGCATTGATCAATGGCAAACAATGTGCCCACTAGACATTCCTCCTTATGTCAGTTGCACACCACCTTCCTTGTGAGCACTTATATGTTGAATTGAATGTCATGGTATTTAATGGAGGATATAAATATGCCTTTGGTACCTCTGTGTGTACCATATTTATGATAGGCCTCTGGTTCTTGAAGGTCACATGCTTTGATCACTTCCCTAAGGTATTCTCCTTCCTTTGGTAGGCCGCTTACTTTGCATATTAGGTTTCCATCAATAGCATGGGGTTGATCTAGCCACATGCAAATTCCATAACACATGCTCAATAAGAACCTTATGCACCTTACATACCATGTCCATGCCCACAATACAACACTTCCAACAACAACATGATTCTGAAGAGGTATAGCTTCTTCACCCATTTCTTTGCAAAGTACAAATATGAAGCATTGGTGTCCTGGTGAATCAACACATACTCAGACAACCAAATTTTGATAAATATTTCTTCATCTTGCAAATTTAAATCCATAAACATCATAATTGGCACTTTCCCCAACAACTTCCCTCATATGTCCACTCTAGTGTAAATCTCTATCATAGGAATATTGGCCTCCTTCACTTCCTTGACCTTCTTTTGCTGGTACAAAAGGTGGAGGTTGGAATATTCTTCAAACTTGTAACTATTTTGTGCTCATATATACAACTCTTTACACACAACTCTCCAACTCCTTTACATGTTTTTTTTTAACCTTGCGACACTCAAGCCAGAAACCTCTCCGTGTTAATCCTGGAAACCACTTTACACTCTACCTAGCAACCTCTCTGCACTCTTTGTACCAACCTATCAACACTAAGTTGGGAAATATATCTCACAATAAATCCTTTATATTATATTCTTTGTTCCATCCAAATAATTCATTCTACTAGTGTTACTAACTTTAAACCCAATGCATCTCTCTAATGGCATCTTCCCTCTTAACTGTTGATGTGTACCTTGTGATCTAGGTAATCCACCTTTTCATAATGAAATCCATCCTTGCTATAACGGATGATTTCTTGAATTGACCATGCATAATGATTAATGATCTTATCATGAACGTGACAAGCCAGTTACATTTATTATTTTTTATTTTTCAAATTTTGAACTTTACCTACCCACCCGACTCATCAAAACGACCAAAATTGGAAATAAATGACTCTTAGAATCAATCAAGTCTAACAAGTGGAAATTATTTTTATAACATGATTGGTACAGTTTAAAATAACTATAAGAATATCCCCCTATTCTATGGCAGTGATTTTGATCCTTGTTAGTTGTACATTTTTTTGAAAATCCGTAAAAGGGAACTTCCTAATTTTTTGTGCCATATTTATGTGGACAAAATGACTAACAATTAAAATTCTAAAACTATGTGACTTTACTTACCTCATGATTCACACTAAATCCTAGAATCTAACATACTCTAATTGATTATATGAATGACATAGACTTACAAAGTTTGTTTCCCCTATGGGACATCCTATAGATTAAGGAAAATTCCATTGACGAGTCTCTTCATAGACTGGCCTGCCAAGATGGAAATATTCATTATGATGGATTCAATGATGAACAAGATATGAAAAGGACCCAACCACCTCATCTTGAGCTTTATTGGATTCTTTAAAAACTTGTTATCATACATCAACACCAGTGCACTAGGTTCTGAGGTCTTTTGTTGTACTTCTTAATTACTTGGATAAACCTTTTTATGAACCAGTCTTCTTCTAATTTCATTATCTCCTTCAATATGTGTCCAAGTGATTCATAATATTTCATGATTGTGGCTAAAGTCATGTGCAGGATAGGGAAACCAAACTCTAGTTGCATTATTGTTTAATTTTCATAAACTAATATACATGTGGTTTTGTTTGTGAGCCTCTTCTAGGTTGTCTTGTATTCCCACGGTACTGTTGGAATGTGTTAATCCCACTTGTTTTTTCATGCATCATAGACCTTTGTATGTGTTTTATCCAAAATCTTGTTAAATTATTCCACCATACCATTGGATTGTGGATGGTATGGGGTACTCTTCTATTGGTGTATCCTCAACTCTATTGTGATTGTACGTATGGTGGAATTCAGGAAATGGATTCCCTGATCAATCATCAACACCTCTAGGAATCCAAATCTAATGATGATATGATAGAATATGAACTATGCAATGATCTCTAAGGTACCATTCTTCATTGGTGCAACCTCTAACCATGTTGTTAGGTACTCTTTGGAAGTGATGATATATTGGGAACTTGTCATACATGATGGTGGGTTAGTGGACCCACAAAATCAGTTTCTCATTTCTCAAATGGATCTAGCATGGTGATAAGGAAGAGAGGCATCTCATCCCTACATGATGTCTTTCCAACTCACTAGAAAACATCACACTATTTGCAATACATATTAGATTCTTGAAATAGTGAAGGCCACCAAAGTATTGTATATAGTATCCTTCCATACATAGTGTCCTACAGTAATTCCTTCATGTGCTTCCCTTAAGAGAATCAATTGCTCATGGTCTAGGATATACCTGCATAGTATACCATCAACTCCCAACTTCTAAATCTATTGTGTAATCAACTGGAATTATGCATTTCATATTACCAACTATCTACAATGGGAAATTGGATACTCTTATGGCACATGAATAGAATCCAAAAATTCTATAATCTCATTGAAATTGTCAGGTAAAGGTTCAATGTGAAACAAATGTGTGTCTGAGAGATCGTTATCCAAAATTCCACCTTACTCACCATATTCAATACTATATAGGTGATCTAGACCAACGTTATGTTTTCCTGGCTTGAACATGAACTCAAATTCAAACTCTTGGAAAATATGCAACCATCGAAATATGCACCCCCCTCTCAACACTAGCATGTTGACCAAGTTCCCTGAAATAGAATGATCTATGAAAACCTTGAAGGCACTCCCCAACAAGTAGTGTTAGTATAATTTCTGCAAAGCATATACCATCGCCAAGCCCTCCCACTCAGTCATGGTATAGTTCTTCTCAAGTGTATATAATTTTATATTGGTGAAGGAAATGGGGTGATCAATGTCTCCTTCCCTATGATGGGCTATAAATACTCCAAACCCAACGAGAGATGCATCCACATGCACATGAAACATGCATGTCCACTTTCGAAAGGTGAGAATTGGAGTAGTAACCAATTTTTCCTTAAAGGTGTCAAATGCTTATTGACAATCCTATGTTCACTATAAGGTAACACCTTAAATATTTACCTAATTAGATAAATAAATATATTTTTATAATTTAATTGATGTTTTTTACAATGCAATGGTCAAATGTTTTATATGACAATAAGTCGAATAGTTGTGTCTTATCATTAGGAGACATGACATATTAATAATTAGATAATTAATCCCTAAACTAATAATTAATAATTTATTAATAAATGTAATATACATTTTTGTATGTTACAAGTTATCCTACTCTCAAAATATTCGTCCATGAATCTTCTATGAGAGTGTTGCAACTAGAATTTTTTCCACAAATAATGGTGCCATAGTTTAGCAATTCTTGAAATAATTGGTCACATTTCGATTCAAATATTTTCATGCCTATGTTTCTGTAGATAATCGAATAACAACTATATGGAGTATTCTTCTGAGATTTTGATCTTATGGTGTTCTTTTGATCTTCTAATTTGATGTAGATTTATGATATTCCTGCATGCTTTGATATGGTTTTCTTATATGTAGTGGCAACTACTAATAATTCACTTACTTCTTTGTCTGACGAGCTTGTCTTTAGCTGTTCTCAGGGAACCATTGATATTGAGATTCTAGAACATCTTGAGTTATGGCCACTAGTAGAATTTTCATCTCTTCATTTGTTGTAGCATCTTCTAGGTTTCGTTATTTCTACATTATTATGATTAAGATAATATTTGACTCTTTTATTTTCATCATGGAATTCTTCTATAACTTCAATTTTTTCATAATTGTTGTTAATAATGACTTCATTTTTAACCGTATTTTGTGTTTTATTATTACAATATATGGCATCATTGTTTTCTTTACAAATGATATTGACATTGTGATTGTCAATATCATCTTGATCTTTCATATCCTTGTCTTCTACCTCTTTTGGTTCATTGTCCTTGTTATTTTCTTCCTTAGAAAGTCTGTGTGATAGACTTCCAATATACAACTTTATAGATTTTTCAGCTGGCGTATTAATGTTCCTTACTTCCCTACCTTGTAAGAAGCCACAACGAAATTTTTGTAGACGTACATATTTTTTACTGAGTATCATATTTTAAGGTTTATAGTTGTGGTGTCTTTTCTTATCCCCATGGGAGTTTGGTGGAATGCATATTTTGTGAGGAGGGATATAAGGAGGCGATCTTCGTGGATTCTCTTCCTTTTTGGTTAAAGTAGTGACTTTGAACTCTTTCCTACTTGAATATCTAGGAGTTGTCATCATACCTTACTCCTCTTTACTTAGGAACTTGGGAGTCACAGTTGCTTCTTATGTTGTGTGTGTAAATGGAGTTTCTAACTTTCCATCACTTGAAACTTTAGAGACCGTAATTGCTTCTGCTATCATAGGTTCCATAGTAGTTTCATTCTTTCCCTCACTTGAGAAGTGAGATGTCGTAGTTGCTTCTTCTTCATAGGATTATTCATAATTTTTTCTCAACATTGGCTCGGCTTGAGCAATAAATTATTCGAGGTCAAATATTGCTACATGTTCTTCCTTGATTCCATCTTCTTCTGTCATGGGTACAAAATCAGTTTCCAAATCTTCCTTATTTGGAAATTTTAGGGGTGTAACTAATTCTTCTATCGTATGTGCCATAACATTTTCCTTCTTTTTTCTCTCTTGAGAAGTGAAAGGTCTTAGCTACTTCTTCTTCATAGGATTCTTCATCATTTTCTCTCAACATTAACTCAATTTGAGAAATACATTCTTTGGGGTATAATCTTACTACGAGTTCATCCTTGATTGCAACTACGTCACTTGTTTCTTCTTGGTTGATTTCTTGTTTATTTTCATTTTAATTTTCTATTTCACATTCTTGCTTTAAATGATTTTTTATCATTTCCTTCATAATTTTAAAGTCTTCTTCATATTTTTTCCACTTTTTGTTTACTTTCTTGATTCCTTCAAGAATTTTATCCTGGGATGATGACATTTCTGTCTCCAAATACTTGAGAATATGAAAAGTTTTAATAAGAATAATTATTAAAAATTAATAATAATATTACTATGCGTATATTTTCAATAGTGGATTAATAATAACTATTATTACTAAATAATTTAATAATAATAATAGTTTTATTAGTTTTAGGGTTTAATACTATAATAATAATTAATATTATTATTACAATANTTAGGATCTTATCTGAGAGAATAACATGCACAACAATAAACACAAGAGACAAGAGACACAAAGAATTTTCCTCGGGGAAACCATAAAGGAGAAAACCCCACAAATTTTTTAGAGATAGAATGAGCACCAATGGCAGCAGTAAAACCCGAAAACATAAAGATGATCTCCAACAGCTTATTCTCTCTCTCTCACTTGAGAGATCTTCTCCTCTCTCACTCATGCACCCCAATGAGTGAGTAAGTGTGTGATAAATAGAGAGCCTCACTCTCTATTTATATTCTTTCGTTCACTTAATGACCACTTCAACATGTCGGCCCCACTTAACAATTACTTACTAGGGCTGACATCTCTAGGAGAGTCTAATAACTCTAGTGCCTCTCAACTGTGGGGACTTTGCCCCTCCGATAAACAAGTAGGGTTAACCTTAACACAATGGTGGGGACTATTGCCCAGACTTCTCTAGGATAGTCTAATAATCCTAGGGACCCACAACTGTGGGGACTTTAACCCTTGATCAATAAGGAGGGTTACCCTCTATGAATTTACATGACTTGTTTACATTATTGAATCTCCCGATAGGAACATCGAGATATGACATGACTCAATTACATTACAGATGCTTCCCAGAATAAGCATAGTGGTACAATACATAAAATATACAAGTGAATACATTCCAAATTTACAAATACATGAACATAATATTATTCTTTTGTCGTGGGAAACTAGGCTTTTAAATCCTGGATGACAAGTTGTCCTGAAAAATGGTGTAATGGCATGGAGAGAGGAGCTATAGGTATCGTAGATATGGAGAGGTCAAGTGGGTAATGGATGGTAGGAAAGGAGAGAGTATGCTCATTAGAATGATAGTGTGGTAGGTAGTGTATTGGGTGGGAGATGAGAAGTGTATGCATGCGGGGGAGGCAGTGATGGGGGTGCATAGTGAGGGAGGGGTGTATGTAGGTGGAGTTGAGGATGCATGTGGGAGAGGTTGTGGTTGGATAATTGGTGCAAGGGCATGTGTAGCAGTGAAATGGGATGAAAGGGAGTAGTCTGGTTGAAAAAGGAGGAACTGGAGAAGATGGATTGACATGAGAAGGGGTGAGAAGAGGAGATGTGTAGGTGATTGAAAATGTGGGGTGGTGTGCAGGTGATTGCAGTAGTGTGTGAGGAAGTGGTCGTAGGTGTATTGGGAGTAATGTTGGATAAGCATAAGAGGAGAAGCAACAAGGTACGGTGGGAGCATGAGGGTGCCAGAAGATATCATGAATGGAACAATGAGTAGGATAATTGGAAGGAGTGGGAGGGTTGTGTTGATAATGAGTGGAGCATGGAAGGAAAGAGGAGCATAGAAAGGGAGGATATGAAAACACATATTGGGAGCGGGAGTGAGTGATGTGTGAGTGACTATGGGAATGAGTGAATGGAGAAAGAGAGAAGAGATATGTAAATGGAAGTGGAGAATGAAAGAGTGAGAATGATTTCCTAAGGAGGAAATGAGACTAAATAAGAGCCTAAGATCTCATACCACTTGTAAGGTAACACCTTACATATTTATCTTTTTAGATAAATAAATATATTTTTATAATTGAATTGATGATTTTTACAATGCAATGGTTAAACGTTTTATATGACCATAAGTCAAATAGTTGTGTATTCTCATTAGGAGACACAACATCTTGATAATTAGATAATTAATCCCTAAACTAATAATTAATAATCTATTAATAAATGTAATATATGTTTGGTGTATTACATCCATACATACTTGACTTGTTTTCTCAACAACACCTCTAGTGGTGTTGTAATACTAACATATTTCCTTATAAATTTTCTATAATACCCAATATAACTCAATGTTGCACGAAATCCTTTTACATGTGTTGGGGATAGAATATTGACTATGAATGCAATCTTAACTAGGTATACAAGTAGACCTTCCTTACACACAACAATACCCAAGAGGATTCCAAACGGGGTGGAAAAAATGAAATTATTCAAGTGTAGAGATATCTACATTTTCCTACAATGATCTAACATAAGTATTAACACTTATAGATGATCCTTAAACAAGAATGACACTATCCAATCATCCAAATATACTTCTAAAAAATTATTCATGAATTCCTTGAATGCAACTACCACTATCCTAGAAAATACGGTTGGCATATTATTCAACCCAAAGGGCATCACATTATAGGAAAAAGATCCCCACTTATGAAATATGAATGGGGTTATGTCAAAACAATGATTTAGTCTATGTACATAACTATGTGAACCATTTCCAATATGTTTCAATTTTTCATGTGATTACATTTCTTGGTTATGTAATGTAATTTATCATTTGAATAATTTTTCTTGTAGGGAAAAACATATGCCCTGACCTACAATAAGAGAATGGCGTGAATTCATTTGGATGTCTGATCCTGAAAAATTGCAAATTGAGAGATTATTTTGTTTCGTAGGAAGAAGTTAGAATAGAATCCCTAATACTATTATGAGAGAAGTAAATACTTCTGAAGGTAATTCATTTATCCTAGTTATAATCATATATGTGTAAGACATAGAGGAATATGAGTCAATGTCATGGAGGACTCAAAATATGATTCTCACATCCTATATGTTGAGGTGGGAGAAGCTAGATTTATTATCTCCTTGACAACCAATGAATTTGGTTAATTAAAATCTTGTTATGTATAAACCTTCATGGTTCCCATATTCAAAAGGAATCTATATGTAATAATATTGGATTATTCCTAAGTTTAGAGGTGTAACAATCATTGGATAAGATTTTCTTCTATTGAGAAAAAAATGTTTAATAGAGTTCTTGAAAGGATTCAGGAACAATGGATTGTAAATACATGACCACACACATAAAGATAAATATGATTCTTGTTTAGATTTATAGGATCTCATAGATGTTAGATATATCTATACAGGTCCCAGGATCAATTATATATTTTACAGTTAGTACATACACATGTACAGCAAAGCATGTGTTTTGTTACCTACTTGGTACAAGTGTATGTGGATTCATACATGTCTCGATTAGTGAATGTAAATTTCTTGGACATATGGATTCTGACTAGTACAATGATCATGAATGATCGCATCAAATATGCTGCTCAAATAGAGCATATTGTAAAGAAGTTAAAATTTACGAAGTTCCTAGTTAGTTAGATTTGATACATGGTGCAAAAAGGATTTGTGTAACTCCTATACATATCCTCGGATGAGGAAAAATGTTAGAATTCTTACTAAGCATTTGTCCAGGACAAGATTAGTATAGTTCAGAAAAATGCTCTTACTGAAGAGGGAGTATTGATGTATCTTCACATGCATAATTAGATAAAGTACCCATCAAATAGTCATGGCACATGACTCAGGTATCCAGAGGTTGTGATACCTTGTGGAGAGAATCCACATGAGCGGAGACATGGTCAATGTCTTAGAGACTATTGATACTTAAGAAGAGTTATAATATGGAATTTTAGAGAACAATTAAAACTCTTAGAGAGGTAGTTGGGTTGTTGTAGTATAAAAATAAGAATCACTAAGAAAGTTATCAAGCCTTGAAGAGCATCGCATAGAATAAAAATCTCACTGAGAACTTCTTTGGATAGAAGAATATTCTTAAAGCCAACAAATATTGAATATTGAAAGAAAAGATGAGACTTTATTTCTGAATGATTTTACACATTTGATGTAAAATGTTGTATATGATGGATTTAAAATCCATGATTTCCATTTTATAGAAACTATATTATGGATTGCATCTAGATGGTGCTACTATGTGTAAGTAGATGATTGGTCTCTTAAAATACCTAGCAGACCTGTCGTATTTGTATACTTTTGGATAAACATATGTTTGAGTACCTTTTGAGGTAAATTATAATAATCTCTTTATTGTATTTGATACATGGTAGACCTATTTTTCTATCCAACTATTGTTTTATCCTGAGATAAGCTATGTATATTGCTGTTAGTACTACATAAGATAAGTATTGCAACTAGTACTACTAAATAAAGGTGTATTTTAGCTAGTATTAAGAAAAGTGTATTGCAGATAGTACTACCCACTTAGAAGTAGTGTAGCTTCAGAAGCTACCTACTAGGGTTAAAGACTTGATCCTACATTTATTAGGTGTTAATCCTCAATCTTTCTGAAAAACACTTATGTGTTATGATAGAACACATTGAGATGATTTTTTACTTCATTGAAGTCAAGGTCATGTAAAGAAATGATTTCAATACCTAGCTACTAATGAGCATTTTTCAAATTTGTGGACAAGACACTATTAGTGATGAAGTTGATATACTTCCTAGATAAGCTTGGTATTACAGGAAATTATTTGTAAAGAAGAGAATGTCTCCCTCAATGAGAGGGATTGTTGATTGTACAACATCAAGAGTCATTCTCCAAGGCTTGTGCGGTACCAAGTTAGTGCATTATGTTGTATCAAGTCATATCTATGTCCTCATGTATTGAGGTGGATGCCTATACTGTGATCTTGTGTTGTATCAATATTGGATTCTTGTGTTGTATCAAGCCAATTATTCTCATAGATGGTACCCTATGATAATGGATATCCAATTGTGGAGATGATTTTGGGTTGTATCAAGAGCGTGGAACTCCATTTGTTGAGGTGGTTATATTATGTGATATATTGTTAGGCATGGTTAGTGAGTGTTATAAATCTCATATAGGGATTAGCTACCCCTAGAGTGAATTAATTTAGCATATGACTATATGGAATAGGGTAATATATATGATCATTAGTATGTATGGAATAGCTATTCTGAGTATGATTTGATAAGATGGATAAATAATACACATATTGACCATGTATTAATTTTTTAGAGTACAACTTCGAGAGTCATTCCGATGAGACTTGTGTTGTAATCAAGTACAAAATCTATGTTGTAATTAGGTTCAGATATTTTCCTTGACCTTATGTTGTATTAAGGTCTGACACTTTTGTTGTATCAAGTCTGAAACTTATATTGTATTAATTTCACATGGCATAGTCATATTCGGGAGAGATGCATGTACTAAGATCTTATGGTTAAGATCATGACATTATGTTAAGTTATAAGACTTGTTGTTTCAATTCTGGAACTTATGGTGTATTAATTTCACATGAATTATGTTGTATTAAGTCTCAACGATATACTATGTGATGTATGGCTAGTCATGGTCAACAGGTGCTACAATCCTCCTTTAGGGATTAGCTACCCCTAGAGTGATTTACTTTAGCATGTGACTATATGACTGTTAAGTTTTCTTAATTTCTTGGATGATATATTAAAACAATTTTCACTAGTAGGATCACTGAAAGAAAAACAAGCACAGAAACACAAAGAAAATAAATATTTTCCTGGGGGAAACCATAAGGGAGAAAACCCCGCAAAACTTTCTCATTATAGAACTCAACCGGAGCAGTGTAAAACCCAAACAAATTCTGCTCTCTTCTTTCTGGCACACTTGTTCTTCTCTCTCTTGTAAACTTGATTGAGTGAGTTTGTACAAATGAAGGGGAGCACATCACTATTTATATTTGTCACTTGACTTGACTCAAGACCTAATAGGGTTGACTTGTCTAACTAACAACTCCGACTTGTCTAGCAAGACAACGCAACTAATATTTATTATAATGACACTTGGGTACTATTGAATCGAGTTACATCCAGAGGTTTAAATTGATTCTTTAAATGACTCTTACATTACTAAACTCATATCCTGATGGAGGAATATAATCAATACATATGGAATAAATTTTGAGTTACAATACTTTAACACTCCCACTTAACTAGGAAGGTGTTCAATGAAGGTAGAAACTACTACCACAACTGTACATATGACTGGTGAGTCTCTATATGTCATATGAAGTTTTGGAACACCATCATACATCTTCATCATTGATATCAGCTTGATCATCTTATGCAACCTTAGTATGTAAATACTGAATCATCTTCTATGCATAATAGATCATATTTTGTCACATCAGTATGTGAATACTGAATCATATTCTACAACATTAGTATGTGGATACTAAATCATCTTCTATGTATACTGGATCATCTTCTGCAACATCAATATGTGAATACTGATTCATCTTTTGTGTATACCAGATCATCTTCTGCAACATAAATATGTGAATATTGAATCATATTCTGCCAACATCAGTATGTAAATACTGGAACATCATCTACAACATCAGTATGTAAATACTGAGAAATCATCTGCAACATCAGTATGTAAATATTGAGACATCAACAAAAAAAATCATTAGCATGTTAGTGATAAAAACAACATCATTAATGAATTCTAGATCATCATCTACATCACCGGCATATGGATGCTAGAACATTATAAACATAAAAGTGTTGAAACAAAAACATCATCATCAGTATAAAAATACTAAAACAAAATCATCAACAATCATCACAACAATCATCAGTATGAAAATATATTGAATCTGCTACAATAGTATAAAAATATTGAAATATATCAACAATCATCTCAACAATCATTAGTATAAGAATATTGAAACTACATCTTTCCCACTAACTATCTCAGAGCAGCGCCTTGGTGATTTCTCTGGTAGATCTGATATGGGATTTTTTTCTAACTTACTAACCATTTCAAGTCAACAATCGTAGTTAGACAGATGGATTTTCTTGGGGACCAACAAGTATTGTTCTACATTACTAACCCACTTGGGTTAAAATGGTCTATCCAGACATACTAATCCCCCTAGGATCAACATGCCTCTTCTGACTTACTAAGCCTTTTGGGTCAACAATCCTAGCCAGACTTACCTTGCTCTAGGATGAGCTACCACCACTATATCCTTCTACCATCTAACGTCATTCCCTCTATCGATAGAGGTAATTTCATAATACACCAATAATGTCTCCAAAGTATTTAAACTTTACACAAGACAGAGGCTTAGTCAACACATTTTCCAATTATTCCTCTCTAGGAACATACTTAAGCTTTACATCTCCTTTCTCAACCATATTCTGTATGTAATGATATATAACTTTGGTATGTTTCATCTTTTCATGAAAGATCAGGTTTTATGTGATCTTAATACAACTCTAACTATCACAAAGGATATAAGTAACATCTATCTCTACATCAAATAAACCTACCAACATCTTGTGACTCCATACTGCTTCACTACAAGTTGAACATGCTACAATGTATTCAGCTTATGTCATGCTAAGTGAAATACTGGTCTTCTTTCTACTGAACCATGAGATCATGCCTGATGCCAAACTAAAACAACATTCTGAAGTGCTCTTTCTATCTTTAGCAGTTCCTGCCCAATCTGAATCTGTAAATCCATGAAATTAGATCTGTCCATCTGATACATATCTGAGACCATAGTCTGAAGTCCCCTTTAGTTATCTCATCACATATTTTTCTCCAACTAGGTAAATATGTTTGGGATTCACCATATATTGACTCAGAGTGTTTACAAAAAAATGTATATCTGGTCTTGTATTGGTTAAGTACATCAAAGACCCAATAATATATCTATATAGGATGGCATTTCCCACTTCTAAAGTGTCATCATTCAATAGTTTCAATTTTTTTCTCATCAGAGTAGTCATAGCCTTACAATATATCATCCCAAATCTCTTTATTATTTCTACTGCAAATTTTCCTTGGTTTACAAAAATCTCGTCTGGATATTGCCATACTTTAAGACCTGGAAATTAGTGCATCATTCCAAGGTCATTCATTTGAAATTATGCAGCAAGCTTCTTCTTACATTAGTTGATGGGCTTATCTTCACCTATTAAGAATAGATCATCTACATATAGCAGAAATATCATAATTCCATCACCCTCAAATTTATAGTAGAGGTTGGAATCTTCTTTACCCTTGGTAAAGCCTAAAATCATTAGGAATCCATCGATTCTTGCATACCATGCTCTAGGTGCTTGCTTTAACCCATACTCCTTATTGAGTTTACATACATCAGTTTCCCGATCATTAGTATCGAAACCTTGAGTTTTTTTTATATATACTTCTTCTTCTATAAAGCCATTTAGAAAGGTTGACTTTACATCCATCTGATGTAATTTCCACTTCATATTGGATGCCAAGGAAAGTATGGTTCTAATTGAGGTGTACCTAGATACTGGTGCAAAGGTCTCCTCATAGTCAATTCCTTCTTTTTTGGAGAATCTGTGAGATACAAATATTTCCTTGTACTTTTCTATATTACCATATGTTGAGTGTTTTGTCTTGAAGATCCATTTTGAGGATACCACTAACTTGTATTTTGGTCTTGGTACTATTTCCCATACATCATTATTTATAATGTATTGGTATTAATCGACCATTACATCAACCCCCTCTTTTCGCTTTGTTTCTTCTTCAAAACATGTTGGTTCTTTATCAACAAGATCACACATCAAAGCTACATAACTAGGGTATGGATTTGGATTATTTCTTTCTTTGATGGCTCCTTCTAGGACACCATGTATTTTCACTTCTTTGATTACTTTATGAGCATAGGCATTTCTTCTCTTTTGTGAGATCATTTCACTAGGAAATTCTTCAGGTCTATGAGTTTCTTTCACGTCATGATCCTTAGGCATCTAATGTTCTTCTTCATTTCTAATTGATTTAGTACCTTCTGCAACTCTGGGAGTTTCATGTTCCTCTTCATCTTTTTTTCCTTTATTTGATTTTCTGAAGGTTGTATCTTTGTCAAAGGTGACATCTCTACTTAATTCAATTTGATGATATCATGGGATATATATTTGATAATATTTTAATTGATCACTATATCCTACAAACATACCCTTCTTTCCTAAAGGATCTAACTTTGATATTTTCTCCTTTTGAATGTTTATGTATACTAGAAAACCAAATATATTTAGGTGACTTACTTCAAGATTTTCTTCGGTAAACATATCTTCTAAATTTTTGTTCCCAATGGTACTGTGGGAGATTCTATTATGTACATATACTGTTGTTCTGGTTGCTTCTACCCATAGATACATAGATAGATATTGCTCATGTATCATAACTTTCATATCTTCCATGATAGATCTATTCTTTCTTTCTTCCACACCATTTTGTTGTGGATTATAGGGAATGGTAAGCTCCCTGCTAATCCCAACTTCTTTGCAGTTCCCATTGAATCCACTTGATGTGAATTCTCCTTCATTATCTGATCTTAATATACTGATCCTCTTTTTAGAGAGGTTTTCTTCCAGGGCCTTAAACTCTTTGAATATTTCAAACAATTCATCCTTATTGTTTAGGAAATATATCCAAGTTTTGCAAAAGTAGTCATCAATAAAAGAAGCATAGTAAACAAACCCGCTTAATGAAGTAGTTTCCATTGGCCCACATATTTATGAATGAATAATATATAAGATCCATTTCACTTTGTTGTGACTATTTGGATAAGGGTTCTTATTATTATTTCCTTGTGCATGCCCTATGCACACTCCTTCATGATCTATATGAATCTCTGGTAAACCAGTTACAACCTTTCTCACAATTGGCAATTCTTTGTAATTTATATGAACAAGTCTTATGTTCCATATCTCACATGGGCTTATGGTGCTAGTCATCAATGTTGAATCTACATGTCACTTTAATATGTAGTGTAATCCTTCTTTCCCTCCAATTACTATTGCATCATCTATAGTTTTTCCTTTTTTCCACATGAGCACTATTAGGATTATTAATCCTCCCTTTGTATCATTTTGACCACATAAAGTCTATTTTTTTAATTCCCTTAGCTTAGGAGGTCTCATCACTTCACCAATGCATGGGGGACATGAATAATGGACATATTCCACTTACTGCACTAATTTGCATGCATTTTGTAGCTTCATGGATCGATCCCTATTTTATAGGAACCCACTCAGACTTCCACCAGCAGTTTCCAGTAGTTCACCCCTATAGGTCATTAATTATCTACAGTTAAACTCTAATCCCCATCAGTTAGATCACCTCTGGTGAATCTAGCACCATTTTTCATGATTCATGGGAACATGGGCGCTTTTTTTCACCTAACCATTCAGCTAACTTATTGTAATTGATTGTAACTGGTTATTAACTGATTTAGTGATATGTAGTTGGACTAGTTAGCTATTTATGGTGATTGTTTCACTCCTAGTTAGATCTAGAGTTAGTATAGGTTGGTAGATCCAAATTCCTGAGAAGGTATTTGAATTATTCAATTGATTTTGTATTATATATTCACCCATAACATGAATAATCATTAATGGAAAATTATTCTCTTCTTTATTTCTCTTCTGCAATTTATGTCAAGACTATTTTTGGCCCAATATCTTCCTTCCTGAATCTAATAAGGACTTCTCCATCCACAAAAGAAACTCCAAACCCTTTCTTATCTAAGGATGAGATATAAATAAGGCTCTTTTGTAGTCCTGGGACATGCAGGTCATCCTTCATCTTCATGGAATTTACAGAGTCCAACTTGTAGGAGGATTCTTCCATTCCTTTGATGGGATATTGGTAATCATCTCCAAGAATTAATTTGTGTGGGGAATCCTTTTGTACAAGACATGAGAGTGAGTCCTTGTAACCTGTTATGTGCTAAGATTCACCACTATCTACTATAAAGGTGTCATTTCCTGGTGAGACTGAACTTGTGAGTGCAGAGATAAAGACATATTCTTCACAGGAAGCTTCATTTCCCTTAGTTCTTTCCTCATCTTTTTGATCATTGTCTTCGGCACCATGGGATTGAAATATTTTCTTCTTCTTGACTCCCTCTGATTTCATGGGATATTTTATAGCAATGTGTCCCATATTATGACAAGTGAAGCATTCATAATTTGAGAAGTCTTTGTTGGGATTCTTAAACCCTTGATTCCTTTTGGGAGGATGGTCATAAATATTTCTCTTTTTCTTTCCTTTGGTATGGAATACCAAATATTGATCCTCATTTTCATTTATATTCTCTTCTGTGGCTACTATTATTTATTCATCTTACACACATTATTCCCATAACTGTGGGAACTTGGCTAGTCTTCTTCTTGAACAAATTCCTATGATAAAAGATTCCCAATCTCTTGGAATACCATTCAAGGTGGTCATTAAAATTTCTACTTATTCAACCATATCACCAATGGCTTCCAACTACTCCTTTATGTGAGCTACTCTTGTAAAATATGATTGCATATTTTTTGACTTTTGAGGTGATTCCTCAAGGTCATCTTCCTATTGATGTTTCTTCCATCAAATAGGCTAGATAGAACATCAAACATTTATTTTGGTTGCTCCTTGAGGAATCAAGTTATCTTTGATGGAGTCATATATGATTCTCTTAGCCTTGATCATATCCTTCTTGTATTTGTACTTAGGTTCAACTTCTTCTGATTCTGTAACTTCCTCCTTTATAAATCCTTCTAGCTCATTTTCTTCTAGAATGAGCATGATCTGATATTTCCATGCTCTGAAGTTTTCAGCACCTTCAAGCTTCTCATCTAGCTTGGTACTCTTTGTCATATTTTAACATAATGAGAAATTCAAATGGAATTATAAGGATAGGAACTTACTTGATAAATATAGCTTTTGGATGAGCTTCTTCGGGATGACCTAGGGTATGATGTAGAAACCCTAATTTTTTAATTGGGATCACTGGTAGGGATGAGTAATGGAGAATATGTGCCTTTCAAGGGAGAACTAGACTGTATATTGATTTTTATGAGATTGATGATGGCTTCTTAGGAAACTGAAGCTCTAGTTCTTCCCGAAAGTCGTGTTTAGTCCAAAACTGAAACTTCTTGCAATTCAGTTTTATTTCCACAGAAAGATGCACTCTTTTAGGGAAAGTTGAGTGAGCCCTATTTTTTTGTTGAGCTATCAATGGAATTGTTCGAAGAAACAAACCCTAGTTGTGCAGTGTCTCCTTTCAGGGTGGCTCTGTTACCATGTTAAGTTTTCTTAATTTCTTAGATGATATCTTAAAACAATTTTCACTAGTAGGATCACTAAAAGAACAACAAGCACATAAACACAAAGAACACAAACATCTTCCGCAGGGAAACCACAAGGGAGAAATCCCAACAAAAATTCTTCATTATAGAACTCAACCAGAGTAGTGTAAAACCCATAAAATTGCTTCTCTCTTCTTTCTAGCGCACTTGTTCTTCTCTCTCTTGCAAACTTGCTTGAGTGAGTGTGTACAAATGAAAGGGAGTGCATCCCTATTTATATTTGTCACTTGACTTGACATAGGAAATAACAGGGCCGACTTGTCTAACCAACAGGGCTGACTTGTCTAGCCAATAGGGATGACTGGTATAGCAAGACAAAACACATAATATTTATTATAATGAAACTTACATGACCAAACTCATCTCCTGATGGAAGAATACAATCAGTACATCTGGAATATGTTTCGAAGTTACAATAATTTAACAATGACCTGGCGTAATACATATGATGATAGGTTCAAAACAATTATTATGAGTATGATATGATATAGAATTAATGAAAACACATATGGACCATGCAGAGAAAAATTAATATCAGCACAAAGATAGAGAAAGAATTCGAATTACCCATGCCTACCACCAAGTGAACTCGAATTGAGAAGACATCAGTTGAGTATTAATTATGGTAAACAAGTTTAGTTAATTAAGGAATCAACTCCTTAATTATGCAAGTGGTTGTTGAAGATGACATTGATGGAGAAGAACTAATTATGTTTAGTTACATTTAGTTATGTTTAGTTACATTCAGTTTTGTTTAGACACATCCAGTTATGTTCAGTTACATTCAGTTCCATTCAGTTAAATTTAGTTATGTTTAGTTACATTCATTTTTTTAATTATATTCAATTATCTTTAGTTACATTCAGTTTTGTTTAGTTACTTTCAGTTCTATTCAGTTACATTCATTTATGTTTAGTTACATTCAATTATGTTATGTTACATTCGATTCTATTTAGTTACATTCAGATTTGTTTAGTTGCATTAAATTATGTTCAGTTGCATGCAGTTCCATTATAATGCATGCAGTTCCATTCAGTTGCATACAGTTCGATTCAGTTGCATGCAGTTCCAGTCATTTTAGTTTAGTTCATTAAGCTAACAACTAAGTTAGAGACAGTTAAACTCATTGAATTACTGGAGGGAACATATCTTCCTTGTGGGATATAATTATGGAATGCCAACTTGGCACCAAGTCAATGAGGGCACATGGTTGAAGATAAAACAATGTTCTTAGTGTTAACTACTCAATGAAGCATGAAATATTCGCTACCTTCCTTGTTTGACATAAGTTTACTTGTTATTAAAATGTTATGCACTTGGAAAGATCATCACAGTGTTCCATTTGATATCTACTCGCCGGTTCTCTTGGCTAAGGAAATCTACTATTGTGTTGTAATCATTCTATACCAATGATCAATCATACTCTAAGATTTTTTGTGGTGTTTTTTATCCTGGGTTTTCCTAGGGTATATCCTGTGTTCTATGGTTTAATTTATGTTTTTGGATTATTGATGAGATTCATATGCACTTTTATTATGGATTAAATTTTTAAAGTTCATTTTTCTTCATATTTTTTCTCAATCACTAAAATGGTATCATAGAAAGGGCGTGCAAGAGATTAGTTTTGTGTAAACACTCTAAGCCTTCATAGATCTTGAAGCATTGCACAAGTGCTTGAATCAATGGATTCTATATCCATCTGACTAAAAGATAGACTCGAAGGAACATCCAACTTCAATACATAGAAGATGAGGATGATCTTGTACAAACCTCCATTGGCAGACCCCAAGGTATTTTTTAAGGATTATAATATTATACTTAAGTATATTATTCTAGGCAATTGTTTTTTATTGAAAAAAAAACATGTCTATAGATATGTAGGAGAATATTAAATATGAAACATAAAATCAACACGGAAATGTGTAAATTTTGGCGAATATTATGATAAAAAAAACATGTTTTATTTAAATATAGGCGATCTTATACACTAAAAATGACCAAATATCGAATTTATTTTTTGAAAAAATCCCAAAAAATAGCCAATTAGAAAAATTTCAAGATGAACTCTTCCTTCTTTTATTTACCCCTCCTCATGGGAGACCTTTGTTACTGTGGTAAATGGAAGAGAAGAGCATCCCAATTGAAATACTTTGGCATGATTTCATCCAAGAAGGGTGCACCCAGAACAAGATAATGAGCACTAAGAAGGAGAATATCTACCTCACGGAAAGAACCAAGAAAGAGAGAAAACCATTTTCTCCCAAGGACACTTTCCGTGTAAAGAATAAAGAGATCCATAAAGGTATGGACAAATCAAAACTAATATGTTTTTATTGTTGAAAGTCATGTCACTTCATAAAGGATTGCAATACAAGGAAAATAAAACAAGAAATATTTCATGCCTCCACCGCCATAGAAGGAGGTGAACCTTCTCAAGAGAAATCATCCAAGGAAGAGGATGATCAAAAGGAATGTTTCCTTTAGTGAATAACCGAATTTGTTGTTGATTTCATGGGATCCTTATTCCCATGAAGAGACACACTTTCTAGTACATGCATTATTTTTTCCTTTTTCAGTGTTTAAAGTTGTAGTGAATAAAGAAGGACTCCACCTATCTCCGCAAGGGTACAGAGATCAAGAGGGATCCCACACAAACACTAAAGATGAGTACCTTATTTATTTATTTATTTTATTTTATAAATCATATCTAAAAATATTTTTATGTTCTAGGATTTTCATATAGATCTGTATTCCTAGACTTGGAATTGTGTTTAACTTATACATTGTTTTTACTATCCTTATTGGCATGTTATCAATCTCATGAGTCCAAATTTTGTGACATAATATAGGAATAATATAATACTTATGTAGGAATGATATATACTCATATAGGACTGATATAAGGCTGAAAACATCCTCCATAATACATGATATTCAGGCAATCATGCTTGTTTCATAAACTGTGAACATAAGAAAACATGATTGGCTAGATAGAGGGCTTCATGCTTACCTCATGAGATATGAACATGTGGATGCATGTTTCTTTCATAAAATGAACTTTTGGGCTGATATAGGGCTGAATATCAGTATATAAGATTATAATTGGTTATGTTAAACCGGTTGGTCATTAACTGTACATAACTATGTAAATCATTATCAATATATTGAGAGTATTTCATATTAATAAAATTCATGATGATGAAATGGTTCTAACCAATAGAATAATTTGTCTTGTAGGTAAAATCAATATTCCCTTACCTACAAGTAAATAAGGACATGAACGTGGAGTCATTTTGATGGCTGATCCTGAAAGAGAATAGTTCAGGAGGTTCCTATGTTTCTTGGTAAGTAAACAAAATAGATGGCTTAATTTTATTCTGATAGATGTGAAGACTCCTGAAGATATTTTATCTTATTTAGATTCATGTGTCAAAGAAGAGATTCATATATATACGAGCATAAGTCTTCATGATGGAGGAACCAGATTATGATTCTCACATTTACATGGTGAGAGGGAGTTGCTAGTCTTCCTAGCTCCTAAAGAACTAGTGTAACTAGTTGATGTACCTCCTATAAAGGAGATATGCATGATGCTCATATTCAGATGGAAGTTGAGAACTATATTCAAGAATCTTGTTATGATTCATATGATTAGTGGTGTGGCAGTCACCAGAAAAATATTTTCCTCAGTTAAGAAAAATGTGCAATAAAAGAGCCTAAAGAGTTTTAGGATTATGGACTACAAATCCATGGCCACACATATGAAGGTAAATATGAAATTTTATAATTATTATTTCATATTTGGAGGATCTCAAATCAGTTGAGATGTATTTGGTTAGTCACGGGTCCTGGGATTTGTTATGTGCTTTGTAGTTTGTACATATACATGTATAAAGAATGTGTTGTTGTACCTACTTGGTACAAGTGTATGTGGAATCAAATATTTCTTTATCAGAAAAATAAAGTTTCAAAGATATATGAAATATGGCTATCATAGTTATTGATGAAGATCACATGTGTTTCTATAGATAGAGCATGTTGAAAAGAAGTAAATATTTTGAGGGTTCTAGTTAGTTATATTCGATACATGCTACATATCCACAAATGGGAAGCATTTCTCACATTCTTACTAAGCCTCTGTCTGGGACAAGGTTGGTATAGTACATAAGAACTCCTATAGTTGAAGAGGGAGTATTGATGTGTCTTCATAGGTAGAAACATATAAATTCCCCACTAGTTAGTCATAGTACATGACTTAGGAAGCTAAGGGTCGTGATACCTTGTAGAGAGAATCCACATGAGCAGAGACATGGTCAGAAATAGAAGTCTCAGAGACTATTTTTAGTCTAGAATGTTAGAGAATAGTTAAAACCTCTCGGGGAGGTAGTTGGGGTACTGCAAATATAAAGAGAAGGATCATTGAGAAAGTGATCATGGCTTTAAGAACATCACATAGAATGGCAAGCTCACACAGAACTTCTTTGGATATAAAAAGATTCAAGAATTATACAAATGTTGAAGAGTGAAAGAAAAAATAAGTCTTTCTTTCTACATGTTATTGCACATTTGTTGTATGATGTCGTATGTGATGCATTTAAAATCCATGGTTTCTAGTTTAGAGAAAATATATTATGGATTGGATTTAGATGATGCTACTTTGTGTAAGTATCTGGTTGGTCTTTGAGAAGACCTGTTTTATTTTATGCTTTCTACTAGGAATATGTTTGTGTACCTTTGAGGTACATTAGAATAATATCTTTATTGTATTTGATACATCGAAGGACTATTATTGTTTACTATCCTGTGATTGTTTTATATTGATATAAGCGATGTAACACAACTACATCTCAACCAAAAATCCGATGGCCGTATTATCAGATTTTCGACACTTCCTTGTCGCATGTACGACACTATGATTATTTTAAGCGTCGGTGGATTTTTGTCAGTTATCCGACATCTTTCCAATACCTCGATTAAGCGATAGCTGTTTACCGTCGGTTAAATGTAAATTGTTGGTTATTCGAAATCTAATTCATATTAAACTTTAAACTGAGCTGTTGCTTAAACGACGATAATGAAAACGTAAGCATCGGTTAAGCGACGGTGGAGAAATTAAAAACAAAAAAAATACACTTACAGGCTGTCGATTCACCAATGAAACCCGTCGCTTAACCGATGGATTTTGAAAATGTAAGCATCGGTTAAGAGACGGTGACGAAATTTTTTAAAAAAAATTTACACCTACAGGCGTTGCTTAACCGACGGAGTATGAAAACTTAAACATCGATTAAGCGACGGTATTGTATTTTTTTTTTTTAAATCACCTACAGGCCGTCGCTTAACCGACGGCTATAAGTGTTTAAAAAAAAAATACAAATTCCAGATTACTGGAGACACACTTTGATGTTTGTATAGATTGTGAAATTACTATAATAAGCATTGTAGAGTTGATAATTCGCTCCAACTGTTGGAAGGCTTATCAGAGGGAATGGTCCCTAATCACAGAATTGGAATCACATTATCATAAGATGAAAGTTGTAGTGGTGACAAACTCATCCGCAAGGTATCATAATTATTCAATAGATAAGCCTAAGTACTTCATCTGCAAAAATAAAACGCTCTTCACTAGTTGCTGTACATGAATAATGAGAGATGGGAAAACATGTGTCCTTTAAAGAATAGAATGGTAATTTAATATTCGTTCAATTGTTGGATGTATTGGCTTGAAATCTAATAAGACAACGACTAGAATGCCAGTTTTTTTTGCACAAAACATTTGGAGATTCAATCAAAAGGATTTGACATGCTATGAAATATGGTTACTCAACTCAAGGGTTCTGTTACATTCTATAAGGTATGTGAACATTGATAAAATATGAATTTAGGTGAACAGATGTAAACATTCATTTGACTGGATGCTTTTGGCCAACACAAGCAAGTGGTTTACTGTTCTACACGAGATATTAAATGGGCTGAAATGTCTCACCATGCTATGGAAGTCACCCTTTGGCTAAGAGGCCATGGATTGCAGTATCTATTTCATAAAAGTTGCCCAGGACTTGCACCTACCTCCACCTTCTTTTTAAAAGCACTGGCACAAGCTCGAGTACAAGCATGATCCTGAGCATGCCATTGGAAAGACTTGACCCTGATGGGGGAAAAAACAACACCCCTCTTTCACCAATCTGGTAAGCCACCATTGACACAAGTGTAGACTTCTATCATGGAATGCACAAAACACGTACTTACTAAAGAGATGTAAATAAAAGTTACTTGGAGAAGATTCAACAGTTGATTTAAGCCTATTGAATATTCAGTGCCATACTAGATGCAAAAAGTGCTTAGAGAATATCGGTCTAAATTTGAGAATTTTGCTCATATAACAATGCTCATAGTTGATTTTTCTCATATAACAATGCTTCTCCGGGTAGTAATATCCTGGCTTCCAGTGTGACAATTTGACAATTGTAGGCACAAGTGTGTAAATTATTGGGTCATCTTAGGTATGCCAAATTCACACATATGGGGCAATGGGAATTTGTCTAAAACTCACCTGAAAATGCTGTAGGCATACAAAAATATTGGTAGAAGTGCCCCAGCCTATCTATAGTTGTAACTTTGAATATGTGCTCGCAGCTTAAGATTCATATCAAATGTGTGATCTATGAGACAAATTTCACAATCTGAAAGCAGCTATAGAAGTGCAGAGTAATACAAGTCACCAACCAAGAGAAATCTTGAAAGCATTTACATAGTGATTTGGAACAAAATGCATTAGACTGACCTGGCTTTTAAATTCTCAATGGCAAGGAAATATTGAACAAAACAACATATTAAATTATTAATAAACCTTTGTGCCTTTTTCTTTCTTGCATGTATTTTTATCTGGATTTTTGGTGTGTATATATGCAATGCTGGCTGTCTACCATACTCCTGATGACATACATGATTGCTTCTTCCATTTGCTAGAGCCTTACACTCCTATCCGTTTCATAAAACATGATTCCATACCGCTATTAAAGTGTTATCTAGGACCTAGTTTAAGACCAATAACATTATGCAGATTTTTAATTGCTCATGGCATGGCTTCTGTGCTTGTGAATAGATTGATCCTTTATAGTTCATGCAGTGAGGTGTCTTTGTATTCATCAAAGAGAGCCCTGGAAGAATTTAAACTTAAATGTACCGACTGGCACATGAATAATGCTATCTCAAAAACGATATGCAAGCCTTAATGACAAGCTGCAGTATGCTTTTGTAAGCTCATTTCCTTAGATACAGTTAGAAGTGCACCTATCTATATGTATATTTTTGATTGAATGTGTAGATGCTCAATATAAATAGCGTTTGACTGGATTGATGCTTGTTTTTATCATATTGCGCTACTTAGGTCTACTTTTCTCTTCCTGACAATTTGAATTGAATCTCATTCTGCTACTTTAGGTCCTCTTTGCACTGTCTGATATATACTTAAGAAAGTGTTGCTTCTAACAGTCAGTTTAAGAATGTTTATTTAAATGTTTCTATTTTAGCCGCATTTTAACTTAATCAGTTTATCATTTTTCTTAAGTTAAGAATAACATATTCCTACTAAAAGTAAAATCCGCTATGTAAAAGTTGCTTTATAACTCCTTTACCATCTATGGTTGTCTTTCCTGGCATTTGCAAATGGATAGCTCTGAAAGTGGTATATCCAGTACTTCATAATACAAGATATCAGAAATCTTCCCAAAAACCACATTAAGATCTTAATAGTGAGATAAAGTGAAGCAAGATATGAGCCACTAAAACCAGTGAACACCACAAAGTTTGACTCATACTATTAAGTAGAAGAATGACATAAAATCCCTACAATCTCGAGATGTATAACATTTCATCTTCAGATTGATGAAAGCATATCAAATTTTCTCAGACCTGATTGTAATGCACCAGCATATCACTCAAGCGATCAACACCTCGATGCTTAATTGGTTGAGGTTTTGGCTGCTGAAAATAACAGTTGTGTGACGTAAGCCTAATTTTTGAAGGATCACCTAAACCGAGTTGATTTGCAACCCTCTTAACAACATCATCATAAGTGTCTAGCTTTGACTTGCAAACATCACAGATGAAAGCAACATGCATAGAACAAGTTTCAAACCCATACAAAGCTCCTACACATTGAAATTATTTGACATATTAAAGTTCATTGCATATAAATAGAATTGTACTTACAGTTCAAGACAAAAGTCATCTTCTTTTGGTTTATCCAGATGCCGGAAATGAACAATCTACATATCACATGCAATCAAAAATCCAATGTATGTTAAAATGACTTTCAAAACCAAGGAACAAATCATGTTCTTCATGAAGCACACATGCCTTTCTACACGATAGTTGCAAGAATGACTTCTTCACTGATAAAGGCAATAATTGGAAACTTTGCTCACAAGAAGTAATGAGATTGAGTGCTAAGGAAAGCATGATTAGCCAACTATCATTGGTAAGTTAGCCCCCCTAAACTTTTATATATGCATTCCATGCAGCCATATCTAGGAGCAATAAACATAATATGCAGTTTCATTCTCATTAAAATACATGTTTTCTTGATTTCGAAATTTGCATCAATAACTTCATTAGAAGATAAGTATAACTAAATACTGTTATCAAACCATATGGTTGGAAATAGGCAAACCATGAAACTGAATCTGTGCTATAGAAAAGTAGTTAGGTTAGATTAATCCCTACTGCAGAATTGGTAATATACTGATACTAAATGTTTCATGGCAATGTTCCTTTCTAATATTTAGCCTTTTGCAATATCCTCTGTTACATTTCATATATCCAACATATCATCCAACTAAGCAGCCGGTTTTGGAGTCACTGTAGTCTCGGCAATGGATATCCACATTGTAACACCTTACAAGTTATAACATATAAAATATGGATATCTACTTTGTAGACCATTTAGAGCCACTATTTAGTTGTTTTTTTGGTTCAACAGAATTGACAGATGAATTTGGAAAGAAGAATGTGTTGGCTAAAGAATGCAGAAAACACAAATTCCCTGGACTACAGTACATCCACTACATAGTACAAGCATCTGCAATATGCTGTAGGAAAAAGTGTCCCCAAGTACATTGAGCTTGTGTCCAACTATTGACAGAGAATACAATACCAATTGAACAAATTTTCAGAATTGTACTTTCTGGCAAAAGCTGAATATAATGGACAGGACATTAAGCCTCCACAAGTTTGGTTTATTTTTACAAGCTCTGCGTGATATGGCACTTTTACTTGGAAATTCAATCGAGAAAATAGTCTACTAGTAGATGGAGAATGACTTTCCACCTCAACATTTGCCGCATGCAGTTATTTAGAAAACTCAATGTTATTCAAAATGCTGAGTACGACATTTTTTGAAACTCACTATTCTATAATACTGGCACAGATCCCTCTAAAAGCAGGTCTGGTATGCCCCTCAATTTTACATATGTCTCCAATAATTGACAGATTGACTATTTATGTGAACTTGGAATATGCATCCTTGAGCTTTGCAATCTCAAGGGGCATATCAGAACTGGGTTTTGGGTTTAAGTAGGTTTGTGCTTGGGTCAATGGTCATTGCACCCAATGCACCATCTAGATTCAATGTACCACTATATCCTATGCATAAGCACACCAAAAGTTTATAAATCACTCCCCACTTCCACCTGTGCTGTAGAATAAACCTCGCTTCACCTGGTGTAATGAAATAAATAATGAAAACCTTTGTAGATGAAAAATAAACAAAAAACTAAATCAAAGAAAATGAGGATCTCAACTACTACTGAAAAAAAAATTAGCTGCCTCAAAATGAAAGCACCAGTGGGCTGTTGTCTGTGTGTATGGTAATTAATACAAACAATTCTAGTAGCTTGCTATGCATTAGTTCTGAAAAATGCCCCTACAAACCAAATCTTGTGATCAAAGGTTGAAAGGAAAAAACCATCAGGCTGCTTTCTTACAAAATGTCATAAGAGGTTGCTTCCTCACAATTGCTTGCTACATTGGACTGGACCATAGATAAATCCTCCATCCCCCACATGGTTGTTTTACTTCTATAGACTTACCTTGCATGACCTTTATACCCAGAATCTAGATCATGTAGAAAAAAATACCACCAATGACTTTAGGATCCAGATAGGGCTCTCCAGTGACTAGAAGTATAAGAATATAATCTATTCATTGAATAGAGAATACTATCCTTCAAGTGGCTATTCCATTGATATCAAGGATTTCTTTCATGAAATCACAACTAAAATTAGAAAAGAAGACTTAACATTGCTGTGAAGCCAGACACTGTTTAAATGCTTAGAATAACAAATGTCATAGATATTATATCAACCATCATTTCAGATGCCTTTAACAAACTGGTATTTTGCTAGTGCCTTGCTGAGTGGAATAGGTAAAAATTATTACGAAAACTTGAATTGCTCAGAAAGAAGATTTCTGCAACTCAAAATTGCATGCAAAACATAAATTCCACTTCAAAGTTCAATGGGGACCCACTATTGAGAATTTAAAAGTGTTAACTAGATGCCTTACAAGACATGCCATTCGATGTGAAAAATTTTTAACATGTCGCATTAAAATATATTTACAGCTAATACAATCCATGAAGTATCCAGCACGGGAAAGCATCAATGCAACATTCCATTAACTCTTTGAAAACCAAACATTTTGACATTACCTGTGTAAACTTAGACTTGTGAGTATTCAAAATATTTGATTGAAATGAGTGCATGAGTGTATCATAGACCTATTGACAAAACCAATGGGAAAAATTTAGATGTCAAGAAAAAAATAGATCAATTATGCATGTTT
>LPNX010422270.1:1199810-1235961 GCA_001517045.1 Pseudotsuga menziesii | reverse complement strand
GCGTTGAGGAGAGGATGGGTGTTCCGCGGTGCGCAGAGATGCAGTAAGGATTGGAATGCTGCGAGTAAGTGGAAGTTGTGCGACGTGGAGAGGAAATCGAGCAACTGGTGCAGGGTTGAGCATCGCACGGGTGAAAGTGCTACGAGTAGAAGGGGACGTGCGATGCGCAGAGCTAGTCGACCTAGTGGCGCACAGGGGTAAGGAGAAAGAAGTAGGATGCACAGAACCTGGTCCAAGACACTTGAGTCTTGGCCTACCCATTAGATTCACTTCGGGTGAGACTTCAGATCGCTTTGCAGTCTGTTGCCGAAAGGGCCAGTGAGTTTGGGGTGTTGTTGATTAATTATAGTAAACCCGGGTCTGCCCATGCAATCAACAGAGGGTCTTAAAATGATTCACCCCAGTATTGGCCATACCCTCAAAAGTGTCATGACTAGTACCATGCTCATCAATTAAACTCCAAACAGTATTAGCAGCTTTCCTCCCCTTGACATAAGCGTGAAAGAATTAAGTATTGTCATCCCCACATTCAAGCTACGTCGCCCTACTTTTTAGTCTCCAGGTCTCCTCCCTTTCCAGTAGTAAAGTGTTCCTTCTCCCTTCCAGTCTAATGAGATGTTCTTTATTCACCTGATTAAGCATTCCACCCCCATCTCTCTCAAGAATTCTAGTCAGTTATTTTTCAAGCAGTTTCAGTTCAACATCCTCCCTCCTTCTCTTCTCAGATGCCCAAGTCTTAACAACATCCTTCAACTTTTGAAAATTCGCAGCAAACTGAAATGCTGCCGAAATCCTACTATTCAGATAGAAAGAAACCCAGGAAGAAGAAATCAAAGTGTGAAAAGAAGAGTCTTTCAACCAAATCTTATTGAATTTCAAAGAACTTGGTGGTTTAACAGGCCCATTTCTTAGTTCCAATAATATAGGAGAGTGATCGGAGTGACCACCACTTCCCACCCATTTCCTGATGAAGTGGTGTCTGTCAACCACCCTTTCGGTAACCAAAAACCGATCCAGCCTCTTGGGCACTCTCCCCTCCCCACATCTATTGTTCCGCCAAGTTGGTTTGAGTTTGATGGGTTCAATATTCAACCATTTCCTTTCCACCAACTTCCAAGTGAAGTAATCAGACAAGAGATCAACATGAGCATGAGGCCCCCAAACCTCAACCTGACCCAAAGAGAAATTTAAATCTCCATCAATGACCACCATGTCACCTCTCAACAAATAATTACTAAATAGTTTATCCCAGAAGGGAATTCTATTTAGCTAAGGACCATAAACATTAATAATAGTAAAAGTATCCACCAGCTCCAGGGCCTTAAAAGTCATCCCCAAGCTAGACTCTAAACCCCAGATGTTCAGAACCCGAACCCTACAAGTATTCCAACCAATGGCGAGCCCGCCAGAGCAACCACGCACATCCAGAGTCTCAAAACACCAACTTGGAAACCAACTTTCCAACCTACCTTTAACCACATCACTTACCCCTAAAGTTTCTTGAAGCATAACCACATCAGGGTGTTCTAAATCAACCACCTTGCGTAACGCTGATCTTTTCAAGGGACCAACAAGACCCCGACAATTTAGAGACATAAACTTCACCTACGACCCTTCTTCTGGGCATGCATTGCTCTAAGCGCCCTCTCAATGGATTGTTGCTTACCCTCCAACACATCTTTCCTAACTCTGGACTGAGCCTTTGCAATATGGGATTTTCGTCCTCTCCCCCTAGGGTTTGATAGAGCGAATTTCCCCAAACCCCTCGAGGACCCCTTAGAAAACGACCGAAGAAAATACCCCGAATCCGAAGACTCCAAAGGGGAAAGGGGAGATAAAACCCCATCATCAAACATTGAATCCATTTATGTATTCAATAAATGAATTTCGACAATGAAAATTTACAATTTAACGAAAGATTGTATAGTAAAATTTTGATGATGATAACTAAAAGAAATCCAAATCATATGATATTTATACTACTTTGAAAATAAATAGCTTTGTTGCTAATTTCACTTATCTTAATGTGATAATTTGTGAAAACCTATACTTTGAGGTATCAAACTTTGCAAAATACTAAGACACGCTATGTCCACAAAATACTTCAAATACTTTAAAAATTAAACATTCACAACAAATTCAATATCATTATCCTTCAACACATCTAAATTATAAATATTATGCATTCTACAATAAAACATATACTATCCAATTTAAGATAATTCAAATTAAATTATATAACATAACATATATATACAGCATTAATTACTTTGCTGCTAAATATTTATTAATAATCTATCCAAATCTCTTAAATATCGCAATATTTCCCAACAAACAATATATCTTTATACAATTAAATCCAAATCCAACATTTAATGATATTTCTAACCCTCAATGAGTTGCAATTCAAACTTCTATCATGCTTTGCCGATAACAAAAATATATTTATTAAATTTTGAAAATCATAAAAACTAGATCCATTAATTTAAAACATAATAAAAAAACATTCTTTAAATCCGGAAGTTGTCTCTTTAGACACTAGTCAAAGCAAAAATACTACGCAAGGGAAGGCTTGATATGATAACCCGCCAAAAGGCAAAGGACTTGAAAAAGGAGACAAGCTCCCATTGCAAAGCTGCTTCTAATTTTTCATGCATAATTTATTATACTTCTTCCACGATCTATAAATATCGAGTAACAGTACAGTGGTGCATAATTCTCCAACATTTTGCTTTCTCAGCAGGAGTCGAACCTGAGACCAATTTGAGGCACCCAAGCATATCAAATCACCATGTAATTTGTTTCTGGAAATTTTGGCGGGCAAAAGCCTGAGGGGAAAATTCCAACTACATTTTGATCAGTACACGAGCACAACCCCCACATTTCGACCGGATCGACAGCGGACGGTGGAGACTCCGGGTATTAACTAATTGTCATTTAGTTCGTTATTGTTGGTGATCACGACCGAGTGAAATGGAGGGTTAGTTGCTGATCCGCTTAACCGATCTTCTTCCCATGGCGGCCTTTAAAACCCTCATTGGATTTCTGGAGAAGAAACCAGCGGCAAAGATAAAGGTCAAACCAAACGCAAAATCTGTCGAAGCTGGCGGTATGAGTAATTCCGACCGCCGCCCGGAGCTTCCTCCTGGCTCTGGGGTCGAATCCGTTGGGAAGCCGCCAGGGAAGAGAGTGCGCATGAAACAGTCGAGCTTTGGAGTGGTCAATAAGGACGGGAACCTGGTCTTGGAGGTCTCGGCTGCAGGAAAAGGATCCGAAGAAGTTAAGCGCGAGATTCCGGAGTCAATTCAAGAGAATTCCGGCAAAAGGAAAAGGCCAGTGCGTCAATGTGTCGAATCTCGGCGAGTTAAGAGCAAAATCTGCGAGGAGGACACAGCCATTGAAGGAAACGAGAGTAAAACAGGAGCTAAAGGCAAGCTCAAACAGACTGAGGCTTCTTCTTCTAAAGAGGTCCGCATATGTTTTTTTATTTTTCCTTTTTTGTTTGTTTTATTTATGAAGTCTCGCTTCGTGGCTTAATTTGGCCGCATATAGTGATTTTTGTATATTCGAGAATTTCACCAAATAAAAGCAATGGGCTGTAAATCCCAAACGGAATGATCAGCTACGGCAAGAAAGAGGTGAATATGCAGAGCTTTAGTCAAATGGAAGCAATGCACTGAAATTGTTAAAGGGAATGCTTAGTTATTGCAAGAAAGAGGAAAATATGAGACGTTTAGTCAAATTTTCCCCTTGAACTACAACAGCACCATTTAAAAGATTGGATGCTTGGAAGAATTGCCCCTCTCTTCTAAAGCCTTTTCAAAAGTTGTCCTAGCCTCAACCTCTCTCTTATGGCTCTACATTGTGTCTCATGAAACATTTTCTTCCCCTCTAAAACTACAGCAACGTGATCTAAAAGATGAGACGCCTCCCATCTTCTAAGGCCTTTTCATGAGTTTTCCCTAGCCTCAGCCTTTCTAATGTGGCTCTACAAGGTCTCCTGTTTTTTTCTTTTTCTTTTCCCCTAAAATTAAAACGACACAATCTCAACCATATTGATGCTTTAAATTCATGTTCAGATAATCTCAACCATATTGAGTTCATTGCCTATCTATAGATCTATAATTCAGCTCTAAGCGTGGTGAGCAATGTTGTGCCTCTACATTGTGTCTCCTAAAACACAGTCATTTCACCTAGAACTACAACAGCACTGTCTGAAAGATTAGTGCTTGAAATTTTGGTTCAGATAATCTCAACCATGCTGATGTCATTGCCTCTCTATAGAGCTATACTTCAGCTCTAGCTGTGATGAGCAACTTTTACAAGTTTCTTAGACTAGGCAATTTATTTTTTCAAACCTGAGGCATTGATCCAGTGGCTGAAGGTATAACTTAGAATCTTCTCATGATTCATCTTCCAACCTCCTATCTGATTCAGCTAATAACATTTCTCATTACTCCCTGTAAACACCTGGAATTTTCCACGGTGCTTGCTCACTTCAAGTGGTTATCCTCAATTGATTTAAGATAGTAACTGCAAGTCAATGAACGATTAGATGTACCTTTAAACCAATAAAAGATTGCCGTTCTGTTCATAATCTACAATTAAGTTATAGAAAACATCTTTCTAATAGCTCTCTTAAAACTGTCCAAAATGCATGGAAATCAATGCAGAAATTGAACACTATTCTGGGCATGCAATTCAATGAAAAAGTTAAAAACTTAAATGTTGTTTTTAAATATTTTTTTGATGTTTTTATGCTTCCTATTGCATTCAAATAGAGAAAGAAGTCTAGTTTTTTCCCCTTTTCTACAGAAAATATATTGCTGTAATTTGACAAAAAATTGAACAAAATCCGAATTGATCTGTATGAATATTAAAAAAATAAAAAATTTTCCAGAGAGTTCTTTACAGAGCTGAATAGTTCTAGTCAAAACCATCCGGTTTTACAATGTCGTACCAGCGCTTGTGGACCAGCAAAAATTCACCAAAAGATAGGAAAAAAAACTAAAATACAAAACCCTTAACCTAATCGAAAGGCCTAAACTTTGCATATTTGTGTCTAAAGGTTTGGATTCACATGGATGTACATTAATATTAAAAAAATATAAAATTGAATATTTTATATATTCTTTGGTCGACAGGTTTTTGTGTCCGGTTTTGGCTTTGTTTCCTCCTTGATTCCGGTTTGATTCATGTTTTGGGGTCTGGTTCTAATAACATTAAATAACCAATGCCTTATGGAGTTGAAAAATGAAGGAGATAAAAGCGCATAGGTGGATGACAGTATCCAAATCCTACTGTTTAAATACTATAAAAACGTAATAGAAATTCTTACACATAAAACAAGGGATAGTCACCCAGCGCTTGTGGACCAACTAAAATTCACCATAATATAACAAAAGAACTAAAATATGAAACCCTTAACCTAATCTAAAATCCTAAACTTTGCATATTTGTGTCTAATGTTTTGGATTCACATGGATGTACATTGTTACCGGATGAACTAGCAGGGCTAGCCACCGATAAGCAACGTATGGAGAGAGTGACCACTGTCACCTTGGTCACTTCCAAAACTTCTTTGGAGGCGGAGTCTCCAAGGGGAGAGGCCGTCTGCAAGACACTAGGAAAGACAAGACTATATCTTCTATGCAAAAGTGAGTTAGAGACCAGTGCCTTTATGGAGTTAATTGAGGAATGAAGAAGGCATACTACATAGGAAGATGAATCTCATAAATACGAATCAGTAAATCAATTTCATTCGTTAATGCTTTCATTCATAATAAATAAGTAACCAATTTCCACTTTAGGTCATGTCGACATCATTCAACAATGTGTGGTGATATGGTGTCAAAAGTCATTCAAACAGCCAATAAAAAGGTAGAAGCATTGATTAGCAAGTTTGACAAACACCTTTAAAATATTCAACAAGTATAAGCATTCACCATCATTCATATGCAATAATGAACGATAATACAAATAACCAGCAGTAAAGGATAATGAAGAGTCTGTAAATGACAAGAGTGTATGACAACAACTGGTGTTCAAGCAACGTTTATGTGAAACCACCTTTTTCTCTAGCAGCATGAACATTTAACCCCAATCTGATATATAATTTCTTAGGGCAAACAAACAGCAGTTAAGATTTTATGTTAACTCACCACAAACATCAATCTCATTCTATAGCAAACTAACTGTAAATAGGAACTGTAAGAGCGATAATTCTGATATGTGTCATATAGAACATGTAGAACCAGTAGCAGAATTAGTCCTATACCAAACAGTATTTAATAAATCCTATGCTAACCATTTGTGTGTTTTGATGCAGTTGGAGACCTTGAAACAGTGCTTAGGACAGTGCAAATGAAATTGCAGACTGTATAGGGTTTAAACAAGGCTGTAACAGCCTGAAATAAAACAAATAATGGTGAATGAGGGCCAATGCAAGGACACCAAGGCTAAAGACGAGATACCGAGGTGTGAGGAGGACTGAGGCAGTGCTAAAAGGCTGTTGCAGTCCACAAAAGGGATTGTCCTGTGGCTGTTACAGCCTTGGACCGTCTAAGGAAAAGGGGATCAAGCCCTAGATGAGAGGCCTATGGGAGGAAGGGCGAAGGTCTTGAGAGGGAAATAAGGTATTTTAGGGTAATTTTTAGGTCTGATTTTTAGGATTTTATATTTTTTGGGTTTTAGGGCTTCCTAAAATTCCACCCCGGGGTTTCTAGCAATGTTCCATGGAGTTTTTGGGGCGGGGGAGCGTGGGAGCAGGGAAACGCATAAGGGGGACGTGTGGAAGCTACCCCAGATTTTAGGGAAATTTCGGAGAAACGAGGGGATGTTGGAGTCATAAAAATTAATTTAAAATATAAAAATGATAAATCCCAACTGTAACTATTACCATGTAAAAAGTAAAACTAAAAACTAAATTCATCATTATGGGGTGTACATCTATTAGTTATTAGCATATCAAATTTCAAATTTGTAAATGACACTGAACTATGTTACTACACCCATGTAAAAACTAAAAACTAAATATCATAATTATCATTATGCAATGTATATCTAAATTCAAAATTCAAATTTGTAAAAGATAATGCAACAAATGCTGAAGTCTGAAATAAACAAATAGATATCGAACAATGAACACAGAGCAGTTAGAAGTTAGAATAGTGACGATTGCTCCAAGTTTAGTTGCAATATGATTATGAAATGAAATTGTGAGAGGATAGCATTTAGGAAGGTCTTAGACTCTTAGGTTAGTCTAGGATTTAATTTAATTTTTGTTTAATTATGTTTATTTTTTAAACACTTTTTTAATATTTTAATTTGCATTTATTTTTATTGTGAAAGATGAAAATTTGGGGGGGACGGGGGGGACGCCTAGAATACCTCCCCTAGGGGGAAACGAGGGGATGGGGGGGCGCCTAGAATCCCCCCCTAGGGGGAAACAAGGGGATGGGGGGGCGCCTAGAAGCCCCCCCTAGCGGTAAACACATTCCGCACTTGGGGAAACGTGGGGAAACACATTTCCCTGAGTTTCCCCCAAAAGGGGGACGTGGGGAATGTTTCCCCAGGAGTTTCTTCGTCTCAAAAGTGTGGGGGAGCGAGGGGGCGCATTCCCCACCTTAGGGGATTGGTCTTTGTGGAACATTGGTTTCTAGGGACAAAAAGGGCAGGTCAAATTTGTAGGAGGAAGGCCCGAAATTTTAGGAAAGTAAAAAATTCACGAAAAATATATTTTTAATTTTTTAGGGTTTTCAACATAAAATTGCAGACCCAATTCTAGCCCTATTTCTACCATGAAAATGCAAATTTACACATGCAATTGCGAGAGATTTGAAGGAAAAGAGGTTTTGGGATAAGGGTTTTAGGTTTTACCCTAACCCTAGGGCATCTAAGAATGTGACCAACCTTCCTTTGAGAAGCTTATCCTAGGTTTGGCAACAAAAATCTAAAGGCCTAAGGCTCTAACCCTAGAAGGACTCCTATGAAGGACGTATTTCTACAAACCAAGGTGACTAAATGCTGAAAAATGACCTAGTCAAAACAAAATGCAACTCTAATGGCTACCATTCAATCCATAAACATACATTATTCATCAACATTTAACAAAGAGAGATCAAGAAAAACCCTAGATACCTCCTCGTGCAAGTGGTTAGCCAACAAATTATAGAATCACCTTTAGCAAGAGCATATAACCGAAGAAACTTCAAGAAATTGCCATCAAACCCTTAAAATCATCTTCTTGAAGAGGGGCGCATTACTTCCAAAAAGGCCTAGTAGGGTAAAATAAGTGCATATTGTATTTTCCCTACTTGTATTGTGTTCAAATTAAGTGAGAGGTTTATTTATAGTCTCTCACACTCACTTTACAAGAATATCCAAGATGGCATGGATTTAAAATGTCAATTTGAAATTATAAAATTTCAACTTAAAATTATAGCAAAAATAATATAAATAATCTAGCCTATGGGTAACATGGGTCTTTTTCCCCACACTTTACCCAAAAGTGACTAAAATGACTAAAAATAAGCAAATCACTCTGCACGAAAGGTTGGAGTGAGCTGGAGGGAGGGCGTCATGCCCCATCTAACTCAAAAAATGCAGAAAATCTCTCAATGCCCTCCTCAAACAAGCAAGACGGCCTGGCATGGAAGATGACGTCATCATGGAAAATAGCCCACGGAGAGAGGGCGCTAGTGTGCAGAGTGACCAGGAAGGTGCATAAGGTGACTATGAAGAGAGACTAAGGTCTCATAGCTGAAAGAAAGGTCACTGGTGCAAGGAAGCAAGTGTGGGGTCATGTGATACAGTGATCAACCCCAAGGTTAAAAACTTTAACAAAGGGAAGTCAAGAGTGTCATTAAGCCATCTTACTCTTTTCACACACCTGGGGCGTTACGTTGGCGTGGCAGAAATCTTGAAGCCGCTAAGTGCGTCCTTGAGGGGGGATTAAGTTAGAGTGGCAGAAATCTTCAAGCCACTAACTGTGTCCTTGGGGACCAATCTCGAGTCAAGTATTGTCACTTGATCTTGACTCCTTCGTTTAGCCAAACTCCTAACGAAGCCAAGGGGGGTAGACCCTATTTGGTTGCTAAGGCTAATTAAGCTTTGATGGTGGTTTATGGATGAGTGAGTTGTTTAGGAGTTTTTTTTATAACTAAAGATTGAAACGCGATTGTTGCAATAGATAATTTAAACACAACAACATATGAATTACACAACACCAGATAAGTAAATGAACTTATAGCAATAAAATGTACGATACAAGTAACATGCCAGTGCTGAAATGGAGTCACAAGATTGTAGTGCTGTTGTAATACTGGAAACATGTTGCAAGTGTTCTTGGTCACTTTTAGATTTAGTAATGAGATGAGTGGATTAACAAAGGGGAAGGGGACTCTAGATATACCTGATGGTACAAGGAGTATGTCCAAAACCTTTATCAAATGTGGCTCCACGCGAAGAAATGTGTGTTTGATCGGAGTCTCAGGGAGGTGTCCAACACTACACCAAACGAGAGTGTAGCCTGACGGTATCCCAAGGTCACTACCCAGTGGTTCCCGCTTCCTTTATAAACTTTTCCCACAAGATATTAAATCGAGGCGTTGGATTTTCGTCTTGGGAGGTTGATTGACTATGAGACTAATTAAACTAGTCACTCACGTTGCTTTTGATGCATCCGGTTAGATTTTTATCAATTAGACAGTATTATCTTAGGATCTTATCTGAGAGAATAACATGCACAACAATCAATCACAAGAGATAATAGACACAAAGATTTTCCTCGGGGAAACCATAAAGGAGAAAACCCCGCAACTTCCTTAGAGATAGAATAAGCACCAATGGCAGCAGTAAAACCCAAAGACAGTAAGATGATCTCCGACAGCTGTTCTCTCTCTTATCCAAGCTCCTTCTCTCTCACTCATGCGCTACAACTGAGTGTGAGTGACTGTATGATAAATAGAGAGACTCACTCTCTTATTTATACTAATTTTCGACTTGACATTAACTCACCAGGGCTGACTTCTCTAGGAGAGTCTAATAACCCTAGTGCCCCACAACTGCGGGGACTTTAACCCTTGATGAATAAGGAGGGTTACCCTCTATGACTTTACATGACTTGTTTACATTACATATACTTCCCGACAGGAACATCGAGGTACAATACATAAGATATACAAGTGAATACATTTCGAAGTTACAAATACATCAACACCCCCTCTTAACTAGGAAGGTATTCTCTTGACACAATTCATCAGCACAAGTCTTCTTCTCTGGATCAAGTCTGGATCATCATCAAAGCTGGATCATCACTGGATTAACATAAAGTCTGGATCATCAATGGATCATCATCAAAGCTGGATCATCACTGGATCATCATCAAAGCTAGATCATCACTGGATCATCATCAAGACTGCTACCGCTATCTCGATCAACTGGTGCTATCTCTTAATTTTTCTTGTCATAGGAAGTTTTACAGAGCCAACCCTTTTTCATGCTGGTTGTAGGCCTAGCCTCCATGTAGGTCTTCATCTTCTTCAACACTTATATCTAACCATGGGAGGAACACATCCAACAACCATGTCAGAAAGGCCTGCCCAACACTCACATCTGACCATGGGAGGAACACATCCAACAACCATGTCAGAGAGGCCCAACACTCACATCTGACCATGGGAGGAACACATCCAACAACCATGTTAGAAAGGCTCAACACTTATATCTTACCATGGGAGGAACACATCCAACGACCATGTAAGAAAGGCTCAGCACATATATCTTACCATGGGAGGAACACATCCAACAACCATGTAAGAAAGGCTCTGCACTTACCTCTGACCATGGGAGGAACACATCCAACAAACATGTCAGAAAGGCCCAACACTCACATCTGACCATGGGAGGAACACATCCAACAACCGTGTCAGAAAGGCTCAGCACGTACATCTTACCATGGGAGGAACACATCCAACGACCATTTAAGAAAGGCTCTGCACTTACATCTGATCATGTGGGAACACATCCCGCAGTCACATCAAAATGGCTTTGCCCTTACATCTGATCATGTGGGAACACATCCCGCAGTCACATCAGAATGGCTCTGCACTTACATTTGACCATGGGAGGAACACATCCAACAACCATGTCAGAAAGGCTCACGGACTCATCACTTCCCTTTGGAGGGAACCTCGATCTAGAGAACACCAAGCTTCTCCCTGAAGTACTCAAACTTCACTCTGGCTAATGGCTTGGTCAACACATCAACTATCTTCTCGTCTGTCGCAACATATTGGAGCTTCACTGCTCCTCTCTGCACCATATCCCTGATATAGTGATATTTGATCTCGATATGCTTCGACTTGTCATGGAACATCGGGTTCTCCGACAACTTCACACAACTCTGGTTGTCGCAATATATACAAGTAGCATCCAATTGAAGATCAAATAAATCAGATAGTAGCTTCCTAAGCCACACTGCCTCACAGCTAGTCGAACAAGTTGCAACATACTCGGCTTTGGCTGTACTCAGTGCCACACAGGATTGCTTCTTGCTAAACCAAGAAATCACACCCGATCCCATACTGAAGCAGCACCCCGAAGTGCTCTTCCTATCAATGGCACTGCCTGCCCATTCTGAATCAACATAACCTTCCAGGTTAATCTTCTATCCGCCTTATACTTGAGCCCATAATTAATTGTACCCTTCAGGTACCTCAGAATATGCTTTGTAGCAATTAGGTGAACATGTCTCGGATCCGTCAAGAACTGGCTCAATGTGTTCACAGCAAAGTAAATATCTGGTCTCGTATTCGTTAGGTACATCAAGGACCCAATCATCTGACGATACATCGTAGCATCAAACGTCTCTGATGAAGCATCACTCAATAGCTTAAGGTTTGATGCCATAGGTGTGGTCATGGCCTTGCAGTCCATCATCCCAAACCTCTTCAAGATTTCTATTGCATACTTCCCTTGTCCTAGGGAGATTCCATCTGCATTCTGCCACACCTCCATGCCTAGAAAGTAGTGCATCATACCCAAGTCCTTCATCTCGAACTTAGTAGCAAGCTTCCTCTTCGTATCAACAATCAACCCATCCACATCTGTTAGAAACAGATCATCTACATACAGTAGGAGTATCACTAGGTTCCCTTCTTCAACCTTGTAGTAAAGGTTGGAATTTGCTTTACTCTTGGTAAAGCCCAAACTGGATAGGAAGCTGTCAATTCTGCCATACCATGTCCTGGGTGCCTGTTTCAAACCGTACAAGGCTTTCTTTAATTTACACACATGAGTCTCCCTCTCATGTGTCTCAAAACCGAGTGGTTGCTCCACATACACTTCCTCTTCTACTACACCATTCAAGAAAGCAGTCTTGACATCCATCTGGTGTATCTTCCATTTCATTATTGCAGCCAAAGCAAGTACAGATATGATGGAAGTGTATCTGTCTACAGGTGCAAAAGTTTCCTCATAATCTATTCCTCTTTTTTGGGAGAAGCCACGAGCCACAAATCTTGCTTTATATTTCTCTATGCTGCCATTTGCAACATGCTTGATCTTGTAGATCCACTTGGAAGTCACAACAGACTTCCCCTCTGGTCTAGGGACAACATCTTAGACATCATTCTTCATGATTGATTGGTACTCCTCGATCATAGCATCCTTCCATTCTTTCTTCTCTGCTGCTTCTTCATAGTTGGAAGGTTCTTTATTAATGATGTCACATAACAAGGCTACATAACCGGAGCAGGACCTAGTTCTTTTCCTCTCTCTGTGCATTTCTTCTGGAACCCCATATCTTTCTGCACCTTGGATAGCCTCTCGTACCCATGTAGGTTTCCTCTTGTGAGGATTCTTCTCTTGGGGTGGATCTAAAGGTTCCTGGGGTTCTTCTATTTCTCGATCTTCTTCTTGAGTTGCATCGTTCATAGTTGTATCTTGTATTATGGGTACTTTTGTTTCTTCAACAGGTCTCTTTCTGGATTTGTTGTAAGCTGAGTCTTCGTCAAATGTTACGTCCCTGCTGATGTCGATCTTCTTGAATCCTGGAAAGTATATTTTGTAAGCCTTCGAGCTTTCAGTATATCCCATGAATATAGCCTTCTTTCCAGAAGGATCTAACTTTGTCCTCTTTTCTTTTGGAATGTGTATGTACATTGGACAGCCAAATATTCTGAGATGACTGACTTCTGGTTTCTTGCCGGAGAAAACCTCTTCAGGAGTTTTGTTCTCGAGTACTCTATGAGGAGTATGGTTTTGTACATACACAACTGTTCTAGCAGCATCTGGCCATAGATGCATGGAAAGATCTTGATCATGAAGCATTGCCCTTGCAGCTTCCATAATCGTTCTATTCTTCCTTTCTGCAACCCTATTCTGTTGTGGATTATATGGAGTGGTTAACTCCCTCTTAATCCCTAAATCTCTGCATAATTCTTTGAATTCATTTGATGTGAATTTTCCGCCATTATCTGATCGAAAGGGACTTGATTTTCTTTTCTGTGTGATTCTCGATCAAGGTTTTGAACTTGCTGAATACTTCATCCTTGTTTTTCATGAAGTATATCCATGTCTTCCTAGAAAAATCATCAATGAAAGAAACATAGTATATGTACTCGCTTAATGTGCTGGATGACATTGGACCGCATACATTAGAGTGGATGATTTCCAAGATTCCTTTTGCCCTGCTCTCGCTACTTGGAAATGTCTTCTTTGTGTTCTTTCCTTTCGCACATCCTTTGCAGACACCATCTTGTTTTGTCTGTATAGACCTTCAACAACTTTGCTTGCAAGTGGTAGTGCTTTATAGTGCACATGTGCAAGCCTTCTATGCCAAAGTTCATTTGGCTCTACTGAGTTATTGACCAAAGCTTGTTCTGGTTGGCCCTTCAATTTGTATAGTCCTCCTTCTTGTTCCCCAATCACTATTGCATCATCTATAGTCTTTCTCGTTTTGCCACATAAGAACTTGGCCATCTACAAATGCAACCCTTATGCCTTTTGCATCCAATGCAGATATGGAGAGGAGGTTCTTCTTTAGTCTTGGTACAAACAAGACATCCTTCATCTTCATAGACTTTCTAGAGTCTAGCTTATAGGAGGATTCACGACTACCTTTTATTGGCTACTAGTAGTCATCCCCAAGTTTCACCTTGTGAGGTGACTCCTGTTCAGACAGTTTCACAAAGGATTCTTTGAATCCCGTCATATGTTTGGAAGCCCCACTGTCTATAAGCCAATCATTGCTTCCATGTGTGATAGTTCCCGTGATAGCGGAAATCAGAACATATTCTTCATCACTTGAAGAATCATCACTTTCTTGTTTGATTCTCTTTGTGGAAGGTTCATCATCCTTTGCAGCGTGAGCATGATGTCTTCTCTTGTTTCTCTTTTTCTTGTGAGAGCCATTTTTTGTTTCTAGGACAATCTCTGGCAAAGTGTCCTCTTTCATCACATGTATAGCATCTGAATTTAGGTAGATTTCTATTAGATCTTCTAGGGTCATCTTTCTGGTGGAAGTGCTTACCTTTGTGATAGTTTGTTCTGCTTTTCTTGGATTGTACTGTGAGAGCTTGATCTTCACTTCCCATTTTTTTTCTTGGGCTATTATTCGAGCTTCTTCTTGTGAGCATTATTCCCACAACCTACTAAACTTGACTCGCTTCTTTCTTGCACAAATCCCTTGAATGAAGGAGTCCCAAGACCTAGGGAGACCATTCAAGGTAGTCATCACAATCTCTGCATTCTCCACTTCTTTATCCACTGCTTCAAGTTGGTCTTTGATCTGAGAGACCCCTGTAAAGAATGATTGTATGGTCTTCGCATTCTGGATCTTCACATTCTTCAATTGGTTCCTCAAGGTCATCTTCCGGTTTATGTTCTTCCGTTCAAATAGCTTGGTCAAGGCATCAAACATTGTCTTAGGTGTCTTTAGGGAGGACACCTGTGGTATGAGGTGATCCTTGATTGAATCAGCAATAATCCTCTTAGCCATGACCAATTTCTTTTTGTGTAAGGCCTTAGCCTCATCTCCCTCTGGAACTGGAACCTCTTCACTGATGTAAGAGTCTAACTCATTTTCTTCCAAGACCAGGGAGATCCTATACTTCCAGGCTCGAAAGTTATCAGCTCCCTCAAGATTTTCATCAAGCTTGGTGTGATGAGACATCTTGACTGAGAACCTCAAATGGAAATGCAAAAGATTTAGATCTTACCAATTTGAGAAGCTGAAAACTGGATTTGGAGTTGATCTTCTGCAGTGTTGGTTTTCTGGTTTTAGGGCAAATTAGGGTTTGACTTTCCCAGAGTTCTACCCAACCAAAAACCTTGATTTTTGTCTCTAACTTCGATTTTGAGGAGGAGAGCAATCCTAGCCTGGGCTCAATGAAAAATTTTTCTTCAGTGAAAAGCCCTAATTTCTCGATGTAGTGGTAGGTCAAAAACTAAAAGTGCTCAGAATCAAATTCTGCTTAGATAGAAAGATGCGCCTTTCAATGGAGGTTTAGCCTAGCCTCCTTTTGCTGATGGATTGTGGAGAGAGATCCAAAAAGTAAGAAGCCCTAGCTTCTGCAGCTGCACAGTGTCTTCTTCTCAGGTTAGCTTTGATACCATGTTAGATTTTTATCAATTAGACAGTATTATCTTAGGATCTTATTTGAGAGAATAACATGCACAACAATCAATCACAAGAGATAATAGACACAAAGATTTTCCTCAGGGGAACCATAAAGGAGAAAACCCCGCAACTTCCTCAGAGATAGAATAAGCACCAATGGCAGTAGTAAAACCCAAAGACAGTAAGATGATCTTCGACAGCTGTTCTCTCTCTTATCCAAGCTCCTTCTCTCTCACTCATGCGCTACAATCGAGTGTGAGTGACTGTATGATAAATAGAGAGACTCACTCTCTTATTTATACTAATTTTCGACTTGACATTAACTCACTAGGGCTGACTTCTTTAGGAGAGTCTAATAACTCTAGTGCCCCACAACTATGGGGACTTTAACCCTTGATCAATAAGGAGGGTTACCCTCTATGACTTTACATGACTTGTTTACATTACTGATTCTCTCGATAGGAACTTCGGGGTATGACATGACTCAATTACATTACAGATACTTCCTGATAGGAACATCGAGGTACGATACATAAGATATACAAGTGAATACATTCCGAAGTTACAAATACATCAACACATCCAACTGGTTGGTCGAACTGCAGTGGTGCAGAGCATACACAACGGATCCTTAGTAAAGTTTTCAGAATTTTATGGCGATTTTTTTTTATTTGAAAGATAAAACCTAAGAGTCTCTTTCCAGGTTCAGTACTCGGGCAAGCCCTTGTCCATTAATCGTACTTAGGAAAGCAAGGGGGTTTATTTTAACATGAAAATAAATCTGAAAAAAAGTTGTCTAATTACTACACTACTGCAGTAGTGGGTAAGTATTCGTTTACTTTGTAAGCAAAGAAAGATATATAAAAAATAAACTTATCAAAGTATACAAATCTGCAAAAATAAACTAATATAAACAAAAATTAAAAAACACACAAAAAATGACACTGACACAAATCCCCCCTGGGGGGGATGGGGAATGGGCTCTAAAGAGCCTACTCAGAAATTTTTATTATGTGGTTATTGTATGCATACAGAAAAACATGCTTTAGTCCTTATTATCTGGGATCCAAAGGCTTACAAAAAGTAAAAAAAATGACTTTGAGCAAGAAAGGGAGCCCTCGGAAGCTTAAAATGGCTCAAATATTTGAAAAACGACCAGCAACTCCTTCTCTTTTATCGCCAAACCTGCAAAAATAGCAAGCTATTAATCCTGAAAGATGCTCAAAAACACTTTAAGAGCGTCTTTGAACATCGAGGAAACAATTCTAAAAATTATCTAAGTAAAAACTATGATAAAAATGCGTAAATTAACCAAGGAATGCTTTTCTTGGGATCTTGGCTTGCTTTTGGGGAAGCCAATATGATACACTTGAATGCTAGATTTAAACTTTAATACTTCAAATGAAAACTACTTTTAAAACAAGCTTTAGATCTACTTTAAAGTACTTGCGAAAAAAAGACTTCGTATGCCTAGATCTGCTCTTGAAAAGGTAAAACTTTAAAGCACTTTAGGTTAAGCTTTTAGCACTTGTATATGAGATCTAAAGAAATATTTAACTTTAAATAAGATAGATCTACACAAACAAGGAAAGGTAACCAAAGAAGAATTTGATTTTAAAGGAGAAAGAGATGAAGAAAAGTTTGTTGCTGGTAAGATCTACTTGAAAGCTTGAAGTGGGATGTCAAGGGACTATGTTCTTGAAGATTGCTCGAGGTGGATTGGAGTCAAACTAGATCCACATCTCTTCCAAGCTAGATACCTTGAAATGTAATTACAATTTTGCGCACCCACGAGATCTTGAAAACACATATAAAGAGAGACTAAAATTGCAGGGAAATAAGCTTACTTGTCATGCAAATCTTTGATCTCTAAGCATACATGAATAAATAGAAATGAAAGTAAACTTACTTACAAATCCTATTCCTATTGATTCAGAGAAATCTTGATGAGGCAACATCTATATCAAGAGTAAGCAAAAAATTGCAAAAACAAACAAGTTACCTCATGAAAGCATAACAATGGTGGTCCACACACGAAAGCACGACACAACTAGCCTCCAAATCTTTTTTTTATTATCAAGCAAAATAAAAAAAGCATAAATGCGTTACAATAGCAAGCCTATTCTCTCCAACTCTAACCAACTTGGAAGAGAGGCAAAGGCTTCATTATATTGCCAAAGACCAAAGGGGGGGTGTATCTACAAGTGCCAGTGAAGTGGAGTTCACATTGAGTTGCATGAGATGATTTAGGATCTTGATTCAGGCATTCCAAAGGAGAAGGCGCCACCTCTCATAAGAGAGGTGCGTTCTCACCTAACTCTCCACCACACCATACTTGGGATGACTTCATTATACCTCATGTTATCCTTATGTTATATTTATGTTACCTCACCTAACTCCCCAATATATTTATGTTATCCTTGTGTACCTCTTTAACTTCATTAGCTTGTAGCTTAGTTGTTGCTTTAGTAAGCATATTTGGCCAGCTATTCCATATCCTATTTGCATGCTTAAAATGGATCCCATTTGAAGGCTTGTGGCAACTTCGTTTGCTTGAACATTTATAGTAATTGCAAGCTCCCTTGGTGCAAAAAAAGGAAGAAGGAAAACAATAGTCTCTTAAAAATCTATGATTTTTTGAGGCCACGGAGAAATCGCCAACGAAAGGTTTTGCGAACAACTTTGTTGTGAAAATAAGGCTAAAGTGTATGAAGGTGAATTTGCCTTGCATTTTTGACATTTTAGTGTCTTTTTTTGAGAAATTTCAAGAGGAATGAGTGTTCCAATGTTTCAAAGGGGAAATCTTGGAGTCTAATCCCTTTCAATGAATCTTCCATGGATTGGGCATTGATTTCCTTTGTTATTTTCAGATTTCTAAGTATGTTCCTGTTCTTTATCATTATCATTATTATTATTTTATAGGTTTAGGCAAGGATTTGCAATGTGCCTATTGTTTTGTCGTCTTGGAATTTTCCTTAGTGGTTTGGATTTTCATGTTCTTTTTACAAACCTTCTTTAGGGGTAAATGTTTAATGTTTTTGTTTTGGGTTTCATTTATCAACATCTAACACGGTGAAGGCTTTTGATAGATTTGGGAAATTTGGGGAACCTTCTGATGGAATTGATCATCAAAAGTTGAATTGCAAGCTTTGTGGAAAGCTTATGTTGGGAGGGATTCACTGTTTAAAATGCCATGGTGCAAGAATCCTAGGGCATGACGTTGATCCTTGTCTAAATGTTATCCAAGAAGTACAATGGCAAGGTTTTGAAATTATTTAGGAAGGAGTGAAGAAGGAAAAAAAAGAGCTATATTGTTTGAAATTGTCTTGGTCGAATAACAAGAAGTACAAACATATTGTGGTCCGGGGGAAGTCTTAAGGGCTTAGTTGACTAGACGTCCACAAGAACCACATCGCCTTCCTTTTTCCCCATAACGTGTGTCGATGCAAATTCTTTAATCAAATCAATTATTGAAATAAAGAAAAGGAAGAAAAGCAGAAAGGCCAGCGAGTAGTTTTTTCTTAGGAAGTGATATTCACTTTTAAGATTTCCAAGTACAATGTGCAATGAGGAAGAGATCTAATACATAATGATTTAGGATTTGGTGTAGATGAACAATATGCTCCATTGCCCCATTAATGTAGCAGGGATCTACGCTAACCTCTTCGATGGTGAGGTTACGAAAGGATTCTTTGCTTGTTCAAAGGTTGGTGCCTAAGAGAGATGGAATTGTATGGGAGAGCTTCTAGATTATTTCGCTTTGACATGGTGGTATAGGAAAGGGAGACTACAATGTCATGTAAGCAATTTCGATTTTAAGTAGATGTTCCAGTGCATTTTGGCTTTTTGTTTTTTTCCCTATTTGTTATCAATGAAAATGCAATTTATCTATTTTCAGTTTTTCCTTATTTGTTGTAGATGTTTTATGGAGGAACTTATGTGTAAAACACCATCTTTACGTAAATTTTCCATTTGGGTGTTGACTCGTTGAGTCAATTTTTATTGTACTACATTTTGGGTGTTGAGGAAAATCTTTTAGTGTTTGAAAAATACACTCAAAGAAGCACACAAAGTTGCAATATTAAAGCATAAATGATATGTTCTTTGTCTACTACCATCTTTGATTGTGGGTAAAACTACTGAAGGAACCAGTTGATGTCAAGGCCATTTGCTTGGATAACATTGACCCCATGATTGATTGGTTGGTGGAGACTAAGAGGCTTATTATGCAGGAGTCTCGTGGATGGCTGGATGGGGAGGATGATCGATAATACATGGCAACAAAGGATGTCCTAAAACAACTATTATTAGATGAGGAGTTTCAGGAGAGTTAGTGCCCAGCCTCAATACCTATACTCATTGTTAGATGTTCAACTATGGAATAGGACCTTCCATGATTATGAGAGGACCAATTGTCTTTCCTCGTAAAAGTGGTAGATGGAATTGCTAGTAATAGGTGATCTTCTTTTATTATATATATTAGATGTAATTTGTTGTCTTTTTTTCCTTCTAACTTCTAGGAGTTGTGTTTCACTCCCATTGCTTATCACCCTTAATGTAATTTCTTTTGAGAAAATACACCTTATATTAAAGATAAAATATATATAAAGAGCGAATATATTTGCAAGGAAGAGTAGGGCAATGAGTATATAAAAATCAAAACCTTTTGTGCAATGTTACTAAAACTAAAAGTCAATTTTGAATAAGCAAACACATCTTACATTCATGGCATCTCTAACTAAGAGTTAACCCATAGCTTGGTGTTGGATACATACCTCTTCCCATCTATTCCTACAAAATGAAGAAATAGAGCTAAACTCATTGTCAAAATGACACTTATAACCTAGTTTCCAAATAGAGAACAAAGTAGCAACTTCGAGACAATTTTGTGGGACGTAGTTAACTAATGATGTACTTTTGAGTCTCAGCGACCTAAATTTTTGGTCATTTGTGAACATTAATATAATTATTTGCTCTCATCTTATCTATTCAATTTTGACTAGACAACTATTGATAGTTAATGTGCGATGGATCCTTTGGATATATTACACTTTATTAATGTTCCATTGTGCCACCATGTTTTTTGGACATGGGGATGCAAGAACATGGACATGCCTTGAGTGACATGTGGGAGGTAGTTCACTAATGATGTACTTTTGAGTCTCGGTGACCTACAATTTTGGTCATTTGTGAACATTAATAAAATGATCTCATCTCATCTTATCTATTCAATTTTGATTGGACAACTATTGATCGTTAATGTACTATTGATCCTTTGACATCTACTACACTTTATCATTGTTCCTCCATGTTTTTTGGATGTGAGGATGCAAGATCATGGAAATGCCTTGAGGGACATTTGGAATCATCCTCAACTTTTATGAATATTGTAGGGGATGTCGGGTCCTTGACATAAGGGATCTTACATGAAATAATAAAAATTTGAAATTTAACTATATGAAAAATGTACATATAAATGTGAGTTTCGTTGGGTGTCAAGGGTTTATATGAAGTGTAATTAGGGTTTAGAGGGTAGACACTTTAATGTTAGGCTTTTTTTCGTTTAGTTTAATTATTTATTTATTTTTTCTCTCCATGGCACATTTCTATTGGAAGGGAGTATCTATAAGTGCCTTTTTTCCAAGGTATTTGTGGTTGTACCCCTTTTCATGTGGGTACCCCCTTTTTTCACGAGGATGTGCCATGTGCCTTTCCTAGCTTCCCTCCAAAATGGGTACTTGGGAAAACATTCTCGCTAGAGTATCTACATCTTGGGAGTGCAAGAGTGTGTTCCATACCCTTAGGAACGTGTGCCCATGTAACACTTGCGTCTTACGTATCTGTTTTTTTTAAACTTTTACACAGCGATGTGATTATTAGATGTTGTCCATTTATATTTATTTATAAATGAAAAAATGAGCATAGATTGCATTTTTCTTGTGCTTGCCTAGTTTTGCCAAGTCCAAGTTTTGCAATACTACTTTAAACCCTAAATGATAATCTTTTAAAACCATAGCAGACCTAGTCTGCTTTAGGCTAGTTGTTGCAAGTGAGTATAGATTCCTAGTTCTAACTCATAAAGCTATTTGACATATGCCGACAAATAATTCCTCCCCTTGAAACATTTCTTATGTTTTCGTTTGAAGCTCCTTCGAAGCTTCATAAAAAAACTAAATATGGATATTCCAAGTCCAAAGTTGGATGAATCTTTATGAGGAAGTTTGTTATAATAGATTTATTGGTACCAACCTTTTTGTGCCATTCCATCATTCTATAATATTATTACAACAATATATACCATATATGTTATATCATAATTTACAAATATTACGAGATATATTTTTACCCAAGGAAAATCTTGTGGGGAAACTTGTAGGCATTGTCCTTTGTGGGTCACCCACTTATCCAATAATGTTATTATAATAGCATATACTATATATTTTATACCATAATGTACAAATATAACTAGATGCATTGTTTTTCCATGAAAAATATTGTAAGGAAACTTTTAGGCACTTGCATTTCACGAATGGTGCATGTTACCACACAAATTGGCGTCAATGATGGCTTATGGATAACTAAGAGGGGGCCATTGTCACTTCACCAACTCTCTTTTGCTATTTAGGCTAGCTCTTCTCTAGCTCAAGGGAAAAGTCCCTAAATAGGATTACTATGGTTTAGCAATGAAGAACAAGGTGAATTTGTAGAGTAGCCCTAGAAAACCAAGGCTTTTTAATGAAAGTGAAAGATAAGGGTGATGAAGGGATTGGAGACTAGTGTCTCTTCAAATGTGCAAATGGGGTCGATCAAGGAAAATAATGAAGAGCTAGCTTATATCCAAGGATAGCTTGGTTTGAGAGTCAATTTCTACCATATTCAAGAAAGGTTGTATTTATCCTAGGATTTACAAGGGAATAATCTAAGTGGTATCTTGACATCAACTTGGGCATAATATTTGTTACTGCACAAATTAGCACCCTTTTGATGGGTCACGAATAGCAATGCTAAGATTGGCAACTAATTAGGAGATGCACCCACAACCACCACATTGCACTCTTTGTATGGTTTTAACCAACTCCTAGAGTCCAAGGGGGAGTCTCTAATATAGGTGAAATAGTCCTGCAGAACAATAATACCTCACTTGACACCAACAACCTCTTAACAAAGATCAATACCTTACGGAGCGAAAGCAATGGATACAAGCAGATTTACCTAATACTTCAAGAGGATAGTAGTTAGAAGTAATAAATGTTCAAAACTAGGGAAAATGATTTAAACCCTTGTTGTTGTTATAAGAGGACAACCATCAAAATATGCTAAAAAAATATGGAAATCACTTAGAACAATGCCAACGTATCAAGGAAGGTACCCCTAATGGAGAGGGATAGGAATCACACCTTTGGGGCAGCCAATGAATGAGAGACAAATCTGGAATTGAGTTACTAGATCTGGTTTGTGCCCTAACCAGCCCCCATAAATCAATGGAAGATCAACTTAAACCACTAGATGGATACTCAAGTGAGTAGGGTCAATAATACCTCTCGTCTTCAACTTGTAATACTCTTCAATGATGAATTTAGATGGCTGTACCTCTCAAATCAGATTTGAAAAAACATACATAGCACTTACACTTAATTGTTAATCGCCACAAGAAGAAGACACCCTTGAGAATCTACCATAAAACCAAGTAGGGTGCTTCACTTCGATGGATTAGTTTCTTTAATACTATGCAATTTTTTTGGTTTTTTATATTTTTTTGATTGTTCAAGTTTTTCTATATTTAAATTTTTAGGGTTTTTGGTATATTTGATTTTTCCTATAAAATATAGAATTTTTAAATTTGAAAAAGAGAAGATGAGGGAAATAGATGTAGGTCTTATCCCTAGGGCAATGAGAAAAGGCTAGTATTCTCCCAAGAATTGGCAATTCAATGCTTGATGAATTAGGGCAAGGCTAAGAAACCATAGGTTTTATTAGCACTTGACCTAATTAGGACAAACAAGACGCCAAGGCCCAAATCAATAATGGATGGAACCATAAATTGCTCTTACCTTGGATACCTTCAATAATGCAAGACAAGAGGTTCAAGATCTTAACACAATTAATGGAGAAAAGGAGAAGAGAAAGATACCCAAGATCCTTCCTCCTAGAAATAGCCCTGAAAATTATGTAAAGAAGCCTCAACACCGAGAAATATCCTTAGAAACCTTAGGTGAGCCAAGAAGAGAGGTGCACACCATGTCAATAACTCATATACCTTAAGAGAAATAAGACTTCAATAATATTTGATCCCATGTTCTTTCTTAATGATTACAAATGAGAAGAGGTCACTTTCCCCTCCTCTTGGTTGACCTATCTAATTTTGATTTTAAAGTGATTTTTTAGGTTTGTCACCCACAATTCGGGGACAACCTCATAAAACATAAAATTTTAAGCTTGGAAGGACAATGTAATGCACCATCTAACTCCAACAAGTGCCTTTTGCCCCCAACGCTCTCCTTTGGTTGGTACAACCTTCAAAATATGTTTTTAATAGTGGATGATGTTATATATATATATATATATATATAATATATAACATATTAAAATATATAATTATAAATAAAATAATAATATTAAATATCAATTTTAATATTAATAATTAATATATATTAATATTAATAATTAATAAATACAAATAATTAATTAATTAATTAGGAAAAGTCAAGTGACGTGCCTTTATGTTTGAAAAGGCATGAATTGGCTTATATAACTACCATTGTAATTGTAAAAACATCATCAATATATTTTACAATTATTCAATATGTGGGTTATTTAAGAAATGATGGGTTTATTTTGAATTATTTGAGAATATCTAGATATAGATATTACAGTGGTATCAGAGCTAAATTCGTGATCCAGGCCTTTAGCCATTTTGTGTTTTTTAACCATTATCCTAGGGCTTCCCCAAAATTGTGGTCTTTGACCAAGAGGGAAAAAGGTAGAAGTAAAAAAGAAAAGAAAAAGAGAAAAATAATTATCGGAAAGAGATTAAAAAAAGGAAAAAGTTAAAAAATATAATTCATAAAACGATATATGTTTTTATGAAATAGCCCATGGTTTTACTTACAATATTTAAATTATAAACAAATTTTATAAAGTATGCTTTGAGGACAAAGCATCATGAATCAGAAGGCAATGTTATATATATATATATATATATATATATATATATATATACACACATTAAATATCAATATTAATTTTTAATATTAATATATATTGATATTAATAATTAATAAATAGAAATGATTAAATAATTAATTATAAAAAAAATAAAGAGATGTACCATTTCGTTTGAAAATGCATGAATTGGTTTATATAAGCCCTACCATTGCAATTGTAAAAACATCATCAATATATTTATCAATTATTCAATATGTGGGTTATTTTAAAAATGATGGGTTTATTCCGAATTATTTGAGAATATCTGGATACAGATGTTACAGTGGTGTCACGGCTAAATTCGTGATCCAGGCCTTTGACCATATTATGGTTTTTAACCATTATCCTAGGGCTTCCCTAAAATTGTGGTCTTTGACCAAGAGGGAAAAATGAAGAAATAAAAAAAAACAAAAAATGAAAAAGAAATAAGAAGAAAGAAAAAAAAAGAAAGAAATAAAGTTAAAAAAGGGAAAGAAAAAAAAAGAAAGAGAAACCACACATGGTTTAACTTACTACTTTATTAATGAATGTGTTATTTAGTTCAAAGTCGGAAACTACTTACTCTTTTATATTGGAAATTTTTATATTAGAAAATTTTACATTAAGTGAGATAAAAAGGGGTTTTACATAAAAGTGAAGGGTATAAAACAAGATTTGAACCCGGGTGGGAAGGGTAACAATCATTCCACCCAACCACCCAATCTACATTTAATATACAAGAAGTCTTAAGGGAAAAATAAGATAAAAAGAGAATCCAAAGAATATAAATATTATTAATAATAACCTTAATATTATTGTTATAATTATTATTTGACGGAAATTTGGATAAAAATAAAATGTTGCCCCAGAGCGAAGTTTAAGAAAGATTCCCTAAGAACTACTCAAAAGTAGTCATTGATCTACTAAAACTTGAGCGAACTATTCAAGGAAAAAGTATTAACATAACTATATGTCCAACTATCAAGGGAAATACATTAGCAACAACTTGGCAAATCAATTATTAGTCCCAGAATCAAGTGTAATCGAAAAGAGAGATACTTATGGTGATGAGCAAAATGAAATTATGGACTTACAACTAACAATTGATGAGTATAAGTTCACATCCCAATTAAATGTTGTGACTATATATCTAAATGAAGTTGACATCATTCAGGGTTCACCTAGGATGGAAACTCTAGAGACATTCATTTTAAACACGAAGAAGTTTTTAGCATTTTCATACAACAAGAAAAATATAACATTATAGGATTCTACATGGAAGTTAGATCTAGTAACACCAGAAGATATTAAAAACATTTCTAAAATTATCATCAAATATAGTTAGAAGTCAATAACAAAAATGCAGAAAGAATTCGACAAAGTTGCCATGGGAAAGGAAGAAGATATCTCTCGTCCAAGAGATCATAACCATAAATTGCTTCTTCAAATCAGGAAAGTGAAGGATAAAGCACAAGACAATCAAAAGTTAGAAGAGGAGAATCAAGATCTTCAGAAGAAACTATTAAAAAATATCGAAGAAAATGGTCAACTTAAGAATCATAAACAAGATTTAATGGATCATATTCAGAAGATTAAAGATGATAAGAAAGCGCAAGAAGAAATGATCAATAATCTTAAGAATGATAAAGTTTCATTGGAAAACAAGTTGGAGCAAATTCAGAAGAGGACATCAAATCCCTCAGACTCAAAAAGTCAAGTTCACGAAAAAAAGCAAATACAAATCCATTCTTCATCATTGTTCAAAAATAAGCCAATCTAGTAAACAAACAAACAACAAGAACTCCTTATCGACACCTAAATTATAAAATTCATTTTGACCAACGATAGGGTCAAAATGAACATAAATTGAAGAATTATGAATTCATAAAAGAAAGAACTCAAAATCAACAAACTAAGTAGAATACGAGAAATTCCATCCAACAAGGCGATCAACAAACAACTCCAATAACGATAGGTCTCAGATGGACTACTTCACAAACGATGCGACATTCTTTCTTGGGAATTCGTAGCTCATATCGTTTCGTTTCGTCAAGTGTCATAGATACTAACACAAAGGATTGCGAGATAATGACTTTACAAGCAAGAAATCAGACGTAATCCTTGACTTCAACAAGCTTTGAGGACAAAGCTTCCCTTAGGAGGAAGACAATGTTATATAAAAAAAATGTAACATAATAAGATATATAAAATAATAATATTAAATATCAATATTAATATTAATATATATTAGTAATTAATAATTAATAAATAGAGATAATTAATTAATTAATTAGGAAAAGTCAAGTGATGTGCCTTTATGTTTGAAAATGCATAAATTGGCTTATATAAGCCCTACCATTGTAATTGTAAAAACATCATCAATATATTTATCAATTATTCAATAAGTGGGTTATTTAAAAAATGATGGGTTTATTCTGAATTATTTGAGAATATCCGGATACAGATATTATGGATGATTTTTTCTTTTGGCTTAGATGATAGAAGGAGAGTGGGTGATACAATAAATTAAGGTCCAAGCGGGTATAAATGAGATGTGCTAGAGTGGGTATGACAACCGTTACAAGTGCTTTCACCTTACAAAGCATGAAATCATGAGTGTGCCTATGGTCACATAAGCCATGTGTCCTAAATTCGTAATGGAATCACCCTAAGTGTTGGAGTTTGTGCAACTTCAGAAGCTATTCTTATTGTTCTTGTATTGTACCTCCTGTGAGAGATGAACTTATTGTAATCAATCATACAAACCCTAGAAGAACAATGTAGACCTTGGGGGGAAAAGGAAACAAAGAAAAAATAAAATAAAAATTATAGAATAAAAATTATGTTGCTCCCCCAAGAGAAGTCGGCCCCAGTTAAAATGTTAGTGGAAATTTTGTATAAATAGGAGGCGCCCCTCCTCATTATTCTACACAACTGCACAAGAGAAGTTCGCAGTTTTTTGGGAGAGAGAAGTTCACATATAGTGGAGAAGAAGTCTGTTTTTGGGCTTTCCATCTCTGGAATATACTTCTAGTATTTTCTCTTTCTTCATTGTACTTTGATCTCAGAATTATTATCTTTAGACGAAGGTTGTTGGGTTTTCTCCCATTTGGGTTTTCGAGGTGAAAAATACTTGTGTTATTGTTTTGTGCTTTTTCTATCTTCTAGTGATCCTATTGATAAATGCAATTAAGACATACTGCTATTGTCTTAAGAAAATCTAACATAGTATCAGAGCAGTGCTAGAAGAAGCCATTGTTGGAACTCTGTCAGAAACCTGTCGGAACTAGGGTTTCATCTTTCAAGGTTTTCATTCAACCTTTTTGCAGAAAAAGAGCCTGGGGAATTTCGCTCTAAGGAGGGTGCCTCTTTTGGTGAAGGCAAAATCAAATTTTGAGAATTTTCAATTTTTGACCTAATTTTGCAGTTGCAACAGAAATTAGAGTTTCATTTTTGGACCTACTCCCTCCACAGTTTTGGCTCGTCTCTACCTTTTCTCAACTCGCCTCTCTAAGGCACATTTATCTGCGGAGTCAGTGTTCCAAAACTCCAACCTTCATTTTTGACCTAGTCTCTGCTAGGGTTTCAGATTTAGATCTGCAGTCAAGATGATCAGTATGAAGGTTGAAGATCGTCTGGAAGGGGCTTCCAACTTCATCCCCTGGAAGTCTAGGGTTCTTCTTCTACTAGAAGAAAATGTCCTATTACAGTGTGTAAATGCAAAGGTCCCAGAACCAGAAGTTGAAGAAGACAAACCTCGTTGGAGTATGAATGATGCCAAAACAAGAAGGATTTTGGTGGTCTCAATTAGAGACCACTTGGTTCCTCAGATCTTTGAAAAGACGACAATGAGGAAGATGTTCAAAACCTTAAAGAAGCTATTCGAACAAAGTAGCATCAATGTGACTCTCACATTGAGGAATAAACTATCGAATATGAAGATGACGAAGTCCGAGAATATTGCTTCATACTTAATGAGGATCATCGAGCTTCGGGACAAGCTAAAGTCCAGTGGAGACAATCTTGAAGAAAAGGATCTCGTTATGACCACCTTAAATGGTCTCTCACAATCTCGGGAGTCTTTTATCCAAACTATAAGTGGTCGGACCAAGTTGCCCAAATTTGATAAGCATGGGCAAAATGCACTCAAGAAGAAACAAGAATCATAGCACACCAAAGACTTCATGGCGCTCAACTTGAGGAGAATCAAGTGTTCATATCTCATACCAAGAAAGGCAAGGGAAGGGGAAGGAAGCCATACAATCACAAGCATCAAGATAAGAGATCAAATCCTCCCCCAGATCAGAAGAATCAAAAGAAGGATCTATCTCAGATCCAATGCTACAGGTGCAAGAAATATGGTCATTATGCCAGTAGCTGTCGAAGTTCAAACAAAAGGAAGCATGAAGCTTCAACTGCTGATGTAGAAGAAGACCCTCCTTGCAAAGAGCCAAGGAATGATGATCGTTCGAAGTTCTTCTTATAAGAAATGATATGAAGATCCAGACTGTGATGATCATCAAGCAAGCATATGAAGATCGGTGGACTTTGACAGTGGGAGCCCACCCACAAAACAACAAAAGATAAGTATTTTATTTTACATGCTCTAGTAGATTAGATTTGGTTGTTCTTGAATATGTTTTACACAGATCGACATTTCTAAATTCAGGTAGTTAAATAGCCTATCATGTTGTACAACCCATCTAGGATGACAACTCCTTTATAACATACTGGAGTAGTACACACTCTTAATAGTATGCTATAATGGAGACCATAAACATCAGAATAATGGCCTTACGTGTGTTGTGTCGAAGCATTGGCTAAAAGGTTGCCTACATTATTTTGTTAATACATTGATTATGAAATATTGTTAACCATCTTACGGGATTTGACTTGCAGGGAATGCCATGATCTACAAGGACAAGGGATCCCCTTTGATATACAGATGGAACGGAAGCATAAAGCCTTTAGAAGCATGAATTATGACTCTCAGACCCAAAATGATCTCATCTAGAGATTTGGTGATTAGAAGCGGAAGGATTCTACGAAAGTCGGTCTATTTGCTGCTTCAACAAGATTTACTCAACCGACTTCTGAGAGATAGAGGAAGTTATACCTCAAAGACAAGGATTTGAGTCTATTACATATGATAGAAACCTGATGACACTGTTGTCGTGACTCGAAGGATCTTTGATGAACTTGGTCGTCACCAGGATGGATAATTACTTTCCAGTCTACATTCATGTGTTCAAGTTAGAACCTTCAGGCAAGAATGGAACATTTGTGGGATATTGCAAGTCTTCAAAGGCTTACAGAATATACATCCCAGGATCGAGGCAAATCAATCGGGATGTAACCTTTGAAGAAGAAATGTCTATTTGAAAAGGAAGAGGATCAGATATGGAGATCGATGATGATGAAGAGATGATATCAACTCCCCCTCCAAACATTAAGAGGGAGTCTGAAGAAAGGAATAAATCGATCAGTTCTATTGATCCAGTTGATCCAGATGATGCTCCCACAGATATGGTAGTAAGCTGAAAAAGACCCAGATGGGCACGACAGATTTTGCAGAATGCAGAGGAGCATGAAACTCCGCATGGAGTAGATGGGAGCATTGAAAAATACAAGGCCAGTTTTGTTGACAGAGGGTTCTCTTAGAAAGAGGGAGTCGATTATGATGAGACATTTGCTCTTATGGCTCGATATACTTCCATCAGATCGATCATTTCTATTACTTCAGCTATGGGATGGAAGTTGTATCAGATGGATGTCAAGACAACCTTTTTCAATGACATTGTTGATACATTACTTCTTGAGATTAGAAGTATGGTAAAGGCAGATGAAGATTTTCCTAGGACAAGGAAATTATACCATAGATATCCTGAAGAGATTCAGAATGTTGGAATGCAAGTCTATAGCTACTCCGATGGATGCAAACTTAAAGAAGCTGAGGAATTCTGCATCAGATACAAGTTTAATTGATCCCACCATGTATCGCCAGCTGATTGGGTCCTTAATGTATCCAACGAACACCAAACTAGATATTTGTTTTGCTGTGAATGCTCTTAGTCACTTCATGTGTGAACTGATTCAGATTCATTGGATTACTGCAAAACATGTGCTTAGATATTTACGTGGCACTATGGGATATGGTCTACGATATGATTCAGAGTATGACTTGAAATTGCAAGGGTTTACAGACTCAGATTGGGCTTGATGCACTATTGATAGGAAGAGTACTTTAGGATGCTCTTTCAGTCTGGGTCCTGCAATAATTTCCTGGTGCAGTAGGAAGCAAAACTTAGTAGCTCTTAGTATCACAGAGTCCAAGTATATGGCTGCTAGTTCAGTAGCCCGAGAAGCAGTTTGACTTCGTAAACTTCTTGTAGGATTGTTTGGCCAGATTCTAGAGCCAACTATGAATCACGGTGATAACTAGAGTTGTGTGCAGATGTTAGTGGACCCAGTTTTTCACGACAAGTCGAAGCACATAGAAATTCGGTATCACTTCATACGTGATATGGTGCAGAAAGGTGCGGTCGAGCTACAATATATTCCGACAGATGACCAGACTGCAGATGTTCTCACCAAGCCTCTTCCCAGGGTGAAGTTTGAATACTTTTGCGGAAGACTTGGAGTATAAGAGAATGCAACACTTCGTGAGAGGGAGAGATGACTGAGAGACATTTACCATACTTTTGCCTAGGTACCTCTGCTTGTCCAGGTTCTCAGCCAGGTATGGGAGAAATCCCATCGGTAGATGAGACTAACAGGTAATAGATGGTCGGGTTCACATAGGTGCCTCTTCTCGTCTAGGTGCTCAGCTAGGTATGGGAGAAATCCAATCGACAAATGAGTCAGACAGGTAGCAGATGGCCGTGTGATTGCAAAGGTACCTCTACCTGTTCAGGTTCTTAGCCATGTATGGGAGTATCCCATCGACAGATGAGACGAACAGGCAATAGATGGTCGTGCACATTTACTTGTTCAGGTTCTCAGCCAGGTATGGGAGTACTCCATCGAGAGATGAGACGAACAGGTAGTAGATGGTCATACACATTTGCTCATCGAGGATCTCTAGCCAGGCATGGAAGTATTCCATCGGCAGTAGAGATTGATAGGTAGCATAAGATTTTCTCTTAGACATTCGGATAGAACAAATTCATAACAACATTTCTTAAAGACAACTTTCAGTACATTTAGAGATGATATAGACAGTATACATGTACAGATGAAACCCAGATGATCGTGATGTTGATGAAGACTGAAGAATACCTTCCTTGTTGAGAGGGAGTGTTGGATTTTGTGCAACTTCAGAAGTTATTCTTATTGTTCTTGTATTGTACCTCCTACGGGAGATGAACTTATTGTAATCAATCATACAAACCCCAGAAGAACAATGTAGACCTTGGGGAGAAAAGCAAACAAAGAAAAGATAAAATAAAAATTATGTTGCTCCCCCAAGAGAAGTTGCCCACAGTTAAAATATTAGTGGAAAATTTGTATAAATAGGAGGCCCCCCTCCTCATTATTCTAGACAACTGCACAAAAGAAGTTCGCGGTTTTCTGGGAGAGAGAAGTTCACATATACTGGAGAAGAAGTCTGTTTTTGGGGTTTCCATCTTTGGAAGATACTTCCAATCTTTTCACTTTCTTCATTGTACTCTGATCTCAGAATTATTATCTCTAGACGAAGGTTGTTGGGTTTTCTCCCATTTGGGTTTCCCAGCTGAAAAATAATCGTGTTATTGTTCTGTGCTTTGTTTATCTTCTAGTGATCCTATAGATAAATGCAATTAAGATATACTGCTATAATCTTAAGAAAATATAACACCAAGATGCATCGATACCTACCCAGGGCATAAATGCTCGACATGATTAGAGGTTACCACCTAGCAATGGGTAGTCATCAAGGCCACAAGGACAATAAACCTTGAAATTAGGATGAAGAGGACTTGACATGGCCGACCAAGGGTTTGGAATGCCAATAGACCAATGCTTTTACATAAAGAAGCTCCAATTTGGCCTTTTACAATGGCAAAAAGACCCCTTGCCTTGGCACATATGGTAGGGTGCATTGCAAAGAATATGTGGTGTAAGAATATTCATCAAGCATGGAATCCTAGGATGCAATCAACAACTAAAAATATTCCTCCTGTTCAACCATTAACCCAAACAAACTTAAGCTTAACCCAAACAAACTTAAGCTTACTAAGTAAAGATCTTATATGCAAATCATCCCTAGAGAAAATCTGTTGTTGATAAAAACGATACGCCACAGCATTTGCAAGATTTCCTCTTCATAGCGCTAGCATCAACCATCCATGAGCACCAAGAGATATTTCATTAAGTCTTAGTGGGCTTTCTCTCCCAATCCAAATATGAGAAATGAATGAGGAAGAGGCTCCCTTATATAGGAGAGATGGACTTTACTTCTATTAAATAAAATAATGAGAAAATCCTATATCTATATCAAGGTGGAGTAAATAAATCAAAATACTCCCCTAAACCCTAACAAACTCTAATAAGATCCACAAGATGGGGTGGTCAAAACAACAAGTACAACATCGAGATACATGAGGCCCAAGGAGGAGGGAACCTCCATAAAATAATGAAGAATAACAAGTAGATGTCCCAAACATAGCCTCCAAAGGTTCTCCAAAAGGTAGCGTTCCAAGTAAAAGGCTTAGAAAGGTGGAGTGCTTCCTCAATAAGGTGAACGCTCTCCATGAAAAGGTTTCAAAAGGCACGCACGGCAATAATATGGTGTGGCTTTTTAAACGATAGTTCTAGAAATGCTAACTTTCTCAATATTTATCGCATTTTCTATTATAACCACTTTTTGGAGACCTCGAGGCGACTTTACATGTAATGACATTGAGGTGGCACAATTCTAGGCAATTTGTCAAAAGATATCTGCTCCTGAAGCTAGTACACCCCTCCAAAAACGTCCCGTAAAAAATGGCCTAGATGATTGTGTAAATAACCCTCCAAAGGGTGGGTGCTCATTTATTGAATGTAGAACAAGTCAATAAGTGCAAGAGATTGGTTCCATACATCAAGGGGTTATGCCATCAACCAACAAAAATAGATCTATTTGCAATACTCTATCAAGTGGGGAAGAACCTTGACATGTGTGCAATGAATGTCCACATAACAACCAAACCCCAACCTTTATGCCATCTCATCAATCCATGAATCAAGGAGGTCATTAATAAAAAAATAGGAGCATCCAACACAAGAACAAGTGTCCACAATAGATAACCAACCGACAATGAAGGGGATGGCCCCTTCTGCAAGCCACTAGAATGCTGCCACACATGCCACAATGGAAACAACAAGGGTGCTCAACCAAAGATAATACCTAAAAGTGCTACGATGCAATCTATGTGCCAAGGATAAAAAATGTTCCACAAAAAAAGGACTCGACAACCATCAATACTAGGCAATCCAAATCTCCATCAAGATGTAATCCCCTACTGAAAATGTCAGAAAAAATTAAAATCACATGTGGGCACCCATACAAATTGGGGGTTAGCAGTGCCAGTTGCAAACATGTCGGCACTGAGTATGGCACCTAACCTGGCAGGGGCATCAATTGAGGCACACAAAAGAGGTAGCCAGCCCAGGGGATTGACCCTGAGATCGCCTGCATGAAGCTGAAAGCAATTAACCACTCAATCCAGCCTACCAGGCTAAATATAATGTGAGCTATTCTGTCCAAGTACATTTATATGCCAAAAATCAGGCTATATAATTACAACTACTGAATACTATTGTAGTGTGATATATTTGTATTTATCACAGTGCAATTATATACTACAATATATTATAGATATCTGCAACTATATTTCAAGATGGATTCTGCCTTTGCTGTTTCTTTTTGGGAGTTTGTTCATGGTGCACTTCATCTATTCCCAATAGTTATTTTATGATTATTATCTGGTTCTACATCTGTTTGGAAAGCAACTGTTTGTGCACGATGTAATTTTTGACACCTGGGCTGTCTTTTATCTCATATTTACAGCTTAATGTCTCTTTTAACTTTTTCTATTCCATGCAAATCAGTTACTGGCAATGTTGATATCCTTTTCTTGTATTTATTGGGAATTTATCTTCACCCTTACAGAAACTTCTAATCTATTTTTCTTTTAACTTTTATTTTACCCTGTCAACAGTTGCAGGATGCAGTTGGGGTAGCAATTCAGTGTGGAGGTGAAGCACCACAAATTTCAACAGTTGAACACTCTACCAAGGCTTTGGGGAAAGCTGGTACTTGTTTATATGGATCCTTGACTTTTTCAGGCTTCTTATGCATCAGAGATCTTTGTTAGTTCCTTACTTTCCAAATAAGAGTAAGCTATTTTATCTGCAAAACTCGGAACAATATTCTGACTTCTCATCTGCTATACTTTTGCCTTGTATAATTTTTTACAGGATCAGATTTCTTCTTACCAACTTCAAAAAAACGTGATCAGTTGAAGCAGCTTAAGTTAAGTGAACCACCTGATAATGATATTGGTACAAGAATTGCAAAACATGCCAATCCTGATGTTGCTACTGAAATTTGTAAGTTTGAATTTTCATTTCTTCCTTTTAGCCAGGAATTTTTTGGCAGTTCTGAATTGGAGCAATGTCCCCAAGAAATAATAATGCTGGGAGTCATATTGGCAAAGCTATTTCAGTTATTGAAAAACTCGTTAACACAGTTTAATATGACACTACTAAACTAGTCATGCCCATGCAAAACATCCTCTAGGACAAACAAACCATAACTGTATTAATTGTTGTCTCCAACTTCAGTAATTAGCATAATTACCTTGAATAGTCTATGCAGTTTTAAAGCATAATCACTGTCAAAATCAATATTTGCCAGCATATTAGCCATTTGCAGCCTTTTCCTTTGTGAGTTAATTTTATTATTAGTTACCTTCCCAATATTCTTACTGATGGTTCATGCCTGATCAAATACCATATTCGGCATCGAGTGAAGAAGTCCCCTAGACATCTTATAGTTGCAGGTGCTAATTTGCTTTCATATGCACCAGCTATATGTTTTGTCTTTGATGGTTGCACTGATATGTGTGATAATCATTCAAGTCTTAATACTGTGAAGTTAGTCGATAAGAGTTATTTCAAACAAGTTTTTCTAATTTGATGATGTAGGCTTATGATAGGCAATTAACGTAGGATTGTTTATTGACATTGCCCAATTGTAACGTTAGAATTTGCTCCACGTTTAAGTGGAATTTTGTGTTGATTTTTGTACCTAGTCAGATGTTCCCTAAGTGACTTTATTTTGCCTAAGTCACTTAAGAGGGAAAAATGTGACCCTCACATTAA